>CM029016.1:200350779-200771129 GCA_016801055.1 Panax notoginseng
AGTTAAATTTAAACGTTGAGCGCAGGTGGAGCAATAAAAGAATGGGTAGAACCAGTATCAAATAAGGTGTATAGATACGCTAGAGTTTATGATTAACTAACCCGTGATAATTTTGTTAGGTTACTCACTTTTTGAGAAGTCACGAAAATTGCTCTTTTTGAAACCACGACTTTATTTTGTCCGTATCTGCCTTTGGTGCCACTATCCCAGCTGGATTTAATTTCGCTACAGGACAAAATTGAGCTATGTGACCGTCTTTTCTATAACTAAAACATACCTTGAAAGGCTGTAAGCAGTTTGAACTTATGTGTCCCGTATCTCTGCATCTGTAGCATCAACTGGCAGTCGTTCTCCTCCCCTAGAATTTGTTGCTGGCTGGTGCTGCTACCGACATCTTCCCATCATCATTAAATCTTTCTTCTAGAATTTTCCACTTGAATCATTTCTTCTATTATCTTGGCCATGATTACCACCGAAGTGGTTACCATTTCTGGCATGATAATTTTCCCCACGATGGTTATCATTGTTCTTATGACCGTTGCCACCGGTACGATTATTATCGTGTTGTTGCTCGTTATCTTTTGGTTAGGTTGGCTCATTATCGCGCTCCAATAATTGAGCCCTATTCACTACATCTGAATACAAACATAATTTGTGAGAAATGAGGTATTGACGTATTTCGGGTCTCAAACCTCGCAGAAACATTCGTCATTCTCTCCTCATTATCAACCAAATGGGATGCGAACCGGGACAACTCGGAAAAACTTAGCCTTGTACTGCGACACGGTCATATTATTTTGCTCTAACTTGATAAACTCCATCTCCTTCATGTGACGAATACTTTCGGGAAAGTACTTGTCATTGAACAGCTCTTAGAACTTCTCTCAAGACATTTTGAGTGCGGCTGGCTGAGTATGCTTTACTGATTCCCACCAGTAATCTGCTTCTCCTCTCAACAAGAAGATGGCAAAGGGAACATTTTGCTCCTCGGAGTATCCCAAGACATCAAATATCTTGGTGATCTGCTTTATTTACGTCTCCACCTTAAGTGGTTTTGGCTCTCCCAAAAACTCCGGTGGTCCCAGCTCCTTGAACTTCTTAGTGGTGACCATCCAAAAGTTGCCATTGTTTCCACCTGAATTTTGAACAGGAGTCTCTCTCGCCTGATGTTGCATGAATTACATAAAGCCTCTGAACATCCCATCGTTCATCATCTAATCGGTGTTGTTGTTTATCTGAGGATTATTGTCTTCCTGTTGTACATTATCCTGGGTATTGATCATTGGTGACTCAACGGACTCATGTTCTTCATTGCTGATCTCAACATTTTCAGATGCCATTTTCAACACCGTCTCCCCCTAGTTCTAGTCTCACATCTTAGCTAGGGATCATATCCCTAAGCTTTGATACCAACTGTGACACCCCCAAAATAGGTATACTTCACCCATTCTGAGTCGCCAAAATACATGGTACATAAATCAAATACAAACTTTTTTTATACAATACGACAACAGCGTAGCTTAGAGTTTTTACACGAATATTGTCTCATAGATAGTATTCAAACTCAAATGAAATCTTCATTACATTTATTATCACACTATTTTATAAAATAGTGAGGACTACTATAGCCACCATCTCGGACTGTCACTCTGTTTCTTCGACTAGTCCCGGTTACGTTCTCATTTCCTAAAGAGAACAATGAAAGCAAAAGGGTGAGCTCAACTAGCCAGTAAGAAATATTATGACTAAGATAATGCAGAATAAATTATCGTTAGCCTTCAACAGTGTTAAACTGATAAAATACAATAAACATCAAGTTTAACTGCAGCGGAACAAATAATCCATTAGAAGAGTCAAGTAGAGCATGATAGCTACTATCTTCTATGATTTAAAAGTTTTTCATCAACTTTATTGCTAAGACTCAGCTTAATAAATAAACCACATCCTCGAATCATCCCTGCACTACGGGCCAAGGATATTCATGTAATCATCAATGGTCATGATTATACCGAATAATCTTTATTCATAATCATACCAATAACTGTCCACCAATGCATTACGGGCCAATGAGGACCTTACCACATCATTTGTAACAATATGGGTCATGATTATACCGAATGATCCCTGGTCATAATCATACCAATCAACAATCCATCTATGCACGTAAGCCAAAGATGACTTTCATCACAATATGAGCATGAGGATGATGACAATGATATAAACATTAATCAAACGAAATCAAGGATAAATATTAAAGAATTTAATTTATGCAGAGTTTAAAAATATCCAAATTGTCAACATGATACTGTTTGAAAAGAAATATTTTTCGGATAAATAGTACTCCGTGAATAGTACTTCGGGAATAGTACCTCGTGAATAGTACCCCAGCATAAAAAGTGTCCTAAATACCCGAGTGAATAATATTTAAGTGAATAGTAACTGGATAAATAGTAACCCGTAAATAGTAACTCATGAATAGTATTTTGGCATGAAAAGATCAATAATTATCAAGAAAGCTTAGAATAATATTTCCATGAAAAGATACTGGATGAAGCGCAAATATCAAGGATATTCTACTAATTTCACAGAGTATAGAAGCAATACTTTAACAGAATGAGGGTATAATCAGGAATATGAGACGAAATAATATTACTCATATACTACAGAGTATGGAAGAAAATATTATTCCTTATGAATACTGAACAAAAATAATATCCCTTACGAATACGAAAGAAATAATACCTCTTACCTCAGAAGAAGGTTGGATACTGGAATAGTGAAGTAGTAGACTTCTCTTCTTCTTTCTTTCTATAGCTTCTCTCTCTATAATTGCTCTTGTGAGTCTTAGTAAATTAGTGAGAATGAAAGAAGAATGAGCTTCTATTTATAGGAAAATATAGTTTCGATAATTGCACGTTTTGGGGCTTAAAATATTAAGTATAATACCTTCATCTTTTCCTTCATTTTTAATTTAGTCCTGCAAGTATTATTAAACTTTCATCACCTCCATAATAGTACATCATGTGAATCAATAGTACATTCATGTGAATCAATAGTTCTATACATGTGAAAAAAATAGTTATAGTATAGTACCTTCATCTATACCTCTATTTTTAATTTAGTCATGCAAGTATTATCAATCTTGCACCACCTTCCTTAATAGTACATGCATATGAATCAATAGTACACACTTGTGAACAAATATTTATAAGCATGTGAATTAATAACAATTAATTACTCATTTATCCGATTATGTACCATATATTTGGCGACTCAGAATGGGTTGTGTATACCTATTTTGGGGGTGTCACAGTTGGTATCAAAGCCATATGTAAAGAGCCCCGAGCCTTTCGCTGGTGACTTCCTTGTGTGGGATGCACCGATGCCAGACTTTCTGTAAGGGACGCCATGAATAACGGTGGCAAGTTGATATGTATCAATGTGAGGTGCTATCCAAGTCTTGGATTAGAGTCACAGTTGGTATCAGAGCTTAGGGATATGATCCCTGACTGAGATTTGAGGCTAGAACTAGGAGGGGAGAGACAGGTAAATCCTTCATTAGTATGACCTACCTAAGCTTATTTGTTATTTAATTGGTCAGTCAGAATATAGGAATAATATGTTGCATGCCAATTAACCCTTATTTTGTGGTAGTGTTTGAAAATGGCATCTAAAAATTTTAAGATAAGCAATGGAGCACATGCGACCATTGAGTCACCGCCAATCAATAACCAAGATAATGTGCATCAGGAAGGTAATAATCCTCGTGTAAACAACAACACCGACCAAATGACGAACGATGGTATGTTTAGGAGCTTTTTAGAATTCATACAACACCAAATGAGAGAGACTCATATTCATAATACAGGTGGAGTGAATGGCAACTCACGGCTGGTCACTGCTAAGTAATTCAAGGACCTGGGACCACCAGAGTTTTTGGGAAAGCCAGAGCCACTTAAGGAGAGACATGGATTAAGCAGATCACCAAGATATTTGATGTCTTGGGATGCTCCGAGGAGCAAAAAGTTCCCTTTGCCACCTTCATGTTGCGAGGAGAGGAGATTACATTACTGGCAGAAATCTATAAAATGTACTCATTTTTCCGCACTGAAAATGTCTTGGGAGAAGTTCCAAGAATTGTTCAGCAACAAGTACTTTTCTGAAAGTATTCGTCACATGAAGGACGTAGAATTTATCAAGATGGAACAAAACAATATGATCGTATCGCAATACGAGGCTAAGTTTATGGAGTTATCTCAGTTTGCATCCCATTTGGTAGATAATGAGGAGCGTATGACGTGAATATTTCTGCGAGGTTTGAAACCCGAAATTCGTTAAGACCTCATTTCTCACAAACTTTATTTATATTCAGATGTTGTGAATATGGCTCAGTTATTAGAACGCGATTATGAGTCAGCTCAACCAAAAGGCAACGACCAACAACACGATAATAATCGTACCGGTGGCAATGGCCATCGGAACAATGATAATCATCGTGGAGGAAATTATCATACTAGAAATGGTAACCACTTCAGTGGTAATCATGGCCAAGATAATAGGAGAGATGAACTAAGTGGGAACAACTTTAAGAAGAGAAGATTCAACAATGACGGAAAGACGTCGATAGCAGCACCAACACCCGTTTCTAAGGAAGAAGAATGACCACCGGTCGTATGCTACAGATGCGGAGAGGAGGGACACATCAGTCCAAACTGTACACAGCAACCCAAAGTGTGTTACAATTACAGAAAGGAAGGCCATTTAGCTTGATTTTGTCATAAAACGAAGTCAATCCAGCTGGGACGGTGACACCAAAGGCTGTCCCAGACAAGTCAAAGTCGGTAGTTTAAGGGAGAGCATTTTTTGTTACTTCCCATAAAGTAAGGAACCCGAACGAAGTTATCACGGGTAAGTTAATCATAAATTCTTGCGAAGTCTATACCTTATTCGATACCGGTTCTACCCATTCTTTTATTTCACATGCTTGTGCTCAATGTTTGAACTTGACTCCTGAGAAATTAGACTTTGACTTATCTGTTGAAACTCTGTTAGGAGAAACCGTCATTACATCCACTGTTTATAAATCCTATTTGATTCAAATCGGCACCCTCCCATTACCTGTTGATCTCATCTCTTTGAAAATACTTGTCTTTGATGTGATTTTAGGAATCGACTGGTTAACTACTCATCATGCTAAAATTGATTGCTTTCGTAAGGTTGTTAGCTTTCATATTCCTAACCAACCTATTATGTGAATTCAAGGAACCAAACCACTAAAGTTGATCACTGTCATATCAAGCCATAAAGCCATTCGTTTATTGAAAATGGATGTCAAGCTTTCTAAGCCCATGTCACAGATTTAAACAAAAATATATCAGATTTGAATGATATTTTTATTGTTCATAAATTTCCTGACGTATTCCCTGAAGACTTCCTGGCCTACCCCCAGAGCGTGAAATCAAATTTTGTATTGACCTTGAACCCGGTACAAAATCCTCAAATATTTCTTCACCCAAAACGAACGTAAAATGGGCCAAAGACGTTGGCTTGAGCTGTTGAAAGATTACGATCATACCATTCAATACCATCTTGGAAAAGCGAACGTGATAGTTGACGCGTTGAGTAAAAGATCGTATGCGGTTATGAGTGTGACGTTGTTAACACAAAGATCCATTTCGCATAACTTACAAATGATGGAGATAGAGTTAAAGACTCCAAGGACCCACGTGATAATGTCAAATATACGAGTAGAATCGACTTTAATCGATAAAGTTAAAGTCACTCAAGTTACACACCCCGAGCTGATGAATTTGAAGAAGAAAGTACATGAATGTGTTATTCTAGAAGCAAGAATCGACGAATAGCGAAAATCTCAACCCTTGATTTATTGTTCTATTTGAAATCCTCGACCGAGTAGGAACTATGGCCTATAGACTAGCTTTACCGCAAAGTATGCCTCGTGTTCATAACATTTTTCATATATCTATGTTACATAAATATGTGGAAGACTCGAACCACATTATTTGTAAGACCCCGAATTTTACGAAATGAAAGTATTCAATTTTTTTGATAATTGTTATTTAGTAAATGGTTAAATTGCTAAAAGGTTAAAGTTAAGGATGATATTTGAAAATTTTGTAAAGTAAGCAAGTTGATATAAAATATTCGTTGTGTTGGGGAAATATTCGTTTGGTCGGAGAATATTTTTTTTGTCAGAAAATATCCGTACAGCTACACCATCATTGGTGGACCCCACAACGAAATAACTGTCGGAGTTAGAAAACGACAACATTATCTTTTTATAAAAATAACGACGAAAGTCTTACCGTTAAACTGTTGAAATAACCGGTGGTAAAAGAACAGTAATACGCGTGGTTGCATAGTAGCACACGATATTGATTATTGATGCTTACGTGAGAAGTCACTCAGTTATACTCATTTATTGCTATAGTAATTACTGCATAATATCTCTCATATTATTGATTTAATTATTGTCACAGTATCATCTGCATAATATTTTATATTATTAAATCAATAATTGAGACGACAAAGTTATTTATATTATTAGTTGCAATATTGACGATGTCTAGAAAGTTTTGTCGAGGAGAGGTTTGGTCACCTAATTGCGCGCCAATAGGGAGAAATCCTTATCGAAAAGCCCCCTCTTTCCTGGGAATGATCTGGTTGTTAAATATTGTGAGTTATAATATTAATGATGAATAAGTTCATGTTGAATAAAGATGAAATTGATATTTCTATTGTGTTGGGATTATTAGTGTTAGTGGAAATCGATATTTATCTCGATAATAATTGATTTTTGGAGGTTATATTGACTAATCGGGTAATTAATCGAATAAATGAGCAATTAGTTGCTATTAATTCACATGCTTATAACTATTTGTTCACATATATGTACTATTGATTCACATGCATGTACTATTAGGGGAGGCGGTGCAAGATTGATAATACTTGCATAACTAAATTAAAAATAGAGGTATAGATGAATGTACTATATCGTAACTATTTTTTCACATGTATAGAACTATTGATTCACATGAATGTACTATTGATTCACATGAATGTACTATTAGGGGAGGTGGTGCAAGTTTGATAATACTTACAGGACTAAATTAAAAATGAAGGAAAAGATGAAGGTATTATACTGTAATATTTCGAGCCACAAAAAGTGTAATTGTCGAAACTATATTTTTCTATAAATAGAAGCTCATTCTTCTTTCATTCTCACTAATTCACTAAGACTCACAAGAGAAATTATAGAGAGAGAAGCTATAGAGAGAAAGAAGAAGAGAAGTCTGCTACTTCACTATTCCAGTATCCAGTCTTCTTCTGAGGTAAGGGGTATTATTTATTTCATATTCAGAAGAGATATTATTTTTCATATTCGTATAGATATTATCTTCGTTCAATATTCATATGAAATAATATTTTCTTCCATACTCTGTAGTATGTAAGTAATATTATTTCGTTTCGTATTCCTACTTCTACACTCATTTTGTTGAAGTATTGCTTCTATACTCCGTGAAATTAGTAGAATATCCTTGATATTTGCGCTTCATCCAGTATCTTTTCATGAAAATATTATTCTGAGCTTTCTTGATAATTATTGATCTTTTCATGTCGGAATACTATTCACGAGTTACTATTCATGAGTTGCTATCCACGAGTTACTATTCACTCGGGTATTCGAGGCACTTTTCGTGCCAGAGTACCATTCACCCGATTACTATTCACTCAAATATTATTCACTCGGGTATTTGGGACACTTTTCATGTCGGGGAACTTACTATTCACGAGGTACTATTCCCGAAGTACTATTCACAGGGTACTATTCACGGGGTACTAATCACCCTAAAAATATATTTCTTTTCTGTCCAAATTATTTTTGATACATGAATATTATTCTTGAATTTTACTCCACAAAGCAGTATCATGTTGACAATTTAAATATTTTTAAACTCTGGATAAATTTAAAGTCTTTAATATTTATCCTTAATTTCGTTTGATTAATGCTTATATCATTGTCATTATCCTTATGCTTATATTGTAATGAAAGTCATCTGTGGCTTACGTGCATAGATGGAATGTTAATTGGTATGATTATGACTAGTGATTATTCGGTATAATCATAACCGTAATGTTACAAATGATATGGTAAAAGTCCTCATTGGCCCGTAGTGCATTGATGGACATATGTTGGTATGATCATAACCATGCGTTCTCTTCGGCCAAGGGTGCAAAGATGAATTGTTGTTTGGTATGATCATGACCATTGGTGAAAACACGAATATCCTTGGCCCGTAGTGCATGGATAATTCGTGGTCGTGATACTAATGAATATCCTTAGCCGTAGTTCATGGATAATTCATAGATGTGATACTAACGAATATCCTTGGCCGTAATGTATGGATAATTCTGTGATGTGGATATTTATTGAGTTGGGTCTCAGCGATAAAATATTGATAATAACCTTTTAATCTGTAGAATATAGTAGATATCATGCTCTACTTGACTCTTCTATAATATAGTTGCATATCTTTGGCCTGTAGTGTAAGGATGAACTGTTAATGAATATCTTTAGCCCGTAGTGCAAAGATGAATTTATTAGTATGATTATGAACAGGAACTGTGATTAGGTATAACCATGATCTTTGATATTTCAGGTAAAGACAGGTGATAAAAATTACGTTCGTCCTGGGTGCGAAGAGGAATTTAGAATCACAATTATGATTATGAGAACTGTTGATTGATGTTACAGGGATAAAACATTGTTGGTGGACTTTTAACATGGAGAAGATAATAAACTTTATGGTCTATTTGACTCTTCTAATGGATTGCTCATTCCGATGCCACTATAGTTGAAAAGTTTTATCATCTACCATATGTTCTAAATCTCTGATTTATTATTGACGAAGGCTATTGATAATTTATTTATCTTTAGTCATGATACTCGTTACCGGGCTAGTTGTGCTCACCCTTTTGCTTCACAATTCTTTTCAGGTAATAAGAGTGTAGCTGGGTCGAGCAGGGGTAACAGGAGAATAGAACGATGGTCTATAGTTGTTGAGGTTTCCCCTAAAATAGTATTTAAATAATTTTATTGAGAATTTTAGATAAGTGTGTCGTATTTTATACGTCATTTTAACCGTTGATTTTGGTGAACTGAATAGGGTGAGGTGAACTTAACTTTGGAAGGGTGTTTTGCCACTATCATACAAGATGTCTAATGACAGACGACTTCATGTTATCATAAGACAAGGTTGTGCACATGCACTTGTTGATTATATCTATGAGCACTACCTCTATAATCTCAGAGTTTGGTTGAAATATAATTCTCAATTGGAGATAATGGAGATAAGTATATATCAAGAGAAGACTCACCATTGGAAAGAAAATGATAGTAATCTTCTCGTTTTTCTTTGAAGTCTATTGGGTCAACCAAGGATAATTCTTGAGTCATATGATATCTATCATATCTTAGATGCATGGCCTCCCATGTACGAAGGTTTTCTTGAGCATTTTTCAAAGATTTTAATTTCTAAAATAGTTATTGACTGTACTTTTATGTAAAGTACCATTGTAAGGTGTTGTGGTCGAGACACCATGAGAGTTACATATATTTGTATTAAAACTCACAGCTTATGTGTTGTCATACTCTGCACGACAGTTTAACAGTTGTATAAATGAAGTTTGTATTTAATTTCTGTAGTGTGATATCTGGCGACTCAGAATGGGTCGTGTGGACATATTTCGGGGACGTCACATTATTGAATTAGACCCAGACGATATAGCGGAAGATTTAACGTCTGAAGAGGTACATGTTAAAATCTTGGATAAGAAAGAATATATTCTACGCTCAAAGGTTATACCTCAAGTCAAAGTTTTATAGAGAAACCACGATATTGAGAAAATGACATGGGAGTTAGAATCTGAAATGAAAATAAGGTATCCTCACATTTTTGACATACCAGGTATGTACACCAATTTCGAGGACGAAATTTCATAAGAAGGAGAGGTTGTAAGACCTCAACTTTTATGAATAAAGATTTAATTTTTAATAATTATTATTTTGAATAATAAGGTGTGGATTTGATATAATGTTATAGTTATGGGTAATATTTACAAATTTTGTAAAGTAAGCAAGTTGTCATAAATTATTCGTTTGGTCGGAGAATATTCATTTTATTAGGGAATATTTGTACGACGGCACAATCATTGGTGGACCCCACAACGGAATTACTGTCGGAGTTAGAAAACGACAGAAATAACTTTTTATAAAAATAATGGCAAAACTTTTACCGTTAACTGCTGAAATACCCGTTGATAAAAGTACAATAATACGCGTGGTTGCATAGTAGCACACGGTATTGTACAGTATCTTTGATTATTGATGCTTACGTAAGAAGCCACTTAGTTTTATTCAATTATTGCAACAGTAGTTGATGCATAGTATCTCACATTATTGATTCAATTATTATCATAGTATCACCTGCACAATATTTTATATTATTAAATCAATAATTGAGACGACACAATTATTCATATTATTATTTACATTATTGACAATGCCTAGAAAGTTTTGTCAAGGAAAGAGGTTTGATCACCTAATTGCGCGCCAATAAGGAGAAGTTCTTATTGGAAAGCCCCCTTTTTCATGGGAATGATCTGGTTGTTAATATTGCGAGTTATAATATTAATGATAAATAAATGTTATTAAAAGTGTGTTTAGTGAAGCCAAGTGAGTTGTAATAAATAGAGGGGTTTTTTATGAAGTATTTTGTTGGGAGATTACATATTTAAATTTGATATTGAAAGTAAATATTCATGATTATATGTAAAGTTCTTAAAGGAATATATGTACAAGGACTTAGTGGTAGATCAAAATTGTTAGGTTGATATGAGCTATTAATGTTTATCATTATGTAAAATAATGTGTAGATAAAACGATCAAAGTTGTTAGGTTGATCTATTTCTTGAGATGTAATAGATAGGCTTCAACAGAATCGTAGTCTATCAAGCTGATCAAGAGATTACAGAAGCCAAGGTAGAATCATAGAGCATCAAGAATCGTAGTGTGTCTGCTTTGGAGGGCCTCTCCAGAAAACGTAGAGTGGTCCAAACGCTTGCTAAGCCAACTCAGAGATCATAGTGTGCTCTCGGAAGCGTAGAGTTTGCTAGTCAAGCAAGTGAAGATCATAGTGTGCCAGTACTTAAGAGAAATTGTAGTGTTCTAGTTTACTAGTATCAGATCAAGCACCAAGGTGGCAAGACACCACGATCAGGATCGTAGAGCATCATCTGACTATCAAAAGCATCGAGCCTTGCCCACTAGTTTAAGAATAAATCCCAACAAATGAGGAATGGATTATAAATGTTGAAGTTTTCAGGAGTCACAATGACACAACAATCATCCTTAGTTTACAACAAAGAAACGTATTGAAGAAGCTAAGGAAAGTACTATGGGTCAGCAGAAAACATCTTTCCAGATGTTAGGTGAAACAGCAGTCTGCTGTGTCAGTGGGTCAGACTGCAAATCAGAAGTTGTGCAACAAGTCTCCATCAAAGTTTAGAAATGACAAATGCATTTAATGCTTCAATGGATACATTTCAAAGGCATCATATATACAAAATAATCAGCAAAAGAAGAAGCAAGTAAGCACTAAACAAAAATGTTGAAGAACACTCAACGCTCAACTCTATGATCTGAAAAAGAAAGCTTGCTCAGCTACTCAGTTCTTTCGAATATAAGGTTAACGGCAACTGAGTAGCACCACACAAGAACTCAACCATTAATCAAGTGAAGTTAAAAGTTCCAAGTCAGAAGGACTTGAAGAGTTCTAAGTGAACTGAGAAGTACCAAGTCTGCTGGACTTGAAGAGTTCAAAAGTGAACTAAGAAGTTCTAAGACTGCTGGTCTTGAAGGAATCTGTGAGCTTCAGAAAGTGTAAAGATATCCTTAGTTGATTGTCGACGTCGGGAATTTTATTTTCGTTACCTGTTCTTTTGTGTTCTTAATTTAGGTGAGATTTGTTTGAAAAAATAAGTGAAAAAGGTTCGACATGTGTAATGTCAACGGTTGGACTATAAGAGTCGCCAGTTAGTTTTTTAACTGGTTGTACCAACACAACCGAGAAAAGGTTTGCACATTGACCCAGTGATGTGACACTGCTAAACGGGTCGGTGAAATCGAGATTCAATTAGGGTTCGGGGACTTGCTTATGCGGAGGGAAGGTGTTAGGCACCCCCCGACATCCGTGTTACCACGGTGACCGCCACTTTTCAAGAAATTGTTATATGAATGTGTGTGTGTGTGTGTGTGTGGGTCAATGTGCTATTATTTAGAAGTAGTGCTATGCCTCGTTTGCACCTATATACAAAGGGTTTGAATTTATGTAAAAAATTCAGTTTTAAACAAGATATAACAATAATGTTTTAGAAAAGAGGTTTTTCAAACCCTTGTGCTCAATAGTAATTGAGGTCTTTGATACTTCCATTTTATTCCGTATTCAGCTTGGTTGATTTTATTTTACAGATGCGAGGCATCTGTATGAAAATAATGCACAAAAAGGTGCTGAATTCCTCGTGGGTATGAAAACCATCTGAGGAAATCCAAACATCACAGATAAATTTACAAGCTGCTTACAGCTGAAAAGGTCCATCACGAGAACCGAATCTAGATTCAGTGGATTGAATCTGTGATCACATGATTCCTAGGCTCACATGATGCCGCAATTGATATAAATGCAATAAGCAGGTATATATATAAAAGCTGTAAATATATATATATACAGACATGATCACCAATCACGAAGCACCTCCATAGGAGATCAAAAATATAAATAAAGCTGTAAAAGCTATCTACCGCCACGGAAGAAACTCCAGGCGGGACGAAATGTACAGAAAGCAATAAAAACGGTCAACCACCACGAAGTAAACTCCAGGTGGGACGAAACATATATATATATATATATATATATATATATATATATATATATATATATATATATATATAAGCTATAAACGCACCAGACATAAGTCTAGGCTTATCGAACAGAGTTCGACACACAATTTATATATATAAGTGTACATATATAAGAAAGCCATTAAACGCTCCAGACCGAAGTCTAGGCTCAATCGAGGCATAACTCGATAATGTTAGTCCATATATATATATATATAAATATATATATGTATATACAAACTGAAATAAAACCACGGACTGAAGTCCGGGCAAACACACGCAACACGACTCTCAACGTAAAGAAGGGTGTGTGCAAGTGTGGAGAGAAAGGCTTGAAAATATATAAGAAGGTTTACAGTGGGCTGCCAAAGAAGATTTTAATAACTTTAAAGTAGATAAACACTGGCTTCCGCCGGTACAGAAGTAGCTATATGTGAGCTCACAAGTGTTTAAAATGAGAAAGCACTCAATTTGGAGTGTGTATGGAGCAAATTGGACAAGGCTTCCTCGCCTTTTCTCCTTGTAAAATGGCCACCCCAAGCCCTCTATTTATAGAGGATGGTACCTATGGCTAGGCTGTAGGTGTACCAGAGGCTGCCTGGGGTGCCCCGGGCTTCGCGGGTCCCGCCTTCTCGAAGTACGTGCACGTAGGCAACGTGATGTCCGCTCGAACTTTTAGAATTACAATTCGGGCATCCGATTGAGGTATATAGGACCTATTTCAGATTGCCGTTGTCGAGAGTTATACAATGACATGGGATTAGAGGTTGTACGAAGTCATTAAGATGTGACGATGCCCTCCGGTCTTCAGTTTCAAATTCTATCCGTTATTCTGGGCAATAGTCACTCGGGATTGGTTCTTTTGAGCTTTGTCGGACATTGATGTGTAGAAATGTATGTCTAAAATGTTAAGACGGCGTGATGTGGCGTCAAGTTGGTAAGATGATGACTTTGCCCCTCACTGGGGTTATCTCCTATTTGGGCTGATAAAGCAGATGTTGCTCAGGGTTATCGTTGAGATTGGACTGCTGCAAATGTTGAAGGTCCTCAACGTCATCTCTGAGGTGTGCCTGTATTATACTGAGTGCCTCGGTGTGAGCGCTGAGGTTGAAGCTGATGGCATGCATTTGAAATAAGCATTTTTGGGGTTATCTCCGGAACTGCCACTGCCTTCCATGGGGTTATCTCCAAGGTTGGAATTCGCTATTCCCAGTGTTGGGACTGAGACGGAACATCTCGGAGTTATCTCCGGGATGAATCGGTCTTCTCTGATTTGTGTTCCGATATTGGATCTGCATTCCTCGGGGTTATCTCTGAGGTTAGAATTATTACTCCCGGTGTATGTTCCAGGGTTGAGCTATTACTCCCAGTGTGTGTTCCGGGGTTGAGCTGTTCCTCCCGGTGGTATCCAGAATAAATATGAACCGTCTTTTAGGGTTTCCTCTTAAAAGACGAATCTGTGCTCCTGCGATGTCAGTAACAGATAGGCAGAAAATTTTGAGTGTCTACAGATGCCCCTCTTTATCATATTCATGCAATGCAATGCATGGATAGGATAAAGAATCCTAGACACTTGAAATATAGCATGAAGCAACTGTATAATGCATGTGTATGGGGTTATTGCCCAACATGCTGAGGATGATTGCTATCTCCCTATAGCTTCTACTGGGGATTTGGCAATGATGACCAAATTGGATGTGCGATTCAAATCTTTGAGGATGTTGACGATGGGATTATCACCAAAGTTTTGAATCCTTGATATAGACTTGATTCTGAAGTAGTGCCTCTTATGTGTAAGAGATCTGTGGGGATAAAGCTTTGTTTGTTTGAGGATGTGTATAACATATTCTGACATCAATCCTCCTTGATGATGTTTCCTTCTCCTGGTTTGTATCGCCAGAGTACGTCAATGTTCTGTTGGTTTTACTGCCAATAGCAAATGTTGTCAGGGCTGCCCGACCTTTGTTGACGTGTGAACCAACGGTTTACCACGCGTTGTAACCCCCACCGGGGATACATTTGATCCTCTGTTGATGTGTAGATCAATGGATGAACTCCCTGCTGGGGATAAATGCCAAGGCTGCTTGGACTTTGTTGATGTGTGTATCAACTAATAAAATCATCGGATGATTTCTGATGCGACGTTGGATTGACTTGCCAACGGCTGAAATGATATCAAGGTTGCTTGACCTTTATTGATACGTACATCAATGGATGATAATGTATTGTGATCCCCGCCGGGGTTGTTGTATCATCATTGATGTGTGTGTCAACGGAACACGCGTTGTAACCCCCGCCGCGGATCGTTGATGTGTTTGTCAACGGCTAAAATCATCGGCCGACTTTCGACGCTCCGTTGGATTTACTTGCCAACGGTTATAGTGATGTCAAGGCTGCTTGACCTTCGTTGATATGTATGTCAACGGATGATATGCGTTGTAACCCCCGTCGGGGTTATATACTTCAACATATGTACCACGTTGTGACCCCTGCTGGGGTTGTTGTGGAAAAGTAGGATGACGATCCTGAATGAGAGAAATTGGACCTGCGTGAGGTATTGCTAAGCGTGACTTGTATCGTCTGAGATCACCGGCATAGTGTACCCTGTGGTTGGGTGAATATCAATGAATGACGTGAAGACCCACGGTTCAACCAGGATTGTAAGCTATTCTGCTCAATCGCGTAGCATTTTTTTTTCCTGATTTGGCCTTTTCAGATTGCGAGAACTCCTTTGCAACTCGAACTAGACCGAGCCAGAGGGGTGGGACCCATATAGGGGTGCCGCAGGTACACCTGCTGTAGCTGCAAATGGACCTGCGGCCAACCGTAGATCATAAAGACCAGCAGGTTGCTTTCATAAGTCATTTTCAACTTGCGCCGTGAAGGAAATCTGAGAGCTCTTCTTCAGATCCCGTGTGTATGCATGTTGGGATCAGCGTGAGATAGCCGCTTTCTCCATTAGTCATCCAGTTTATTCTACAGAGTATTCCGCATGAATGGAGACAGAGACTGCACCGGTTGCGGTTGTATCCACATTATCGAGTATTGATTCAGATGGTGGAGAGCCCATGGAGGACATTGATTCTCACACTGAAGAGGAGCCATCTACTGGGTTGCCAGTATTTCCTTTAGATTTTCCCAGTACTAGCACTGTCGTGATTTAGCATTCAGCACAGTATCTTGAGCAGAGTCTTCATCTGATGACCTTTGAGAGAGATCAGGCTAGAGCCCTGATGTTGACAGCTCTTGATGGGAGAGACACAACCCTGTTAGAGAGGGACGAGGCATTAGCTCATATAGATGCCGCTGTTGTTGAGCGGGATGAGGCCAGATCAGCCAGAGATGCAGTGATAGTCGAGAGAGATAGCGCCATATCTGCCCGGGATGTAGTCATCACAAACAGTACTGCAGTGAGATCCCTTACCACTGGCATGATCACAGAGATGAGCACATATATTGATGAGCACATGGTCACCATGCAGATGACTACAAATCTGTTGGGTCGTGTGGATATCCTCGTATAGGAAACCACAACTTTGCCTCCTTCTTCTAAGAGAGATGCCATGTTGGGCTTGTTAGCTCGCATATGCACTGATTTGTAGATGGGCTTATATTTTCCTGCACAGACTAGCTTAGCCATTTTGTCATGTACAATTTACATTATGTATATCAAACAACATTATATATAGCAGGGAAATATATTTTTGATCACTTACCTTTTAGATATGCTCTGATACTTGCTTGATATTTGCCTGCTTCTTCAGGGCTTGTGATCTTGATGTATTCTAAATTCCTCCTTACTGGATGGACAATGAGTTGTCTCTGGATAGCTCAGAATAGATCATGGATCTGTGTGTATCCCTACCATCTTTCGGTGTCTTGGGACTGGTTTCTGTATAAAAATATGGAGAGGAGGGTTGTTTTCCTCTCTGAGTTTGACCGTACCACAGATGGTCGCCAGTACCCCTATTTAGGAGGAGCCTAGTTAATTCTATCTCTTATGGATTGGTGTTGCTCTTCAAGGTACAACTGTAGCTTAGATGGTCGTTGAATCTCCTATTCACGAGGAGAGGTTAGGTAATTCCATCCCTTTGGTTTGAAACCAATGAAATGTGGTGGATTGAGGTTTGATCCCAGTACCGTTGACAAGTATTTGTGTTTTGGTAGGGGGTTAGACCGAACCATAAATGGCTGCCTACGTATTCCTATTGAAGAGGAGATCAGGTCTGCGTAGTTCGAACCTGGTATAAGAGGTTCAACGCTGTTTATGAAAGGCAGATGGGTGTAGAAGCTTTATTGATGAAGAAGGTTGTAGAAATGTTCTTGTGGTTTTTGTTTTTTGTAGAGAAGGGTAGAAATGTTTTTGTTGTTTTTTTTTGTTTATTGCGATCGGGCCATATAGAATATGGTTGCCTACGTACTCCCGTGTATCAAGGAGATCAGGTCGACGTAGTTCACCCCTCAGGGTGAGTTGAAAAGCGTGATCCCATGTGCAGGATAAACTGCGGGGAAGAAAGATTAATCCCATGTACAGGTCAAACTGTGGGGAAGAAAGTTTAATCCCATATGCAAGATAGACTACGGGGAAGAGAAAGTTTGATCCTAGGTTGAGGACAAATTGCAGGTATGAGAAGTTTGATCCCATGTATGGGTAGCTAAACTGCAAACGTGAGAGGTTCAATCCGTAGTGGGATGGCCTAAGTTGTATGAGCACAGTGAAGCCAAGTTGCTGGCTTAAAGAATATGTTTCCCTGAGGGGCAAAGTGTGGAAAAGAGTTGTATGTGGTAAAGGGTTAAAGAACCGGAATGACTGATGATCTAATGATCCAACACCAAGATGTTTGCTTGATGGTAACTTCAGACATAGTACCATTTCACGGTGTCCGAGTTGATGAGTTATGGAAATTTATCACCGTCTATTTACTGTAATCTGAGAGCGCCTCCTATCAATACCTCCTTGACAACAAACGGGCCTTCCCAGTTAGGAGCGAATTTTCCCTTAGATTGATCTTGGTTGTCAATAATCTTTTTCAAAACCAAGTCATGTTGTTTAAACTGCCGTAGCTGGACTTTTTTGTTGTAGGATCGGGCGATCCTTTGTTGATATAACTGACCATGGAAGATAGCCGCGGTTCGCCTTTCATCTATTAGAGACAATTGGTGATACCTGTCTTGTACCCATTGATCTTCATCCAGCTGAGCGTCCAACAACACTCTGAGGGATTCCATTTCTACTTCTATGGGGAGTACTGCTTCCATCCCATAGGTTAATACATAGGGGGTTGCCCCAGTTGAAGTGCGCATTGATGTTTTGTAGGCTAATAGAGTAAGAGGCAATAAGTCAGGCCATCCTTTGTGATTGGCGGACATCTTTTACATAATCTTCTTGATGTTCTTGTTAACTGCTTTAACAGCACCATTCATCTGTGGACAGTAGATGACGGAGTTAAGGTGTTTGATGTGGAATTTACTGCATAGTTCCTCCATCATTTTGTTATTGAGGTTCTTAGCATTGTCTGATACAATTACCTCTGGTTGTCCGAATCGACAAATGACATTGTTTCTGATGAAAGCAATGATGACTTCTTTATTAACCCTGGGGAAGGAGGCTGCTTCTACCCACTTGGTAAAGTAGTCGATCATGGTGAAGATGAATCGATGTCCATTACTGGCTTTGGGCTCGATGGGTCCGATCACGTCCATTCCCCACATTGAGAAGGGCCAAGGTGAACTCATATTGTGGAGCTCCCGTGGAGGGGCGTGGATAACATTTCCATGAATTTGGCATTGATAATATCTCCTGACGTGGTCATAGCAATCAGCCCTGAAAGATAGCCAATAATGTCCTGTCCTGAGGATCTTCTTGACAAGGAGGGGGCCACTCATGTGTGGGCCACAGACTCCACCATGGATCTCATCCATGAGTCTCTGAGCTTGATCCTTATTCAGGCATCTGAGGAGACCTAGACCTGCATCTCTCTTGTTGAGTGCATCTCCGCTCAGGTAGAATTTCATAGCAAGTCGATGAATCCGCCTTTGTTCAGTCAGGCTCGCCTCAGCGGGTGTAGATCCATCTCATAGGTACTCCTTGATATGCTGATACCAAGGTTGTTGGATGGGAGGTAGCTCATCCGATACTTCTCCAACATAGTTCCCATAGACTGGTGCCTTTTGCAGGGCTAATGTGACGCTTGGCATGTGTTCCTTGTCAGGTATGTGCATCAAGGAGACCAAAGTTGCTAATGCGTCCGCAAAGTCATTCCTATTACGAGGAATGTGTATAAAGGAGATTTCTTCGAACTCCGAAGCCATCTGTAAAACTTGCCGATGGTAAGGCAGCAATCACAACTCTTTGGTTTGATAGATTCCTGTGGATTGTTTGATTACTAACTCTGAATCCCCAAAGACAGTTAACCGTCTGATACCCATTGAACGGGAAAGTTTTAGCCCCATGATACAGCCTTCATACTCAGCTGTGTTGTTGGTGCTGATAAACTGTAATTTGACGGCGACGGGATACTGCTCCCCCGTACCGGATACTAGAGCTGCTCCAGCTCCAGAATCTTCCGTATTAACAGCTTCATCAAAATACATCTTCTATGCTTGGCGTGTATTGTACTGATGGTGTTGCTGAATTGCCATTACCCCTTCATCGGGGAAGTATGTTTCCAAGAGTTTGAAGTCCCCTAAAGGTGCGGCGGCCAGTTGATCTGCAATCCCTTGACCTTTAATGGACTTTTGAGTCACATAGACAATGTCAAATTGTTGTAGGATCAACTGCCATCTGGACAACCAACAATTCAGTATGGGTTTACTGAACACATACTTGAGAGGATCCACACAAGATATGAGATGGGTTGTGTGCCCAGGGAGGTAATGTTGTAACCTCATGGTAGCCCATGCTAAAGTACAACAAGTCCTGTTAATCAGAGTGTACTTGTGTTCACTGCTGCTGAATCTTTTGCTGAGGTAATAGATAGCTCGTTCTCGGCCTCTATCGTCTTTCTGACCCAGCATGCAGCCCATGACATTGTCACTTATGGACAGGTACATGAACATGGGAACATCATCCCTGGGTGGTACCAAAATAGGAGCTTTGACCAGCTGCTCTTTGATTGTAAAGAAGGCATTCTGGCACTCATCATTCCATTTTATGGAGGAGTTCTTCCTTAACAGCTTGAAGATAAGCTCACAGGTTGCTGTGAGTTGAGAAATAAATCGGCTAATGAAGTTGATTATTCCCAAAAATACCCATATTTCCTTCTATGTCTGAGGAATGGACATTTCCATGATGGCCTGGATTTTGGTGGGATCCAGCTCAATTCCTCTGTGGCTGACTAGGAATCCTTGCAACTTGTCTGATTTAATGCTAAAGGCGCACTTGGCTGGATTCAACTTCAAGTTGTACTTGCGCAACCTGTTGAATAGCTTTCTGAGATGGTCTAAGTGGTCCTCCTCCTTCCGGCACTTGACAATGATGTCATCCACGTAGATCTCTATCTCTTTGTGCATTAAGTCATGGAAGAGAGCCATCATAGCTCGCTGATAGATAGCTCCGGCATTGATGAGGCCGAATGACAACCGTCTGTAGCAAAAGGTTCCCCAAGGCGTGATGAAAGCAGTTTTTTCACGATCTTCCTCAGCAACCATGATCTGATGGTACCCCGCAAAGCAATCAGGAAAGGAGTACATGCCGTATTGCGCAGTATTGTCAATGAGAATGTGGATAAAGGGCAAGGGAAAGCTATCTTTAAGGCAAGCTTTATTCAGATCCCGATAATCCACGTAGACTCGTACCTTTCCTCCAGGCTTAGGCACGGGAACGATGTTAGATATCTATTCAGGATATGTGGACACCATGATAATGCCAGCTTGAATTTGTTTCACAATTTCTTCTTTCACCTTTAAACTCCATTCTGGTTTCAATCGCCTGAGCTTCTGCTTGACTGGCTTGAATCCCTCTTTAATGGGAAGACGATGAAGAATAATGTCAGTGGACAACCCCACCATGTCTTCATAAGACCATGCAAACACATCCTGGAATTGGGTAACCATGTCATTCTGTTGGTTTGGGGTAAGGTCTGAACCAATCTGGTTTAACTTAGGGTTTTCTAAGGTTCCAAGATTGAAGGAGGTGGTTTGATCAAGGTTGGGTTTAGGCTTGTCTTCAACCCATTCTTTGATCTCCGGAGGCACCTCAATGTCCTCTTGTATTTCCAACAAGTCTGAGTCCAACTTTTTATCAAAGTTACAATCCTTGTGGAGAAAAGGCATCTTATCAGCAAGTACAGGCACATCTAAGTTCAAAGTCCTGAAACAAAATATGCTTTCACTTAATATATATAAAACTATTTAACCATACATAATGTTAGCATATACGAACAAAACAACTGCTAATACTGGACAGAAAAATAAGCAGTTATTATATCTACAGGGCAGAAAGAAGTCCTGCCCATTTTACCCTTGTCGACCAATACAAGGAGTGCTGCTCCAATTGGCAAGGATAAAGTCCGGGTGGACTGCATTGATGGAGGGGCTGTCATCGTCCTCCTTTTCCCGAATGATGACCATAACGTCTGGGCAATCATCGTCTGGGGTAAAACTGTTTGTATGTTCATCATGAACAATGATGCGCATGCCCGACATTATTCGGACGACATTTTGTTTGATTCTTTATTTCTCTTCCTCCACTCTGGGATCTGGAATAAAGACTTCTTTTACTTTGAATGGCACGGGCTTGGGAAATAGAATAGCCATCACGTTGGTTGACACCTTTACAGGAGGTTGTGCGGACTCAGCGTTAGAATGTGAAGATAAACACCGCGTGGTTGAAGTTGAAGGAATCTGCTGATGCTTATGAAGATTCCTCTGACTAGACCTGACAGAATAGTCTAGTCCAGCTATCCCAGTTTGACTGGCTACTTGGATAGGGTATTTGATACCTTGGTGATCTTTACCCAGCCCTTGTCCTGGCTGATGACCCAAAGACATCATTTCTTGAGTAGCCGACATTACTTCGGCAGAGATCTTGGGTACGGGCAATGGCATTCTCACGGCATGAAATTGAGGGTTGCTAACTTTCAAAGTGTGGAAACTGACCAGCTCAATATCGGAATTAAAACTGATGAACGGTATGTCACCTTGTTGAGGGCATTCCGGTTCAGCGTTGACTGTAACTAGGCTATTGTTGATAATGTATTTCAGTTGCTGATGAAGGGTGGAGGGGACTACCCCAGCCATATGAATCCACGGTCTTCCCAAGAGCAGGTTGTATCCTGAATCTATCTTGAGTACGTGGAAAGATATGCAGAATGTATGGGGACCAATCTCAATTGGCAGCTCAATCTCTCCGACTGAATTGCGACGGGATCCATCAAAAGCTTTGATGATCGTATGGGTAACTCAGATTCGATTGAGATTGACGTTCATCTTTAACAATATAGCGTATGGATAGATATTCAAAGATGAACCTCCGTCTACTAAGACTCCAGCTAGCATATATCCGGAGGACAAGGCCGTAATGTGTAACGGCTTGCAATGACCGGTCCCTTCGGGCGGTATGTCATTATCAGTGAAGGATATCACATTGTTGTTGAAAATGTGATCAACCAAATGTTGAAACTTTTCCACATCCACTGATGTCGGTAAGTAGGTTTCTTCCAAAACCTTTAGTAGAATCTTCCTGTGATCCTCGGAAGTTAAAACCAAGTCTAGTATTGAAATTTGACGTGGAGCTTTTCTTAAGCTTAAAACCACCTTGGCTTCATTATGACCCATGGCACGGAGAAAATTTTCAATCTTCTCCATGGGAATCTTCTCCTTTGATTTGATGGTAGACTTCATCACCCATTGAGGAAGATACAATGGATTCTTCTTCGACACTGCAGCAGTTATATGCGAGGTAGATCCTTCAGCTTCTCCATAATTCCAAGGAACTTTCTGTAAGCTGACAACAGGATATTGTGGTCGGAAGGGTAAATTGATTGGCTCTGAAGCAGCCACTTTCAAAGGATTGTTGCTTCCTCTGAGTTTAATGGTAGATATAGGGCGTGGTTTGACAATGCCATCAGCCTCAGTGGAGATAACTCCTACCAATCCTTTCTATTTAGTAGGATAGGTATTCTCACTTCTCCGTAGCACAATATCATCGTCTGCTAGTTGTAGGACACCGCTATCAATGAGATTTTGGAAAAGGTGGCGGAGTGCCCAGCATTCTTCTGTGCTGTGACCGTGAGAATGGGAGTGATATTGACATACTCCATCAGAATTGTACAGTCCTGAACGGGGATTGATTTGAGGTAGAAGAGAATTAATCCTTCCTTCATAGATTAGCATTTGAAGGATTTCCTCTATAGGTTGGCCCAGATATGTAAATTCCCTTCTGTTGGCGAAATCCCAACGAGCTTTGGCGTTCGCTCTCCTTGCCACTTTATCCTCCATCGTTTCACTGTCTGGAGGTGACAAGGGAATATTCATGACAAGAGGAAGGAGATTAGCATGCTCCTGGCTGATTAATTGGCGTGTGACTTGATGTTGGTATGTTACCAGTTCTGCCAATTGCTCGATTTGCTTGCACAGAGCTTTCATTTTTTGTTCCATTGAGAACTGGAACTTGGCATAATCCCATTTGTCAGCATCGTCTTTGATGATCTAGGATGCTTCACCGTTAGAATTGGAACTTTTTCCAGGGCTTCAATTAATCGTGTTGACTTCTTCCTCTTTGTGTGGAGGAAGAGGGTTGTCTTGAACGTGAACCACGATCTCACCGTTGTCTATTAGGTCTTGGATCTTATGCTTCAAGGCCCAACAATCTTGAGTATCATGTCCAGGTGCTCCGGCATGATAAACACATTTCCAAGCAGCATTAAAACCCCTACCATTAGGGCTGGCTGGTGGAAGAAGATGAGTGATTTTCTTTTGCGTGGTCAGAAGAGTGAGAATATTCTCGAGAGAGTCCCCTAATGGTGTGAACACTCGAGGGCGTTTGACTTCTCCACCTTTTGGTACTAGAGGGTTTGAAGACTGTGCTTGAAAGGGAGAGTAATTTCTCTTCTGGATAGGCATTTTCTGATTGCCTTTTTGACCCTGTAGTATCAGGAAAACATCCTCTTATTTCTTTTTATGGACCTTCAGGGGGTTGTTTCCATAATTTTCGGATTGGATGTGTTCAGCAACAACTTTAAGGGTAGCTAGGTCTTGAATCTTTCCTGACTTCAATCCCATCTCAGCCATCTCCCCATGTTTGATCATTTCAGAAAATGGTTTACCGATGCCAGCTAAGACTCTCTCATAGAAAGGAGCTTCTTGTATGTCGATAAAGGTCATAACCATCTCTGACTCTGTCATAGAAGGAATAACTTGAGCAGCAAGGCGCCTCCACCTTTGAGCATACTCTTTGAAAGACTTGTTGGACTGTTTCTTGACCTTGGTAATCTGGTACCGGTCAGGAGCCATCTGAGACTGGACTAAATGAAGTTTCAAGCTTGCTGGGCTTGAAGAGTACCTAGGAAACTAGAAAAGTTCCAAGGCTGTTGGCCTTGAAGAGTTCTTAGTGAACTGAAGTCCCAAAGTTGCTGGCCTTTAAGGAATCTTAGTGATTCAGGGTGCTGCCCTTCCTTAGTGGAAATCCTGCTAGTTGAAAGTAGAAGAGTGGATTAGGAGCTTGAGTCTCTGAACCACTTAAAACTCCTTGTGTCTTTTACTTTATGCCATTTATATTATGTACTTTAACTGCTATAACTGCTATGTATGTTTTAACTGCTTACAACCGAACTAACTCAAAGAACAATGTATGTATGATTACGAATATATCAATAAAGAGGATCTTTTACTTATTCCGCTGTGCTTGAAAAGATTCTTATGTTTGTCATATGCTAATTCATTAGCAATACAAAATAAATGAGAAAAGTATTTGAAATTAAAAAGGATCTATTCAACCCCCCCTTCTAGATCTATATTGTGCCTACTAGGAACTAACAATATTAATGATGAATAAGTTCGTGTTGATTAAAGATGAAATTGATAGTTCTATTGTTTTGGGATTATTAGTGTTTATGGGAATCAAGATTTATTTCGATAATAATGGATGTCTGGAGATTATATTGACCAATCGGGTAATTAATCAGATAAATGAGCAATTAATTGCTATTAATTCATATGCTTATAACTATTTGTTCACATGTGTGTACTATTGATTCACATGAATGTACTATTGATTCACATGCATGTACTATTAGGGAAGGTGGTGCAAGATTGATAATACTTGCATGACTAAATTAAAAATGGAGGCATAGATGAAGGTACTATACTGTAATTATTTTTTTCACATGTATAGAACTATTGATTCACATGATTTTACTATTGATTCACATGATGTACTAGTAGGGGAGGTGGTGCAAGTTTGATAATACTTGCAGGACTAAATTAAAAATGAAGGAAAAGATGAAGGTATTATACTGTAATATTTTGAGCCCCAAAACGTGCAATTATCGAAACTATATTTTCCTATAAATAGAAGCTCATTCTTCTTTCATTCTCACTAATTCACTAAGACTCACAAGAGCATTTATAGAGAGAGAAGCTATAGAGAGAAAGAAGAAGAGTATTCTGCTACTTCACTATTCCAGTATCCAGTCTTCTTCTGAGGTAAGGGGTATTATTTTCATATTCAGAAGAGATATTATTTTTCGTATTCGTATGAATATTATTTCGTTCAATATTCGTAAGGGATGTTATTTATTTCTTATTCGTAAGGGTTATTATTTCTTACTATTCACTTGGATACTATTCACTCGTGGTATTATTTACGAGTCACTATTCACCCAGTTACTATTCACTCGGATATTATTCACTCGGGTATTCGGGGCACTTTTCGTGTCGGAGTACTATTCATGGATTACTATTCACCCGATTACTATTCACTCAAATATTATTTATTCGGGTATTTGGGGCACTTTTCATGCTGGGGTACTATTCATGAGGTACTATTCCCGAAGTACTATTCATAGGATACTATTCACGGGATACTATTCACCAGAAAAATATATTTATTTTCTGTCTAAATTATTTTTGATACGTGAATATTATTCTTGAATTTTACTCCACAATTGGTGATCATGTTGACAATTTAGATATTTTTGAACTCTGGATAAATTGAATTATAAATGTTTAATATTTATCTTTTATCTCACTTGATTGATTCTTAATATCATTGTCATATACCTCATGCTTATATTGCGTTGAAAGTCATCTTTGGCCCATAGTGCATAGATGAATTGTTGGTTATTGGTTTTACAGTTGTATGTCTTTGGCCCGTAGTGCAAAGAAGAACTGTTGATTGATATCTTTGGTCGTAGTACAAAGATGAATTGTTGATTGATAGCTTTGGCCAGTAGTGCAAAGATGGACAGGTGTATGACATGATCATAACCATTGGTGATACTAACAAATATCCTTGGCCGTAGTGCATGGATAATTTGATGATATGATTGGCGGGATCATGACCATTAGTTAACAGTTGAATGTCTTTGGCAATTGATTGGTATGATCATGACCATTGGTTTTATAATTGAATATTTTTGGCCCGTAGTGCAGAGATAGACAAATGATTGGTATGATCATTGTTATTACACTTGAATGTCTTTAGCCTTTGGGGTAAGGATATTGAGTGAATGTTCTATTAAGCCTTTTTAGCAAGGAAAAACTGTTGATTCACATTATTATAAACATGAATTGTGAATTTAACTATAATCTTTGGTGGTTCAGGTGAAGACAGATGATGAAAGTTTTCTTTGTCTTGGGTATAACAAAGAACTGTTGAAAAGTATTACAGGAAAGAAATATTAACGATAAACTTTTAAATCATAGAAGATAGTAGATATCCTGCTCTACTTGACTCTTCTAATAGATTGCTTGTTCCGTTGCAGTTAAACTTGTTGTTTATTGTATTCTATCAGTTTAAGACCGTTGAAGGCTAAGGATAATTTATTCTGCATTATCTTAGTCATAATATTTCTTACTGGGCTAGTTGAGCTCACCCTTTTCTTTCATTGTTCTCTTCAGGAAATGTAGCTAGGACTAGTCGGGGAGCGGAGTGACGGTCCAGATGTTTGCATTAGTAGTCCTCACTATTATGTGAAATAGTGTGATAGTGTTGAGGACTTATTTTGAGTTTGAATACTGTCTAGACGACAATATTTGTATTGAAACTCACAGCTCATGTTGTATATTTAAATTTGTATTTGTATTTTGTACAATGTAGAAGTGAGAGTTCTACTACTAGAAGAGTGTTCTGAACTGCAAAGAGAAAGAAGAGCATCAATGTCATCTTGATGTCCATCATGGGAAGACTCTATGTACCAGAGAGAAGAGCCTACAGTCATCTTAGCAAGCCATCATGAGAAGGCATCAAGTATCAAGAAAAAGATCACCAACGACATCATGGTGGAAAGCATGAGAAAGTTTCTAAGTACCTAGCAGAAGAGCTTACAGTCATCTTAGAAACTCATCATGCGCAGCCATCAAGTATCAAGAAGAATGATCTTCAAGGCAGTTCATCAAGGGATCATCAGAAGTGGTTGAGTAACTGAAGAAACTGAGCGTCATGCAACACTCAACTGCACTTCAAGGATGATCACGCCAAGCTGCTAAGTACAGAAGATGTTCAGAGCATAAAAACATCTTAGTAGCTCAGCACCAACTCCAACAAACAAATAAACAACTCAACAGCAAAAAGCCAGGGCCTTAGGGGTCCTTTTCCGGAGGGACTAAATGAAGTTCCAAGCCTGCTGGGCTTGAAGAGTTCCTAGGGAACTAGAGAAGTTCCAAGGCTGCTGGCCTTGAAGAGTTCTTAGTGAATTGAAGTCCCAAGGCTGCTGGCCTTGAGGGAATCTTAGTGATTTAGGGTGCTGCCCTTCCTTAGTGGAAATTCTGCTAGTTGAAAGCTGAAGAGTGGATTAGGAACTTGAGTCTCTGAATCACTTAAAACTCCTTGTGTCTTTAACTTTATGTCATTTATATTATGTACTTTAACTTCTATAACTGCTATGTATGTTTTAACTGCTTACAACCGAACTAACTCTAAGAACAATGTATGTATGATTACGAATATATCAATGAAGGGGATCTTTTACTTATTCCGTTGTGCTTGAAAAGATTCTTATGTTTGTCATATGCTAATTCATTAGCAATACAAAATAAACGAGAAAAGTATTTGAAATTAAAAAGGATCTATTCAACCCCCCCTTCTAGATCTATATTGTGCCTACTGGGAACTAACAATTGGTATCAAAGCAGGTTCTCATGCTATTCAAAAGCTAATCGCTTTGAGTATGATCCCAGGCACAAGCATTGTTCTAAACTTAGTTTAGTAGTAAGTCACTTGTTATATGCAGATGAGCTCACACGTCAGAAATATTATGTACAGGTAAATGTGTATATACACCTGAAGTCGCTCTGATTGGTCCATGTTCTTGATTGCCATATCAACAAGACCAATCCCTGCCCACAGTCAATCTTGGAGTCTGAAGACAAGGCTAGGAAGCTCAAGATACATCAACAGAAAAGAATCAAACATCCACTAGCCTGAAAAGATGCAAAGGCCAAACATGCTAAGGAATGCTTATCCAGAGAAGAAAGAAGATCTTCTCAAACATGTGTCTGGCCAACTAGCAGCTGGATGTAAACCTTGTGAACTCAAAGATGTTAGAGAACTAAAGATGCTGAGATTCTCCTAGCTTACATCTTTAAGACCACGACTGACTGAGTGAAGGTCAACTGAAGCTACAAGCTGTCAAAAGCAAATGAGAAACTATGCACATCAATGCCTAACCTCAATATATCTAAGCTAAATAACTGTTAAGGAACTGACAGTAAAAAGGTACGGTTCCTCACTAATATAACTGTGTATATCATGTTGCACCTCCTTATGAATTATAACAATATTATTTCAAGGAATCATAATCTACCTAAAAAGGTGAAGAGCTGAGGTTAGAAATTTAAATGCTTATAAACCTTCTCTCCATCCAAGTTTTAGGTTGAAGATGACATCTTGAAGGAAATCTAAAATGGGTCATAAGTGCATCACAGGTTAAATTAATTTTATGTGAAGTAATCTTTGCTGATGGGTTAGTATGTATGTACAACCTATGTTCTAAGTATTTAATAACACACAGAGTATGATCAGTTCTACCAAAGTATGTTGAAGATTCGTAGAAACTGATCACCTCCATGAATCAACCAGATACAAATAAATCGTAGAGTTGATTCTCACTCTGTGAAATTTAAACCCTGTGAACATAACCTAGCAAATGATGAAACCATTAAAAAAAGGTGTTTTATTAAAAATAGCAAATCTCACACACACTCACCAAGCACCTTTGCTGTCTGACTAGACTGGTAGAACAAATAGATTGTCTGTCTCGAAGGCAAGGCGCAATTCAATCTCCTCCGCTCGATAGGACTCTCTTTGCATTCCCTTTCTCGCTCATCTTTCTCTGGCTCATATCATGCTCATCTGCATCTCAAAATGTATTATCTAAATTAGTTACATGCATGAATATGACTATTGGTGTCAAATATGAGGATTATCCAAATACATGAGGAACAGGGGTTTAGAAAACTAACCTAGCAGGACCCATTTAACCATGGGTACCAAAAATAGAAATTTATAACCTGCAGGTACTTGGTCTATCTGGCCACACTAAGGAATGCTAAAGCAGAAGACTTCAGTCAAGAAGATTCAACCAGCAGAAGGCTTAAGACTGTTCAGAAATGATTCTGATAAAACTCCTATATGTCAAAGCCTGTCCTTGAAGACCTGCTGAGCTGATCTGAATAAAGCTCACATGGCTGTTGATCTTTATATGAGAGCAGGCCATTCAACCAAAGATGAAAAAGGGTCTTAGATGCTCAGTCATGCAAAGTATGTTATAATAGAAGAATCCTCAAGGAAGCTCACCTCAGAGGATCATCAAGTATCAAACATGAGGAATTCATTACGAGAGCAGAACTCCACAAGTACACGCTGACAAGGAAGACTACATTTGTAGTGCTGTCAAAGGATGGCAGAATGATCAACTCTAAAGATGATCATCTCTACGATACAAGAAGATTTAATGACTTCAGCCAGAATGAGATATGTAAAACTGGCTTCTGCTACACATGAAGAAGAAGAATTTATATCTCTTTGAGAAGACAATATCAACTATGGGGGAGTAGTAACCTGCTAACAGAACAGAAGCTCTAAAACAGCACTGAGATATACTATGAAGCAATGTACCAGCTACAGAGTCCCAAAACTTTGTGACTGATGAACCAAATGAAGATCCATAGTCAATAGGAACGTCTCAAAACGTACTACTGATAACCTATCAGCCGCCCAACTCAAAATCGTGGATTGCCTACGATAAAACATCGTATCGTAGTGTAAGAGAAGGAGGACACCACGATTACAACAAATGCAATTATCTAAAGTTGGTAGAGGACCTCCCCAGCAGAAAAGGTTAAATGAGATATCAGTGCAAATCACTTCTAAAGTATTTCATCTGGAAAGTGCCTCAGGGACAAACCTGCCCCTCAGTTCACTCTAAGAGGTTGACCCTTCCCGAGCTACCTTAACCCAGAAGGATTGCTTAGTCAAGTTCATCTCAAGGACCAAGATAGTAAAATATCGTAGAGTAGAGTTTGAAGCGAACTCAACGATCGTGGTGCAATCTCAACGATCGTATGAGCAGACTCGACGATCGCAGTCCTACCAGAATACACTAGCTCTTGAGGAGCTCGGAAGAACTAAACAATTGCTCAACTGTTCAAAATATGAGGAGATAAGGTCGAACACTGGATGGAAAGATGACCTGAAGATTCATCTCAGAAGTAGAGTCACCAAACCTTTATAAAGTACATTAGTGGTTAAGCTATGCAGTTTCAAGATAAAGATTAATGTCAAAACCATCCACTGTAGCATCTTTCAGAAGAAGATCATTGAGTCAACGAAGCAAATCGTAGAGTTCATAGCCACCTTACCATGCTACTCTACGAACCAAAATGGTCAACGGTCAATCCACGTCATGAACGCCTATTTGTTTTAAGGGACATTAAACTGAAGAGGTAATGGGGAAGTTACAACTCATTACTGGGCATCATGCAACCAACGGTTGGTTGACACATCACTGCTTATGCAGAGTTAGAAGGAACTGCCATAAAGACAAATTCAAAATCTGTAAACAGTTATCAAAAACTATCAAACCTCTCTCCTTCCCATTTTTAAACCCTAAAATCCTCTCACAAGCCAAAATCAATTAACCTTCCAGAGCCTTGTCCAAATCACGATCAGCCATTTCTCATAAGCTCATCTGAATCAAAATACCCATATTCCTCGAACTATTCTAATGGAAGATTGAAAAGTAATCACTGGCATTCAACTCGGCTTTAAAAAGTTTGAAAGATCAAAAATGAAGTTCAAGGACATACTTGAGCTCATAAAGAATGCTGGGTTCTTTGAGTGCTTGGAGGCCGACACTCCAATCTATACAAAGCTAGTTAAGCAGTTTTACTCAAATGCTACAATGAATTCTGGGTTTCTGACCATGAAGGTGAAAGGAGAAAGTCTGAAGATAAGAGCATCAGACATTAATCAATGTCTAAGGTTTTCCAACCAAGGTCTGATAAACCTGAATGAGGTCGACATTGAAGAAGGCAAGAGGCTAATGCGATACCAAAGAAACCCTAATCTGAAGGACATGAAGAAGAAGGAGTTTCCTAATGAATTCGAGTTCCTTGCTGAAATAGTGAGAAAATGTATACTGTGCAAGGATACTGCACATGACACTGTGCTTGATCAGCAGTTGAAAATTATGTTAGTAATAGTTCAGAAGAAGCGAATCAACTTTGGAGCCATCTTGTTTGATCAGATCTCCAAATGGGTAGAAAAGGCTGAGGTGAAGAAGTCTACAGAAAAACCACTTACAAAGGTGTTTCATGGAAGACTGCTAAGTATTGTGATGAAGAAGAAGCTAGGAGGAAAGATCAAGGATGATGAGGGAGACCCTCTAAATGTTCACAAAGTAATGTCTCCTCAGCTATTCATAAATTGGAAGAAGAACCCAAAGGAGAACAGAAGGCTGACAACTGGGAGCAGCAGCAAGGCCTCTGCAAAGAAGAGGAAGGCAAAAGAGGTAGAAAGCTCTGAGTCTGATGACTCTATACCAACAGCAACCACACCAACCAGAAAGAAATCCAAAGGTGTGAGGAAAACTGAGGCTCCTACAAGAAGTCTATCCACAGAAGACAAGGTTGAAGAAGAAAAGGTCTCAACTGCAGAGACCACAAAAAGAAGAAGTAACAGATTACTTCAAGGGCCATCCAGTAAGAAAGCTAAAGTGGTAAACAAACCAGTCTCAATTTACCAAGAAAGTACGTCTGACGAAGAAAAGGACGTAGAGTCAGAAGAAGAGAAGGCAACTAAAAATCTCAAGGATGAGTCCCCACAGACCAAATCTAGCAATAAAGGTGAAGCTGGATTAATGGAAGAAAATGCAGCATCTGCTAATGAAGAAGAATGCACAAGCCCTGTGGCTAACTCTCAGAGCATTCACTCTAATGATAAAGACAAGATACAAGTTGACCCAACTTCATCCCCAAATGTAAATGCTCAAACCAGCATAGATGATGGGTCAGATGATGTTGATTCTAAAGAAAAAGGACCTGCCCCTGCCAGTGCTGAACCTCAAGGAAGTTCGTCTAATGATCCAAAAGCTTCAGAGTCTGAAAAAGAAGAAGGGTCTAACTCTACCATGGCTAAACCTCTAAGGAGAAGGAAGAGCTGCAGACTACAAGCCAAATTTACCTCCAAAAAGAGAAGTGATCAATCCACTGCAGTCATAGAATTAAGTGATGATGAGTCTGAATCAAAGGAAGAAGATGCTGTAGAAGGTTCTAGTAATAAAAACCAACAAGAAGAATTCTCTGATGAAACAGATGAAAAGAGTCAGCATGACAAAAGCTCAGAAAGTGATAAAATGAAGGACTAAACTAATGAGTCCGATGAGGGAAATCTATAAAGGCCCAACTCCAGTTCCGTAGAAGAGGAACCAGAATTCTACCCAGTTCTCTCTCCTACAAAAATCACCAGGAGAATAGTGGTGGAAGTCTTTGATGAACCTCCAGAAGTACCTCCAGAAAGGTGGGTAAACTATGGAAATGAACAGCTCAAGTTTGTGAGGATGACTGTATTTGAAGTGTTTAAAAACTGGAACAACATGGAGATGGACTGCACTACTATCCTCTACAACCCTGATGATCTGCTGATGAGATGGTTTTTCCAATGGATGCCTTGGTTAAGGCACATACTGAAAGAGATGGAAGTTACTTTAGCTGGTGCTACTCTCTATTTCCAAGCATGGAGCTGGTGTCTCAGAACTTTCCAAGGGTGAAGAATTTTGCAACATTAATGATCAAAGACCAGTCCCATTACAAAGTCTACAGACATGCTGGCAACCACTATATTCCCTTTGATCGTAGAGTGGACTCTGAAGGCAGAAGGAATATGGCCAAAGAGATAATCGTAGAGTCTATTTACTCTACCAATGATGGTGCTCAAGTCCAAAATGAGGAGCCTCCATCTGCTCAAACACTGTTAACTGACATCCCTTCATCCTCAAATGACAATTGGTACTCAACGATTGTTCAGATTCTTAAAGCTTTCGAAAATCTGTCTAAGGATGAAAATCGTAGAGTCCAATCTGATGCTCAACAAGAGGCTGCCCAACTAGATGATCAAACTCCTATGGAGTAGGAGCTATTGAAGAATTCTGATGAGCTGGTTGAGAAGATGTCTCTAATAAACGAAGAGTTAAAGAGGTTGACAGCAACAGAAGATAACTCAGTTCCAGACAGACTCCAAACCACTATGGCTGATGTATCTCTCAAAATTAAAGAGAGAGATCACATCTATCTGAAGGCCATAAATGATCAAAAGGCAGAAGCTCTACGAACACAGAAGGCCAATGAAGAGAACCTCCAAGTCATCTCTGACAAGATTGACAACATAAATCAGTCCTTCTCTATGAAACTTAAGCTGAGCCAACAAGAACTCAAAATGAAAGTTGGTAACTCCTCCTACCTGATGGAGTGACTCATGTCCAACATGGAGTAGCTCTCCCAAATGATTAATGACAAAAAGGGTGAAAAAAGAGGCATAGAAAGAGGAAGAGTAAGAGGCATCCAAGGAAAAGCAAGGAGAGCAGAAGGAGTGAAGACAAGAAGGCCAAGGGAAAGACAAAGAAGAAAAGAATAGAAGAAGAAGCAGTGTCATCATCTGAGGGGGAGCCAAAAGATGATGATCATATGATCGCAGAGTTTGAGGGGGAGCAAACTAAGCAAGAAAATCATAAGTCTGAAGGGGAGCAGAGCAAAGACAGAAAGCATCATCCTAGGAGGAGCAGGAGCAAGAAGGTCAAACAGATGAATAGCTGATCAACAGACATCCTGGAAACATACATGGAGACAAAGAGGTACATCTCTAACTAGTTAGGTATGTTCTGGATTCAGGATGTAAAATGTCATAGAATATTAAATTCCATATCATTAAATGACATTCATAATTATCTATTTTAGAAATATAGTTGCTCACTGTATATAAGATTCATTCATAACATGCATATGCACTTATTATTTTTGTCATAATCAAATAGGAGGAGATTGTCAGGAATAAGCATGTGAATGTTATTCCTATTTTACATATGATTTGATTATGATACGTATATGAATGAATATGTAAGTATGCTTGCATTAAGAAAAGTTGTAAAGTCCTTTGATAGATAATAGAAACATGTGTATAAAGACTTAGAATGAATTGATCAAATATGTTAGGTTGATCTTACCAAGGCAAAATAGCTTTGTAAAGTTCTTAAAAAGAAATGATGTACAAGGACTATAAATATAGAAAGATCAAGCATGTTAGGTTGATCTTATGATGTAATAGATAGGCTTGTCTAATCATCGAGCACTGCATCGAAAATTGTAGTCTGCCAGGAGAGTCAAGGAAAACTCGAGAGCTATCGAGGCAGAATCTTAGTCTGCAAGATAGTAGAACTCAGAGTTCATAGACTGCCAGGAGAGACAAGGAAGGATCGTAGTGTGTTGAGAAGAACTTTCTCGGAGCTGAAGTCTGCTGAGGAAGTCATGTTCAGAATCGTAAAGACAACCTGCCTACGAGCTGGCCGAGCATTTGTCGAAGCCAAGTCAAGAATCGTAGACTATACCCGGAGTCGTAGAGTCTACTGATACCGAAGCCAAATCAGGATCGTAGACTACACTCGATGTCGTAGAGTCTACTGATCATATCTGAGGCAGAGATCGTAGTCGAGCAAGATCAGATGAAGACAACAAGCACAAGGACATAAATCGTAGTTTGTCAAGATCTGATCTCAGAGTCGTAGTGTCTACACAGCCGAAGCTGAATCGTAGAGTACAGAACTAAGATGTGCTCACAACGCCAAGGCAGAATTGTAGAGCATATACGATTCTCAATAATTGAGCACTCCCAGAATATCCAAAGGAATGAAGCCTCTGGTCTAAGCTGCAATGCTACATCCAACCTGAAGGAAACCAGAGAGCACTCAATGAATGGCATGTAAGCAAATTAAAGATCTAAGCATCAACCCAATCAGCATTTAGATTGAGTTGGGAAGCCATTCGAAATGAAGTCTTCCACAAGTTGATCAGAAGAAGACTTCAGTAACTGACTAAGGAAAGTCAGCAAGTGCAGTAGCTGTCAAGAAGATAGAAGATGCCGATCTTAGAAGCAACCAGGATCGTAGTGTTTACCACACAAAGAAGGAACTAATGGAGTGTACACGGAGATACTGGTCAGCCTCTGAAGAACAAGGCTAAAGTGATTAAGCATTGGGTCAGTCCATTAATGATAAGTGAACGTGAGATCACAAGGAGAAAGCGAGCTGGACACGCCATAAATATGATGTGTCTTGCTATTTAGAAGGGGCCAGAGCAAGGAGTCAAGCCATCAGTATCTAAGAGCAGTTGAGGTAAACAGAAGCATTGAAGCACTGCACAGACGAAGGAAGAGGTGTTCTATATTGAAGATCCAATCAACACTCTTCAGGATCATAGTGTTGACTCTACCAGTTAATGAACAACATTTAATAAGGCACTACGATCAGGTCCAAGACGACATGCATCAGAATCATAGAGTTCAGTCATCCGAAGATTGAAGCATTGGCAACGGTTCAATCTGAAGAGTGATATTCGGACAAGAGCTTATTGAGAGTATTGATGCAAAAGAACAACCTCTGATCGAGAAATCAGAAGGAGGAAATAAAGTCATCGACCTGCCCAAGACATTAAAGTTACATCTTTGATGGGGTAGGTGAAATAGTAGACTGCAGTGCCAGAAAGTCATGTCATGTCACATCTGCAGTCTACACCAAATAACTCGAGATCTGTGAAGCAATTTGAAGAGCTTTCAACGGCTAATTTCCAACGAGAAGATTGGGAAGGAGTATAAATTAGCTAGAGCTTCAAAGATCAAGGGTTGCTGGAGTTGTTGAGTTTGGAGAAATGGTGGACTGATCTAACTAACAAAAAATAGTGAGTGACCAATGAAGGTCCGAAGGCTCACTCTGAGATCCACCAAGAACACTTAGAGACAAACCAGAAAGACGTAGAAGTGAGAGTTCTACAATGTAGAAGTGAGAGTTCTACTATCAGAAGAGTGTTCTGAACTGCAAAGAGAAAGAAGAGCATTAATGTCATCTTGATGTCCATCATGGGAAGACTCTAAGTACTAGAGAGAAGAGCCTACAGTCATCTTAGCAAGTCCATCATGAGAAGGCATCAGGTATGAAGAAAGAAGATCACCAACGACATCATGGTGGCAAGCATGAGAAAGTTTCTAAGTACCTAGTAGAAGAGCTTACAGTCATCTTAAAAACATCATGCGCAGCAATCAAGTATCAAGAAGAATGATCTTCAAGGCAGTTCATCAAGGGATCATCAGAAGTGGTTGAGTAACTGAATAAGCTGAGCGTCATGCAACACTCAACTGCACTTCAAGGATGATCACGCCAAGCTACTAAGTACAGAAGATGTTTAGAGCATAAAGACATCTTAGCAGCTCATCACCAACTCCAACAAACAAATAAACAACTCAACAACAAGAAGCCAAAGCCTGAGGGTTCCTTGTCCTGAGGGACTAAATAAAGTTCCAAGCCTGCTAAACTTGAAGAGTTCCTAGGGAACTAGAGAAGTTCCAAGGCTGCTGGCCTTGAAGAGTTCTTAGTGAACTGAAGTCCCAAGGCTGCTGGCATTAAAGGAATCTTAGTGATTTAGGGTGCTGCCCTTCCTTAGTAGAAATCCTGCTAGTTGAAAGCAGAAGAGTGGATTAGGAGCTTGAGTCTCTAAACCACTTAAAACTCCTTATGTCTTTTACTTTATTTCATTTACATTATGTACTTTAACTGTTATAAATTCTATGTATGTTTTAACTGCTTACAACCGAACTAACTCTAAGAACAATGCATGTATGATTACGAATATATCAATGAAGGGGATCTTTTACTTATTCCGCTGTGCTTGAAAAGATTCTTATGTTTGTCATATGCTAATTCATTAGCAATACAAAATAAACGAGAAAAGTATTTAAAATTAAAAAAGATCTATTCAACCGCCCCTTCTAGATCTATATTGTGCCTACTGGTAACTAACAATATTAATGATGAATAAGTTTGTGTTGATTAAAGATAAAATTGATAGTTCCATTGTGTTGGGATTATTAATGTTTATGGGAATCGACATTTATTTCGATAATAATGGATGTCTGGAGGTTATATTGACCAATCGGGTAATTAATCAGATAAATGAGCAATTAATTGCTATTAATTCACATGCTTATAACTATTTGTTTACATGTGTGTACTATTGATTCACATGCATGTACTATTAGGGTAGGTGGTGCAAGATTGATAATACTTGCATGACTAAATTAAAAATGGAGGTATAGATGAATGTACTATACTGTAATTATTTTTTCACATGTATAGAACTATTGATTCACATGATTTTACTATTGATTCACATGATATACTATTAGGGGAGGTGGTGAAAGTTTGATAATACTTGCAGGACTACATTAAAAATGAAGGAAAAGATGAAGGTATTATACTGTAATATTTTGAGCCCCAAAACGTGCAATTATCGAAACTATATTTTCCTATAAATAGAAGCTCATTCTTCTTTCATTCTCACCAATTCACTAAGACTCACAAGAGCATTTATAGAGAGAGAAGCTATAGAGAGAAAGAAGAAGAGTATTCTGTTACTTTACTATTCCAGTATCCAGTCTTCTTCTGAGGTAATGGGTATTATTTTCATATTCAGAATAGATATTATTTTTCGTATTCGTGTGAATATTATTTCGTTCAATATTCGTAAGGGATGTTATTTATTTCTTATTTGTAAGGGTTATTATTTCTTACTATTCACTCGGGTACTATTCACTCGTGGTATTATTTACGAGGCACTATTCACCCAGTTACTATTCATTCGGATATTATTCACTCGGGTATTCAGGGCACTTTTTGTGTCGGAATACTATTCACAGGTTACTATTCACCCGATTACTATTCACTTGAATATTAGTCATTCGGGTATTTAGGACACTTTTCATGCCGGGATACTATTCACGAGGTACTATTCTCGAAGTACTATTCACAGGGTACTATTCACCAGAAAAATATATTTCTTTTCTAGCCAAATTATTTTTAATACGTAAATATTATTCTTGAATTATACTCCACAATTGGTGATCATGTTGACAATTTAGTTATTCTTGAACTCTGGATAAATTGAATTATAAATGTTTAATATTTATCCTTTATCTCACTTGAATGATTCTTTATATCATTGTCATATACCTCATCCTTATATTACGTTGAAAGTCATCTTTGGCCCGTAGTGCATAGTTGAACTGTTGGTTATTGGTTTTACAGTTGTATGTCTTTGGCGCGTAGTGCAAAGAAGAACTGTTGATTGATATCTTTGGTCGTAGTGCAAAGATGAATTATTGATTGATAGCTTTGGCCAGTAGTGCAAAGATGGACAGGTGTATGACATGATCATGACCATTGGTGATACTAACAAATATCCTTGGCCGTATTGCATGGATAATTTTATGATGTGTTTGGCAGGATCATGACCATTAGTTAACAGTTGAATGTCTTTGGCCGTAGTGCACTGACAGGCAATTGATTGGTATGATCATGACCATTGGTTTTATAGTTGAATATCTTTGGCCCGTAGTGCAGAGATAGACAACTGATTGGTATGATCATTGTTATTACACTTGAATGTCTTTAGCCTTTGGGGTAAGGATATTGAGTGAATGTTCTATTAAGCCTTTTTGGCAAGGAGAAACTGTTGATTCACATTATTATAAACATGAATTGTGAATTTAACTATAATCTTTGGTGGTTCAGGTGAAGACAGATGATGAAAATTTTCTTTGTCTTGGGTATAACAAAGAACTGTTGAAAAGTATTACAGGAAAGAAATATTAACGATAAACTTTTAAATCATAGAAGATAGTAGATATCCTGCTCTACTTGACTCTTCTAATGGATTGCTTGTTCCGTTGCAGTTAAACTTGTTGTTTATTGTATTCTATCAGTTTAAGACTGTTGAAGGCTAAGGATAATTTATTCTGCATTATCTTAGTCATAATATTTCTTACTGGGCTAGTTGAGCTCACCCTTTTCTTTCATTGTTCTCTTCAGGAAATGAGAATATAGCTAGGACTAGTCGGGGAACGGAGTGACAGTCCAAATGTTTGCATTAGTAGTCCTCACTATTCTGTGAAATAGTGTGATAGTGTTGAGGACTTATTTTGAGTTTGAATACTGTCTAGATGACAATATTTGTATTAAAACTCACAGCTCATGTTGTATATTTAAATTTGTATTTGTATTCTGTACCATGTATTTGGCGACTCAGAATGGGTGATGTATACCTATTTTGGGGGCGTCACATCTGACATTCATGAAGTATGTATAGATGAGGTATTTGACTTTAACTCTCCTGATGTAGATATTGATGACTTAAGAACTGCACTATATGGCATAACATCTGATTGCATCAGTACATGAAATGGTTCAGAGTTCTGTCCAAAGATTATTCACTTCTTCAAAAGGAGAAAGAGAAAGTTCAGGAAGAACTGGAAACAGCCCTTCTAAGTACTGACTCTCTCTCCAAGTTTGAAGCTGAGAATAAGATCTTAAAACAGACAAATGGGCTCAATGCACAAAGAGAGTCAAGTCTAACCTCTAAAATTGAGGAACTAGAAAGGACAATCTCTACATGAAATAAATCCTCTTCATCCATGGACTCCCTGATCTCCAATCAGAGAAGTGAATCTGACAGAACAGGTTTAGGCTTTGGGGAATCCACCTCAAAGCTATATGCGGAAAAGATAAAGTAAACTAGCCCTAGTAATGCTCCAAGTTTCAGTAGAGGCATTATATTTGTGAAATCCTCACAGAAGGAAGAACCAGTCCAACCCTGCTCTTTTGATTCAATCCATATTCTAAGGAATAAAGGATCTCATGCTGGCCTGGGTTTCAGAAAAGAGAATAGTAACCTAGCCACTACTTTCCAACCTCGAAGGATCGTAGTGTCGAGTAAAATCAACTCCTCGGGCCAACTGGGAAGGAATAGTAGAGGAAAGGTACACTCCTCACAAATCGTGAAATACAATGATACATGAAAGAAGGAGAATCGATTTAAAAGAAGGATGACTGAGAACCCACATAAGTCCAAATGGAGGAAGAATCCACACACACACACACAAGTATGCATCATATTAGATGTTTTGTGTGTAATGAGGTTGGTCACAAGGCTGCAATAAGCTACCATAATCCTATGCATGTGAGACCCAGAATTAAGCAAATTTGGGTTTCCAAGGGTACTAACAAAGTAGGACCCATACAAGTATGGGTACCAAAATGAGAGTTTTATCTTACCACAGGATCCAAGCTCCACGATCACAACCTGGTATCTGGACAGTGGATGCTCAATGCACATGACTGGGAACAAAGCCCTTCTATCTAACTTCATAGAGAAGGAAGGTCCGTCAGTCATCTTCGAAGACAATGGCTCTGACAAGCCAAGAAGATATGGCTCAGAAGGGAATGGTGCAGTGTCCTTCAATAAAGTGGCCTATGTGGAAGGATTACAACACAATCTTCTAAGCATAAGCCAACTCTGCGACAAGGGTCATCAAGTCACCTTCCTCAACAATCAATGTCAAGTCAGAGATCTGAAGACATCCTCTATAAAGCTGATCGGAACAAGAGAAGGAAATGTCTATACTGTTAATATTGGTCAACTAAGCTCGGACGAGACGATATGCTTTCTGGCTAAAGCATCTGAAGAAATGAGTTGGTCATGGCATAAGAGACTGTCTCATCTCAACTTCAAAAGCATGTCTAAACTGGCCTCCAATGATCTAGTAGCAGGCTTACCTAGGTTCAGTTTTGTCAAAAAAAGGCCATGCAATGCCTGTCAACTTGGAAAGCAGACTAGAAGCTCATTCAAGAGCAAAACTTTCAACTCAATTGACAAGCCTCTGCAGCTGCTTCACATGGATCTATTTGGGCCAATTCCAACAACAAGCCTAAGAGGGAAGAGATACTCTCTGGTCGTGGTGGATGACTACACCATATTCATATGGGTGTTTTTCTAAACTCAAAAGATGGAATGAGCTCCCAACTAATCAAGATGTTCAGACTGGTGATGAATGAGAAAGGGGAGAAAATTAAGGCTAGAAGGAGTGATTATGGCAAAGAATTTGACTTCTCTGAGATGGACCAGTTCTGCACAGACAATGTCATCAGTCACAACTTCTCAGCTCCACGAACTCCTCAACAAAATGGAGTAGTTGAGAGAAAGAATAGAACGTTGATAGAGGCTGGAAGAACTCTACTAGCAGCAGCCCATCTGCCAGAATACTTCTGGGCAGAAGCTGTCAACATTGCATGCTACACTCAGAATAGATCGCTCCACTCTACGATAAAGAAGACTCCCTACGAACTGTGGAAAGGAAGGAAGCCAAGTGTCAGCTACTTTCATGTATTCAGCTGTGCATACTATATTCTCAACAATGGGAAACAGTATTTGACAAAGTTCCAACCCAAGTCAGACGAAGGAATCTTTCTCGGATATGCCACGACAGTAAGGCTTATAGAGTGTTCAATAAGAAGACGCTGAGTGTTGAAGTCTCGATTCACATCATCTTCGATGAAACAGACTTGGACAAAACAGTGTCTTAAGACACCACGAACGACAATTTAGACACTACGAATGAGGTCGTCGAGCTCAACGCCAGGATCGTAGTTCCAGAAAATGAAATAGTCGAGCAAGGAGAGGAGATCGTAGAGAGAACTACGCAAGACAATGAACCTCCGCATCAAGAAGCAGAAATTGATCTTGAAGGTCTCACACAAGAAGGCATCAGGACAGACGTTCCAACAGGAAATAGATGGGCAAAAGATTACACTCAAGACTTAATCCTTGGAGATCCAAATGCAAGAGTCACAAAAAGAGCTGCCACCCAGAATGAGTGTTTCTATCTAAGCTTTCTGTCACAAATGGAACCTAAAAAAATAAAAGATGCTATGGAAGACTCCAGTTGGATAGAAGCCATGCAAGAACTAAATCAATTTGAAAGAAGCAAAGTATAAAGATTAGTTCCAAGACCAAGAAGCCATCCAGTCATTGGCACCAAGTGGGTCTTCAAAAATAAGATGGATGAAGATGGAGTAATAACAAGGAATAAGACAAGACTAGTGGCCAAAGGTTACTCTCAAGAAGAAGGTATTGACTACGATGAGACCTTTGCACCTGTTGCCAGATTAGAAGCCATTAGAATATTCCTTACCTTTTCTACTCACATGAAATTCAAAGTATTTCAGATGGATATCAAAAGTGCATTCCTGAATGGTGAACTTCAAGAAGAAGTATACGTAGAGTAACCTCCAGGTTTCATCAATCCAACTCTCTCTAATTATGTCTATAGATTAGACAAAGCCTTATAAACAAGCACCTTGAGCATGGTGTGAAACATTAACTAACTTTCTTATTGAAAATGGCTTCATTAGAGGTAGAGTAGATACCACATTATTTTTTAGTAAGTATAAAGACAAAGTCTTATTAGTTCAAATATATGTTGATGACAATATCTTTGGCTCTACTGATGAAAAATTATGTAAGAGATTTGCCAAGCTTATGTAGAGCAAGTTTGAAATGAGCATGATGGGTGAGTTAAACTTCTTTCTTGGATTGCAAGTAAAGCAGACTGATGAAGGAATCTTTATAAACCAAGCCAAGTACATTAAAGACTTACTTAAAAAGTATGGCATGGAATCAACCTCTCTCATGAAAATCCCAATTACTCTAGCAACCAAGCTTGACAAAGATGAAAAAGGTAAAAGTATTGATATAACTCAATACAGAGGTATGATAGGCTCTCTTCTATATCTAACTGCCAGTAGACCAGACATAATGTTTGCAACATACATATGTGCTAGATTTCAAGCTAATCCTAAGGAATCACACTTAAGTGTTGTAAAAAGGATTTTCAGGTATCTCAAGTGTACACCTCACTTGGGACTTTGGTATCCCAAGGAGTCCTCATTTGAACTAACAAGATATACAGATGCTGACTTTGCAGGTTACAGAATAGACAGAAAAAGTACTAGTGGCACCTGTCAGCTACTAGGAAACAAACTTGTGTTCTGGTTTAGCAAGAAGAAAAAGTCAGTATCTACTTCAACAGCAGAAGCTGAATACATTATTGCTGGTAGTTGTGCTCAAATCCTATGGATGAAAAATCAGCTAGCAGATTATGGGTTTGATTTCAAATCTATACCTATTCATTGTGACAACATAAGTGCCATAGCAATAACACACAATCCTGTCATGAATTCTAGGACTAAGCATATAGAAATAAGATATCATTTTATTATGGATCATGTTTAAAATGGAACCATATCTTTACAATATATCCCTACTGAAAATCAACTTGTTGATGTCTTTACAAAGCCTCTAGATGAATCCAGATTTAATAAATTAATAAGCTAGTTAGGAATGTTAAATCTACAACCATAAAATCTATGCTCTAGTTTATGCTAACCATGCAGATATAAAGGTTAAGTTCAAAATCGTAGAGATGACTAAAGAAAGTCCACAATCGTAGAGTTGCCTTGACATGAAGGACCACGATCGTAGAGTCTCCTTGACATGACAAAGAAGCATTCTATGATGACAGCATCTCCAACAAATCCAAGCAATCTCTCTGTCAAGCACCTCAGGGACAAATCTGATCCTTAGTTCATTCTAAGAGATTGGCCCTTCCTGAGCTACCTTGATTCGGAAGGAATGCTAAGTCAAAGTTCATCACAAGGACTAGGGTAGACAACGTTCGTAGAGCAGATTCAGCAATGGACTCAATGATCGTAGTGTAAACCTCAATAACCGTAGTGCTACCTCGATGATCGCAGTCCTCCCAAAGGATACAGTAGCTCAGGAGGAGCTAAGGGCAAATCAGTATATTCCACATCAGTTAAAATTATGGAGCCAAGAAGAACGTGACACATGCCCCACTAAACAAATAGAGAGGAGGGAAGTTATAAGTACAGTTTGAAAATTTATCTTAGAAGTTCAAAAAGCTTATTCCTCTTTATCTCTCTCTCTACAAGTAGAAACCCTAGCTTTCCAAAAAGCTCAACCAACCTCAGTGTAAAGAAATCAATGGCAGCCTCAAATATTATCACTGGTTATAGACTCTGCTTCGACGAGTTCATGATAGCTGACCCTCAATTTCATAAGATTCTGTCACTGTTAAAGAAAGTTGGTCTTGAAGAAGATCTGGGTACCAGCACATGGATCTACCCTAAGCTAGTAAAAGAGTTCTACAGAAATGGAGCGTTTGAGACCGATGTTATCACCACAAGGGTCAAGGGCGTGAAAATTAAACTCAAAGCTGAAGATATAAACCTAGCCTTAGGTTTCAAATTGAAAGGATTTCCATGTATGGAGGGCATCGATTTTTAGGAAGGACTGAAGAAGATGCATCATAAGAAGTTTCTGACTATCAAAAGGTACAAAAAGAAAGAGTTTCCCTAAAGGTATGAGTTTTTGGCTGACATTATTGGGAAATGCATATGCTGCAAGAGCTCTAGTCATGACTCTTTAAACAAAGTACAACTTAAGCTCATAACAGTAATCTTTTTTGGGATTTAACTCAACTATGGGGCCCTACTCATCGACTGGATTGGGAAATGGATACTCAGTTCGAAGAAATCAAAGAGCTCTAGAAAGATGCTCTATAGAAGGTTTATAAGCATCATCCTGCAGTCAGTACTTGGTGATAAGATTGGGGATAATGAAGGAGAATCCATCAATCCCAACAGAAGGATGACCCAATAGCTGTTTGAGAATTGGAAAAGAAATCCAGCAGAAAATGTTAGGATGATGTCTGATCCAGTGGAAGAACTGGTGAAGCGAAGGAGTCTGGGATACCAGGAAATATGTCAGTTCTGAAGGAAACTGAAGAAGAAGAAGAAGAAATCAACAAGGAGGAACCCATTGTTTTCATCAAAAAAAGCAAGGGTAAGAGAAAAATGAAGGCTTAAATGATAGAGGAGCCTCAAGGGTCAACTACTGATGCACCTTAAGAGAGTTCAGGCACTGAAACTCTAAGGAATTTGAAGAGGAAAGAACAACAGTCTGAGGAAGATGAAGACAGAGCTACCATCTCTTAGCTGCTTAAGAAGGGAAAACGCAACAACAAACCAAAGACGTCTTCCTCTTTGATCGTAGAGTCTAGACTTGACCCTACTCCAGAAGAGGATGTTGCACCAGCTTTTCAGCCTGATCAATCTTTTAGAGCTGAAGCTGAAGAAGGTACTAAGACTGTGGCTCAGCCTAGGAAGCCAAAGAGAAAGTTAGTCAAGAAGTATGTCCTTGTCAATGAAGGAGTGGTAAAGGAAGAAGACAGAAGGATAGAAGCTGAGAATGAGTTACCCAAAGCCAGTAAGGAGAATACAGCTCAAGTTGAGGGGGAGCTTCCTGAAGTTCTTACACTAGAAAATGCTCCAGTTGAGGGGGAGCTGCTTGAAATTCATATGGATGATCGAGTTGAGGGGGAGCCTCATAAAGTCCCAATGTCAAAAGTGGCTGCAACTGAGGAGGAATTGCCAAGAGATCATCATGAATCTCCCTCAGTTCCTCAAGAGACTCTAGCTTTAGAAAATATAGAAATGAAAAGGATTGAAGCTATGGAGGATGAGAGAGCAGAAGAGCAAAGAAGCCAAGTGGAGATAATTGATGTAGTGGAAACCTCACATGAAGACAGAGAAGAAGAAGAGGATGATGAATTTGAGATTATAGTTGTGGGCTGTGTTGGTTATAGGAGAGTCAACTACAATCAACCGTTCTCCTATCTACATATGATGCCCTTTCACAGAGCCCAAATTCTCAACTCTTGGGATCACATGTTCTGGACCTTCAAAGCCTATCCAGCAATCTCGGTGCTAGCTCATGGATTCCCAGGGAACCTTAACTTTACCCAAAAGCAGATCACCAATGGCACCTCTTCCGAATATGGGCATGAGGTATAAACTATTCCCATCTCTTTCAGGGTTAATCATTGTCCACCATCATTTTCAACCAATTCTATGAATTACCAAGATAGTTGGAAGTGATACTTCATCCACTCAATCAATTTTCAGTTACAGAATCCCAAAATTCTGTAACTGATGAAACAAATGTGCCCAACTTTATATTGATCCAATCTCCTATCATCTCTCACTCTATGATTACTGATCCAAATCCAATTCTAGAGTCACATGCTCAATTCGTAAAGTCCCCTCCTCCTAAAGCACAACCCCACACACCAGCCCCTCCATCAGATATCCCTTCTTCATTAACAAACGAGTATTTAAATCTGGATCTTGCTCTCTACACTATGCAAGATCAATACACAAGAGCCACTCCTCCAAATAATCAGCAACTCCTTGAGCTCATATCAGATCTTCCAACCAAAATAGAGTTGTCTGAAGCATCCAAGAAGATGACCAAGGACATACAAGAAGACCTTGAAGTTCACTTAGACCTTGTTCACCTTAGACTGACTCATTTGATCGATGCTGCCTACATGCTCCCTAGCAACCTAAGTTCTGAACTTTCAAAGAAGCTTAGGGAGATTATAAAGGAGATGATTCAGAGTATCAATGAAAGGGATCAAATCCACTTTTAAGTTGCTAAGAAATACAGGGAAGTTGTTCTTGTCTTGCAGAATACTCAAGAATCCCAGAATAAACTCATAATGGACAGTCTCACGAGTCTACGAACTTTAATGAAAGAATTCCAAGGATTCTCCATGGGCCAAATGCAACAGAAAGAAAATGTCTTGGCCATTCTCCAAAAGAGGGATGCTCAAACTGATTCTCTGGTTCAAGAAAATCGTGAAGACATTGCTCAATCCAAGAATCAGCTCAACGAGCTTGTACAAGGCGTGACTCGCCTATCTGACGATATTTGAACCCTTGATGCTGACATAAAGGGGGAGAATAAAGGGAAAAGAGAGAAAGGCAAGGGCAGAGGCAGAGGCACATTCATCACTCAATCGTTAAGGAGACCTCCTACAAGACAGCCTCACCATCAGACTCCACGACTTGAACAATTGTAAATTCTCATGGCTCAACCGCTAAGAAGTTAAGAGCCCAGCTCACAAGGTGCAACCACTACACACCTACACTTGCCTATTTGAGATCCTGCGTTCATGAATAGACACGAGAATTGGGAACCACTATGTCAAAGATAGTTAGAAGATATATCATGGAGAAATGAAGTCAGCAGGAGAAGGAGAGCCCAAGAATATGCCAATCCTCCAAAGAACAAAAGGCAAAAGAAATAGAGATAAGTTGAACTCAATTCCTATTGATGTATCTAAGCTTAATTGTAATATCTGTCTTTACAAACATCAATAAATTCATGCTTATTCTCTAGAAATTTTAGTTGCTCACTGAAACACAATGTCATATTTACTTTCTAGCAATTGCATCTAGAAATTGATAATCATGACACAAATCTCCTTGGTTATGTTAACATCAAGTCGTGGGAGATTGTTGGGAGATTGCATATTTAAATTTGTTGTTGAAAGTAAATATTCATGATTATATGTAAAGTCCTTAAAAGAATATATGTACAAGGACTTAGTGGTAGATCAAAATTATTGGGTTGATCTGAGCTATTAATGTTTATGATTCTGTAACTGAATGTATAGATGAAAAGATCAAAGATGTTAGGTTGATCTATATCTTGAGATGTAATAGATAGGTTTCAACAGAATCATAGTCTATCAAGTTGATCCAGAGTTTGTAGAAGCCAAGGCAGAATCGTAGAGCATCAAGAATCGTAGTGTGCCTACTTTGGAGGGCCTCTCCAGAAAATGTAGAGTGGTCTAAATGCTTGCCGAGCCAACTCAGAGATCGTAGTGTGCTCTCGGAAGCGTAGAGTCTGCAAGTCAAGCAAGTGAAGATTGTAGTGTGCCAGTACTTAAGAGAAATCGTAGTGTTCTAGTTTACTAGTATCAGATCAAGCACCAAGGTGGCAAGACACCACGATCAGGATCGTAGAGCATCATCTGACTGTATCAGAAGCATCGAGCCTTGCCCACTTGTTTTAGAATAAATCCCAACAAATGAGGAATGTATTATAAATGTTGAAGTTTTCGGGAGTCCCAATGACACAACAGTCATCCTTAGTTTACAACAAAGAAACGTATTAAAGAAGCTAGGAAAGTAATATGGGTCAACAGAAAATATCTTTTCAGGTGTTAGGTGAGACAGAAGTCTGCTGTGTCAGTGGGCCAGACTGTAAATCAGAAATTATGCAACAAGTCTCCATCAAAGTTCAGAAATGACAAATGTATTTAATGATTCAACAAATGTCTTCAACGGATACATTTCAAAGGCATCATATATATAAAATAATCAGCAGAAGAATCACTGAACAAAAACGCTAAAGAACACTCAGCGCTCAACTCTATGATCTGAAAAAGAAAGCTTGCTCAGCTACTCAGTTCTTTCAAATATAAGCTTAACGGCAACTGAGTAGCACCACACAAGAACTCAACCACTTAACAAGTGAAGTAAGAAGTTTCAAGTCAGAAAGACGTGAAGAGTTCTAAGTGAATTGAGAAGTACCAAGTCTGCTAGACTTGAAGAGTTCAAAAGTGAACTAAGAAGTTCCAAGACTACTTGTGATGCCCCCAAAATAGGTATACATCACCTATTCTGAGTCGCCAAATATATGGTACTGAATACAAATACAAACTTAATTATACAACATTAACTGTGAGTTTTAATACAAATATTATGTTCTAGACAGTATTCAAACTCAAAATAAGTCCTCATTACATTTATTGTCACGCTATTTTACAGAATAGTGAGGACTACTAATGCTACCATCTGGACCGTCATTCCGTTCCCCGACTAGTCCCAGCTATATTCTCATTTTCTGAAGAGAACAATGAAAGCAAAGGGTGAGCTCAACTAGCCCAGTAAGAAATATTATGACTAAGATAATGCAGAATAAATTATCGTTAGCCTTTAACAGTGTTAAACTGATAAAATATAATAAACATCAAGTTTAACTGTAGCGGAACAAGCAATCCATTAGAAGAGTTAAGTAGAGCATGATATCAGCTAGATTCTATGATTTAAAAAGTTTATCAAAAGTTTTATCGCTGAGACTCAGATTAATAAATAATCCACATCATTGAATCATCCCTGCACTACGGCCAAGGATATTCATTAGTATCACGACCACAAATTATCCATGCACTACGGGCCAAGGATATTCTTATTTTCATCAATGGTCATGATCATGCCAACAACTGTTCATTAATGCACTACGGGTCAATAAGATCTTTTACCACATCATTTGTAACATTACGATCATGATTATACCGAATAATCACTGGTCATAATCATACCAAGTCCATCTATGCACTACGGGCCACATATGACTTTCATCATAATATAAGCATTAGGATTATGACAATGATACAAGAATTCAATTAGAAGAAAGCAAAAGATAAATTTTTAAAGATTTATAATTTAATTTATCCAAAATTCACTAATGTCCAAATTGTCAACATGATACTGCTTTGTGGAGTAAAATTCAAGAATAATATTGTATTAAAAATGATTTGGACCGAAAAGAAATTAATTTTTGTCATGAATAGTATCCCGTGAATATTACTTCGGGAATAGTAACCCCGTCAATAGTACTCTGGCATGAAAAAGGTTAAAACTTATCAAGAATGCTCAGACTAACATTTTCATGAAATGATACTGAATGAAGCGCAAATATCAAGGATATTCTACTAATTTTATGGAGTATAGATGCCAAAACTTTAACAAAAATGAGTATAGAATTCAGAATCTGAAACGAAATAATATTACTTACATATTACAGAGTATGAAAGAAAATATTATTTCTTACGTATGTTGAACAAAATTAATATCCCTTACCTTGAAAAGAAAAGTATTCCAACTAGTATAGCGGAGATATTCTTGAAGAAAACTTGAACTGTTTTCTACGCTCAAAGCTTTCTAAAACTCGAAAGAAATACGCTCAATATTATAGAAGAAGAATTCTCTAATTCTGGTGTAATTTTCAATTCTAATTAAGCATCCTATTTATAGGAGAATGGAAGGGGTACTGTTTGATCACGGGCGCACTGAATGATAATTTCACGGATGAAATTTTAGCATTCACGGATGTCATACGCAATAATCGGACTATAATTATCAAGTAAAACAAAAATATAATATATATATATATATATATATATATATATATATATATATATATATATATATATATAAGCACATGGTGCTTTGAAAAAACATCCCCCTCCCGTGACAAATTTTGTAGGATCCCCCCCCCATTTTTTTCTTCCAACGTGGGCCCCACATGTTCCCTCCACCAACAACATATCTCCATCACAAGTGGATCCCATATAATATATATATTGAATAATCTTCTATCGATTATTTTGAAAAATGGGTAAATGGGGATCCATAAAATAAGCAAAATTTACATCAAATACTTCATAAAAAAATCACTTCAATATTTTTAACAATATTTATTCATCATTATTATTATTCGTAATATTTAACAACCAAATCATTCCCAGGAAAGAAGGGGCTTTCCAATAAGGATTTCTCCCTATTGGCGCGCAATTAGGTGACCAAACCTCTCCTTGACAGAACTTTCTAAACATCGTCAATATTGTAAATAATAATGTGAATAACTGTATCGTCTCAATTATTAATTTAATAATATATAAATTATCGACAATAATTGAATCAAATAACGTGAGATACTATGCAGTAATTACTGTAGCAATAATTGAACAAAACTGAGTGACTTCTTACGTAAGCATCAATAATCAATACCGTGTGTTACTATTCAACCACGCGTATTACTGTACTTTTAACACCGGGTATTTCAACAGTTAACGGTAAAACTTGCCGTTATTTTTATAAAAAGATATTTTTGTCGTTTTCTCACTCCGACAATAATTTCGTTGTGGGGTCCATCAATGATTGTGCCGTCATACGAATATTCCATGTTAAAACGAATATTCCTCGATCAATCAAATATTTTATGACAACTTCCATAATTTGCAAAATTTATAAATATTACCCACAACTATAACATTATATTAAATCCACATCATAATATTTAAAAATGATATTTATTAAAAAATTCATCTTTATTCATAAAAGTTGGGGTCTTACAACCTCCCATTCTTATGAAATTTTACCCTCGAAATTAGGGTACGTACCTGGTATGTTGAAGAGGTGAGGATATTGATTTCATTTTAGATTCTAACTCTCAGGTCATTTCCTCAACATCGTGGTTTCTCCACAAAACTTTGACTTGAGGTATAACCTTATAGCATAGAATATGTTCCTTCTTATCTAAGATTTTAACAGGAACCTCTTTATACGTTAAATCTTCGACTATTTTGTCCGATTCTAACTCAATATTGTGGTTTGGGTCTTCCATATATTTACGTAACATGGATATGTAAAAAACGTTATAAACACGAGACATACTTGGCGGTAACGTGAGTCTATAAGCCACAGTTCTTACTCTGTCAAGTATTTTAAATGGGCTAATGAATCGAGGATTGAGCTTTTCTCTCTTTTCAAATCTCGTAACTCCTTTCCATGGTGCCACACGTAACAACACATGCTCTCTAACATTGAATTCCACGTCTTTTCGATGAAGATCAGTATAACTCTTTTGTCGATTTTGTGAGGTCTTTCTACGTTGTCGGATCATTTGAATCTTCTCTGTAGTCATACATACTAATTTCGGTCCCAACAACGTTGCTTCACCCACCTCATCCCAGCATAATAGAGAACGACACTTGCGTCCATACAACGCCTCGAATTGAGCCATACCGATACTTACTTGATAATTGTTGTTGTAGGAAAATTCTACCAATGATAAGAACTTGTCTCAACTTCCTTTAAAGTCAAGGACACAGAGTCTTAATAGATCCTCAAGAGTTTGAATAGTCCTCTCTGACTGTTCGTCTGTTTGAGGGTGATACGTCAAACTAAATCATAAATCTGTGCCCATAGCTTTTTGTAAACTAACCCAAAATTGTGAAGTGAATCTTGGGTCTAGATCAGAAACTATGGATACTGGCATACCATGCAATCTTACAATATCATTTATGTATATACGAGCAAGACGTTCAAGTGTATAAGTTTCTTGTATCGGTAAGAAATGAGCAGACTTGGTCAATCTATCAACAATGACCCAAATCGCATCTATGCCTTAAGAAACCTTGGGAAGACCAGTAATAAAATACATGGTAATGTGCTCCCACTTCCATTCTGGAATTTCAAGTGGTTGCAATGGACCTTTTAGCACTTGATGCTCCGCTTTGACTCGTTGACAAGTTAGACACCTTGAGATAAACTCCGCTATCTCTCTCCTCATATTGCTCCACCAAAATGTATGTCGAAGATCACGATACATTTTGATACTCCTAGGATGGATTGCAAACGGTGTGTTGTGAGCCTCCATCATGATTTTATACTTTAAATCAGGGTCGTTAGGAACACAAAGTCTGGAGTTGACTGGAAGTATTCCTTCTTCATCAATTCTTGCTTCCGAAATAGTACCTTCTTGCACTTTCTTTTTCATGCGCATCAGCTCCAGGTCTGTAGCTTGAGCAGCTTTAACTTTATTAATTAAAGTCTGTTTTACTCGTATATTTGTCATCGTCACGTGGGTCTCTGGAGTCTTTAACTCTATCTCCATCCTTTGTAAGTCATACAAAATGGGTCTTTGCGTTGACATTATAGCACTCGTACCCATATATGATCTTCTACTCAATGCGTCACCTATCACGTTCGCTTTTTCAAGATGGTATTGAATGGTATGATCATAATCTTTCAACAGTTCAAGCCAACGTCGTTTCCGTATGTTGAGTTCCTTTTGGGTTAAGAAATATTTGAGGCTTTTATGATCCATATAGATCTCCACCTTCTCCCCATATAGGTTATGCCTCCAAATTCTAAGTGTAAAAACGACTACTGCCAATTCTAGATCATGAGTAAGATAATTTCTCTCATATTCTTTGAGTTGTCGTGAGACGTAGGCTATAACTTTCCCATGTTGCATGAGAACACATCCTAAACCTTTGCCTGAAGCATCTCTGTAGATGACAAATCCCTCCGAACTAGATGGTATTGTCAGAACAGGTGCTGAAATAAGTCTCATCTTGAGGTCTCGAAAACTCTTCTCACATTCGTCGCTCCAACCCAATTTTATATCTTTTCGAGTTAGCTAAGTTAATGAAGTAACGATTCGAGAAAATCCTTCCACGAATCTCCGATAATAACCAGCTAAGCCCAGAAAGCTACGTACTTCGGTCACTGACTTAGGTTGCTCCCAGCTTTGTATTGCTTCAATCTTCGCTAGGTCAATAGATATTCCGTGATTTGATATCACGTGCCCAAGAAATGCTACTTCCTCAAGTCAGAACTCGCATTTCTTCAAATTGGCATAAAGCTTGTTTTCACGAAGCTTTTGGAGTATCATCCTCAAGTATTGCTTATGATCTTCACGGGTTTTGGAGTAAATGAGGATGTCATCAATAAAGACGACCACAAAGTGATCCAAATATTCCTTGAATACTTGGTTCATCATATCCATGAAGGCAGTAGGAGCATTAGTCAATCCAAAAGACATGACTAGGAATTCATAATGGTCGTACCGAGTTCTGAAAGCCGTCTTTGGAATGTCATCGGTTTTAATCTTTAATTGGTGATATCCGGAACGAAGATCAATCTTTGAAAAGAATTTGGCACCTTGTAACTGGTCAAACAGGTCATCAATGCGAGGCAACGGGTATCTATTTTTTACAGTGACAGGTTCAACTCCCGATAATCAATACAAAGTCGCATACTCTAATTTTTCTTCTTCACAAATATAACAGGAGTACCCCAAGGGGACGTACTAGGACAAATAAAACCGATATCTAACAATTCCTGTAGTTGAGTTTTTAACTCCTGAAGTTCAATAGGAGCCATTCGATATGGAGCTTTGGAAATGGGTTTTGTACCGGGTTCAAGGTCGATACAAAATTCAAATTCACGCTCTGGGGGTAGGCCTGGAAGTTCTTCAGGGAATACGTCAGGAAATTTATTAACAATAGAAATATCATTCAAAATTGACGTGTTTTTGTTTAAATCCGTGACATGGACTAAGAAAGGTTGACATCCATTTTTTAATAAACGAATAGCTTTATGGCTTGATATGACAGTGATTGATTTTAATGGTTTGGTCGCTTGAATTCGCATAATAGGTTGGTTAGGAATATGAAAGCTAACAACCTTACTAAAATAATCAATTTTAGCATGATGAATAGTTAACCAATCAATCCCTAGAATCACGTCAAATGTAAGTATTTTCAATGAAATAAGATCGACAGGTAATGTGCGGGTATCGATTTGAATCAAACAAGACTTATAAAAAGTGGATGTAATGAAGGTTTCTCCCAACGGAGTTTCAACAGATAAGTCAAAGTCTAATTTCTCTGGAGTCAAATTTAAACGTTGAGCGCAAGTAGGAGAAATAAAAGAATGGGTAGAACCGGTATCAAATAAGGTATAGACTTCGCTAGAGTTTATTATTTGCTTACCCGTGATCACCTCGTTTGGGTTCCTTACTTTCTGGGAGGTCACGACAAACGCTCTTCCTTGAACTACTGGTTTTGACTTCTCTGTGACGGCCTTTGATGCCTCTATCCCAGCTGAACTTCGCTTCACTTTACGACAAAATCGAGCTAGGTGACCTTCTCTTCCACAATTATAACATGTTTTGGACTGCTGCGTACAGTTTGGACTGATGTGTCCCTCCCCTCCACATTTGTAGCATACGATCGTTGATTGTTCTCCTTCTTTAACAACGGGTGCTAGTGCTGACGTCTTTCCATCATTATTGAATATCCTCTTCTTGAAATTTCCACTTTTATTGTCTTGGTCATGATTACCACCGAAGTGGTTACCATTTCTGACATGTTGAATTCCTCCACATTTGTTGTCACCGCTTCGATGGTTGCTTCCACTGGTAGTATCGCTTTGCCGACTGTTATCTCTTGATTGGGTTGACTCATTATCACGTTCCAATAACTGAGCCCTATTTACAACATCTAAATACAAACACAGTTTGTGAGAAATTAAGTATTGACGTATCTCGGGTTTCAAACCTCTTAGAAATATCCGCGTCATTCTCTCCTCATTATCAACCAAGTGGGACGCAAACCGAGACAACTCAACAAACTTAGCTTCGTACTGCGACACGGTCATATTATTTTGCTCCAGCTTGATGAACTCTACCTCCTTCATGTGATGAATACTTTCGGGAAAGTACTTGTCGTTGAATAGTTCTTGGAACTTCTCCCAAGACATCTTTAGTGTGGCAGGTTGAGTACGCTTTACCGATTCCCACCAGTAATCTGCCTCTCCTTGCAATATAAAGGTGGCAACGGGAACCTTTTGCTCCTCGGAGCATCCCAAGACATCAAATATATTGGTGATCTGCTTTATCCGCGCCTCCGCCTTAAGTGGTTTTGGCTCTCCCAGAAACTCTGGTGGTCCCAGCTTCTTGAACTGCTTAGCGGTGACCAACCGAGAGTTGCCAGTGTTTCCACCTGTATTTTGAACAGGAGTTGCTCTCGCCTGATGTTGCATGAATTGCATAAAGCCTTTGAATATCCCATCGTTCATCATTTAGTTAGTGTTGTTGTTTTCCTGAGGATTATTGCCTTCCTGATGCACATTATCTTGGGTATTGATCGTTGGTGATTCAACAATCTCATGTGATCCATTGCTATTCTCAACATTTCTCGGATGTCATTTTCAAATACTACCACAAAACAAGGGTTAATTGACATGCAACATATTATCCCAATATTATGACCGACCAATTAAATAACAAATAAACTTAGGTAGGTCATACTAGCAAAGTAATTACCCGCCTCTCCTCTCCTAGTTCTAGTCTCACATTTCAGCCAGGGATCATATCCCTAAGCTTTGATACCAACTGTGACGCCTCCAAAATAGGTATACATCACCCATTCTGAGTTGCCAAATACATGGTACTGAATACAAATACAAACTTAATTATACAACATTAGCTGTGAGTTTTAATACAAATATTGTCTTCTAGATAATATTCAAACTCAAAATAAGTCCACATTACATTTATTGTCACACTATTTTACAGAATAGTGAGGACTACTAATGCTACCATCTGGACCGTCATTCTGTTTCCCGACTAGTCCCAGCTATATTCTCATTTTCTGAAGAGAACAATGAAAGCAAAGGGTGAGCTCAATTAGCCCAGTAAGAAATATTATGACTAAGATAATGCAGAATAAATTATCGTTAGCCTTCAACAGTGTTAAACTGATAAAATATAATAAACATCAAGTTTTACTGCAGCGGAACAAGCAATCCATTAGAAGAGTCAAGTAGAGCATGATATCTACTATCTTCTATGATTTAAAAAGTTTGTCAAAAGTTTTATCGTTGAGACTCAGCTTAATAAATAATCCACATCATCGAATCATCCTTGCACTATGGCCAAGGATATTCATTATTATCACAACCACAAATTATTCATGTACTACGGGTCAAGGATATTCGTGTTTTCATCAATGGTCATAATCATGCCAACAACTGTCCATCAATGCACTACGGGTCAATGAGGACTTTTACCACATCATTTGTAACATTACGGTCATGATTATACCGAATAATCCCTGGTCATAATCATAACAAGTCCATCTATGCACTACGGGCCACAGATGACTTTAATCATAATATAAGCATAAGGATGATGATAATGATATAAGAATTCAATTAAAAGAAAGCAAAGGATAAATTTTTAAAGATTTATAATTTAATTTATCCAAAATTCAATAATGTCCAAATTGTCAACATGATACTGCTTTGTGGAGTAAAATTCAAGAAAAATATTGTATCAAAAATGATTTGAACCGAAAAAAAAATCAATATTTGTCATGAATAGTACCGCGTGAATAGTACTTTGGGAATAGTAACCCCATGAATAGTACTCCGACATGAAAAAGGTTAAAACTTATCAAGAATGCTCAGAATAATATTTCCATGAAAAGGTACTGGATGAAGCGCAAATATCAAAGATATTTTACTAATTTCATAGAGTATAGAAGCCAAAACTTAAAAGAATATATGTACAAGGACTTAGTGGTAGATCAAAATTATTGGGTTGATCTGAGCTATTAATGTTTATGATTCTGTAAATGAATGTATAGATGAAAAGATCAAAGATGTTAGGTTGATCTATATCTTGAGATGTAATAGATAGGTTTCAACAGAATCGTAGTCTATCAAGCTGATCAAGAGTTTGTAGAAGCCAAGACAGAATCGTAGAGCATCAAGAATCGTAGTGTGTCTACTTTGGAGGGCCTCTCCAGAAAATGTAGAGTGGTCTAAACGCTTGCCGAGCCAACTTAGAGATCGTAGTGTGCTTTCGGAAGCGTAGAGTCTGTAAGTCAAACAAGTGAAGATTGTAGTGTGCCAGTACTTAGGAGAAATCGTAGTGTTCTAGTTTACTAGTATCAGATCAAGCACCAAGGTGGCAAGACACCACGATCAGGATTGTAGAGCATCATCTGACTATATCAGAAGCATCGAGCCTTGCCCACTTATTTAAGAATAAATCCCAACAAATGAGGAATGTATTATAAATGTTGAAGTTTTCGGGAGTCCCAATGACACAACAGTCATCCTTAGTTTACAACAAAGAAACGTATTAAAGAAGCTAAGGAAAGTAATATGGGTTAGCAGAAAATATCTTTTCAGGTGTTAGGTGAGACAGAAGTCTGCTGTGTCAGTGGGCCAGACTGTAAATCAGAAGTTATGCAACAAGTCTCCATCAAAGTTCAGAAATGACAAATGTATTTAATGCTTCAACAGATGTCTTCAACGGATACATTTCAAAGGCATCATATATATAAAATAATCAGCAGAAGAAAAAGCAAGTAATCACTGAACAAAAACGCTGAAGAACACTCAGCGCTCAACTCTACGATCTAAAAAAGAAAGCTTGCTCAACTATTCAGTTATTTCAAATATAAGCTTAACGGCAACTGAGTAGCACCACACAAGAACTCAACCACTTATCAAGTGAAGTAAGAAGTTCCAAGTCAGAAAGACGTGAAGAGTTCTAAGTGAATTGAGAAGTACCAAGTCTGCTAGACTTGAAGAGTTCAAAAGTGAACTAATAAGTTCCAAGACTGCTTGTGACGCCCCCAAAGTAGGTATACACACCTATTCTGAGTCGTCAAATATATGGTACTGAATACAAATATAAACTTAATTATACAACATTAGCTGTGAGTTTTAATACAAATATTATCTTCTAGACAGTATTCAAACACAAAATAAGTCCTCATTACATTTATTGTCACACTATTTTACAGAATCGTGAGGACTACTAATGCTACCATCTGGACCGTCATTCCGTTCCCCGACTAGTCTCAGCTATATTCTCATTTTCTGAAGAGAACAATGAAAGCAAAGGGTGAGCTCAACTAGCCCAGTAAGAAATATTATGACTAAGATAATGCAGAATAAATTATCGTTAGCCTTCAACAGTGTTAAACTGATAAAATATAATAAAAATCAAGTTTAACTGCAGCGGAACAAGCAATCCATTAGAAGAGTTAAGTAGAGCATGATATCAGCTAGATTCTATGATTTAAAAAGTTTATCAAAAGTTTTATCGCTGAGACTCAGATTAATAAATAATCTACATCATTGAATCATCCCTGCACTACGGCCAAGGATATTCATTAGTATCACGACCACAAATTATCCATGCACTACGGGCCAAGGATATTCGTGTTTTCATCAATGGTCATGATCATTTCAACAACTGTCCATTAATGTACTACGGGTCAATAAAATCTTTTACCACATCATTTGTAACATTACGATCATGATTATACCGAATAATCACTGGTCATAATCATACCAAGTCCATCTATGCACTACGGGCCACAAATGACTTTCATCATAATATAAGCATGAGGATTATGACAATGATATAAGAATTCAATTAGAAGAAAGCAAAAGATAAATTTTTAAGGATTTATAATTTAATTTATTCAAAATTCAATAATGTCCAAATTGTCAACATGATACTGCTTTGTGGAGTAAAATTCAAGAATAATATTGTATTGAAAATGATTTGGACCGAAAAGAAATCAATTTTTGTCATGAATAGTATCCCGTGAATAATACTTCAGGAATAGTAATCCCGTCAATAGTACTCTGGCATGAAAAAGGTTAAAACTTATCAAGAATGCTCAGACTAATATTTTCATGAAATGATACTGAATGAAGCGCAATTATCAAGGATATTCTACTAATTTTATGGAGTATAGATGCCAAAACTTTAACAAAAATGAGTATAGAATTTAGAATTTGAAACGAAATAATATTACTTACATATTACAGAGTATGGAAGAAAATATTATTTCTTACGAATATTGAACAAAAATAATATCTCTTACCTTGAAAAGAAGAGTATTCCAACCAGTATAGCGGGGATATTCTTGAAGAAAACTTGAACTGTTTTCTACGCTCAAAGCTTTCTAAAACTCGAAAGAAATACGCTCAATATTATAGAAGAAGAATTCTCTAATTCTGGTGTGATTTTCAATTCTAACTACGCATCCTATTTATAGGAGAATGGAAGGGGTACTGCTTGATCACGGGCGCACTGAATGATAATTTCACGGATGAAATTTCAGCTTTCACGGATGTCATACGCAATAATCGGACTATAATTATCAAGTAAAACAAAAATATAATATATATATATATATAAGCACATGGTGCTTTGAAAAAACATCCCCCTCCCGTGACAAATTTTGTAGGATCCCCCCCCCCATTTTTTTTCCAACGTGGGCCCCACATGTTCCCTCCACCAACAACATATCTCCATCACAAGTGGATCCCATATAATATATATATTGAATAATCTTCTATCGATTATTTTGAAAAATGGGTTAATGGGGATCCATAAAATAAGCAAAATTTACATCAAATACTTCATAAAAAAATCACTTCAATATTTTTAACAATATTTATTCATCATTATTATTATTCGCAATATTTAACAACCAAATCATTTCTAGGAAAGAAGGGGCTTTCCAATAAGGATTTCTCCCTATTGGCGCGCAATTAGGTGACCAAACCTCTCCTTGACAGAACTTTCTAAACATCGTCAATATTACAAATAATAATGTGAATAACTGTATCGTCTCAATTATTGATTTAATAATATATAAAATATCGACAATAATTGAATCAAATAACGTGAGATACTATGCAGTAATTACTATAGCAATAATTGAACAAAACTGAGTGACTTCTTACGTAAGTATCAATAATCAGCATCGTGTGCTACTATACAACCACGTGTATTACTGTACTTTTAACACCAGGTATTTCAATAGTTAACGGTAATACTTTCACCGTTATTTTTATAAAAAGATATTTTTGTCATTTTCTCACTCCGATAATAATTTCGTTGTGGGGTCCATCAATGATTGTGCCGTCATACGAATATTCCATGTTAAAAAGAATATTCCCCGACCAATCAAATATTTTATGACAACTTGCATAATTTGTAAAATTTATAAACATTACCCACAACTATAACATTATATTAAATCCACATCATAATATTTAAAAATGATATTTATAGAAAAATTCATATTTATTCATAAAAGTTGGGGTCTTACAACCTCCCATTCTTATGAAATTTTGCCCTTGAAATTAGGGTACGTACCTGGTATGTTAAAGAGGTGAGGATACATTGATTTCATTTTAGATTCTAACTCTCAGGTCATTTTCTCAACATCGTGGTTTCTCCACAAAACTTTGACTTGAGGTATAACCTTATAGCATAGAATATGTTCCTTCTTATCCAAGATTTTAACAGGAACCTCTTTATACGTTAAATCTTCGGCTATTTCGTCCGGTTCTAACTCAATAATGTGGTTCAGGTCTTTCACATATTTACGTAACATGGATATGTAAAAAACGTTATGAACACGAGACATACTTGGCGGTAACGTGAGTCTATAAGTCACAGTTCCTACTCTGTCAAGTATTTTAAATGGGCTAATGAATCGAGGATTGAGCTTTTCTCTCTTTTTAAATCTCGTAACTCCTTTCCATGGTGCCACACGTAACAACACATGCTCTCCAACATTGAATTCCACGTCTTTTCGATGAAGATCAGCATAACTCTTTTGTCGATTTTGTGAGATCTTTATACGTTGCCGAATTATTTGAATCTTCTCCGTAGTCATACGTACTAATTTTGGTCCCAACAACGTTGCTTCACCCACCTCATCCCAGCATAATGGAGAACGACACTTGCGTCCATACAACGCCTCGAATTGAGCCATGCCGATACTTGCTTGATAATTGTTGTTGTAGGAAAATTCTACCAATGGTAAGAACTTGTCCCAACTTCCTTTAAAGTCAAGGACACGGAGTCTTAATAGATCCTCAAGAGTTTGAATAGTCCTCTCTGACTGTTCGTCTGTTTGAGGATGATATGTCGAACTAAATCATAAATCCGTGCCCATAGCTTTTTGTAAACTAACCCAAAATTGTGAAGTGAATCTTGGGTCTCGATCAGAAACTATGGATACTGACATACCATTCAATCTTACAATATTATTTATGTATATACGAGCAAGACGTTCAAGTGTATAAGTTTCTAGTATTGGTAAGAAATGAGCAGACTTGGTCAATCTATCAACAATGACCCAAATCGCATCTATGCCTTGAGAAACCTTGGGAAGACCATTAATAAAATCCATGGTAATGTGCTCCCACTTCCATTCTGGAATTTCAAGTGGTTGCAATGGACCTTTTGGCACTTGATGCTCCGCTTTGACTCGTTGACAAGTTAGACACCTTGAGATAAACTCCGCTATCTCTTTCTTCATATTGCTCCACCAAAATGTATGTCGAAGATCACGATACATTTTGATACTCCTAGGATGGATTACAAACGGTGTGTTGTGCACCTCCATCATAATTTTATACTTTAAATCAGGGTTGTTAGGAACACAAAGTCTGGAGTTGACTCAAAGTATTCCTTCTTCATCGATTCTTGCTTCCGGAATAGTACCTTCTTGCACTTTCTTTCTCATACGCATCAGCTCCAGGTCTATAGCTTGAGCAGCTTTAACTTTATCAATTAAAGTTCGTTTTACTAGTATATTTGCCATCGTCACGTGGGTCCCTGGAGTCTTTAACTCTATCTCCATCCTTTGTAAGTCGTACAAAATGGGTCTTTGCGTTGACAATATAGCACTCGTACCCACATATGATCTTCTACTCAATGCGTCAGCTATCACGTTCGCTTTTTCAGGATGGTATTGAATGGTATGATCATAATCTTTCAACAGTTCAAGCCAACGTCGTTTCCGTATGTTGAGTTCCTTTTGGGTTTAGAAATATTTGAGGCTTTTATGATCCGTATAGATCTCCACATTCTCCCCATATAGGTAATGCCTCCAAATTTTAAGTGCAAAAACGACTGCTGCCAATTCTAGATCATGAGTAGGATAATTCCTCTTATATTCTTTGAGTTGTCGTGAGGCATAGGCTATAACTTTCCCATGTTGCATGAGAACACATCCTAAACCTTTGCCTGAAGCATCACTGTAGATGACAAATCCCTCCGAACTAGATGGTATTGTCAGAACAGGTGCTAAAATAAGTCTCCTCTTGAGTTCTCGAAAACTCTTCTCACATTCCTCGCTCCAACCGAATTTTATATCTTTTCGAGTCAGCTAAGTTAATAAAGTAACGATTCGAGAAAATCCTTCCACGAATCTCCGATAATAACCAGCTAAGCCCAGAAAGCTACGTACTTCGGTCACTGACTTAGGTTGCTCCCAGCTTTGTATTGCTTCAATCTTCTCTAGGTCAACAGATATTCCGTGATTTGATATCACGTGCCCAAGAAATGCTACTTCCTCAAGCCAGAACTCGCATTTCTTCAACTTGGCATAAAGCTTGTTTTCACGAAGCTTTTGGAGTATCATCCTCAAGTATTGCTTATGATCTTCACGGGTTTTGGAGTAAATGAGGATGTCATCAATAAAGACGACCACAAAGTGATCCAAATATTCTTTGAATACTTGGTTCATCATATCCATGAAGGCAGCAGGAGCATTAGTCAATCCAAAAGACATGACTAGGAATTTATAATGGTCGTACCGAGTTCTGAAAGCCGTCTTTGGAATGTCATCGATTTTAATCTTCAATTGGTGATATCCGGAACGAAGATCAATCTTTGAAAAGAATTTGACACCTTGTAACTGGTCAAACAGGTCATCAATGCGAGGCAACGGGTATCTATTTTTTACAGTGACAGGTTCAACTCCCGATAATCAATACAAAGTCGCATACTCTAATTTTTCTTCTTCACGAATATAACAGGAGTACCCCAAGGGGACGTACTAGGACAAATAAAACCGATATCTAACAATTCCTATAGTTGAGTTTTTAACTCCTGAAGTTCAATAGGAGCCATTCGATATGGGGCTTTGGAAATGAGTTTTGTACCGGGTTCAAGGTCGATACAAAATTCAATTTCACGCTCTGGGGGTAGGCCAGGAAGTTCTTCAGGGAATACGTCAGGAAATTTATTAACAATAAAAATATCATTCAAAACTGACGTGTTTTTGTTTAAATTCGTGACATGGGCTAAGAAAGCTTGACATTCGTTTTTCAATAAACGAATAGCTTTATGGCTTGATATGACAGTGATTGAATTTAATGGTTTGGTCGCTTGAATTCGCATAATAGGTTGGTTAGGAATATGAAAGCTAACAACCTTACTAAAATAATCAATTTTAGCATGATGAGTAGTTAACCAATCAATCCCTAGAATCACGTCAAATGTAAGTATTTTTAATGAAATAAGAATGACAGGTAATGTGCGGGTATCGATTTGAATCAAACAAGACTTATAAAAAGTGGATGTAATGAAGGTTTCTCCCAACGGAGTTTCAACAGATAAGTCAAAGTCTAATTTCTCCGGAATCAAATTTAAACGTTGAGCGCAAGTAGGAGAAATAAATGAATGGGTAGAACCGGTATCAAATAAGGTATAGACTTCGCTAGAGTTTATTATTAGCTTACCCGTGATCACCTCGTTTGGGTTCCTTACTTTCTGGGAGGTCACGACAAACGCTCTTCCTTGAACTACTGGTTTTGACTTCTCTAGGATGGCCTTTGGTGCCTCTATCCCAGCTAAACTTCGCTTCACTGTACGACAAAATCGAGCTAGGTGACCTTCTCTTCCACAATTATAACATGTTTTGGACTGCTGCGTACAGTTTGGACTGATGTGTCCCTCCCCTCCACATTTGTAGCATACGATCGTTGATCGTTCTCCTTCTTTAACAACGGGTGCTAGTGCTGACGTCTTTCCATCATTATTGAATCTCCTCTTCTTGAAATTTCCACTTTTATTATCTTGGCCATGATTACCACCGAAGTGGTTACCATTTCTGACATGTTGACTTCCTCCACATTTGTTGTCATCGCTTCGATGACTGCTTCCACTGGTAGTATCGCTTTGCCGACTGCTATCTCTTGATTGGGTTGACTCATTATCACGTTCCAATAACTGAGCCCTATTTACAACATCTGAATACAAACACAGTTTGTGAGAAATTAAGTATTGACGTATCTCGGGTTTCAAACCTCTTAGAAATATCCGTGTCATTCTCTCCTCATTATCAACCAAGTGGGACGCAAACCGAGACAACTCGACAAACTTAGCTTCGTACTGCGACACGGTCATATTGTTTTGCTCCAGCTTGATGAAGTCTACCTCCTTCATGTGATGAATACTTTCGGGAAAGTACTTGTCGTTGAATAGTTCTTGGAACTTCTCCCAAGACATCTTTTGTGCGGCAGGTTGAGTACGCTTTACCGATTTCCACCATTAATCTGCCTCTCCTTGAAATATAAAGGTGGCAACGGGAACCTTTTGCTCCTCGGAGCATCCCAAGACATCAAATATATTGGTGATCTGCTTTATTCGCGACTCCGCTTTAAGTGGTTTTGGCTCTTCCAAAAACTCCAGTGGTCCCAGCTCCTTGAACTGCTTAGCGGTGACCAACCGAGAGTTGCCAGTGTTTCCACCTGCATTTTGAACAGGAGTTGCTCTCGCCTGATGTTGCATGAATTGCATAAAGCCTTTGAATATCCCATCGTTCATCATTTAGTCAGTGTTGTTATTTTCCTGAGGATTATTGCCTTCCTGATGCACATTATCCTGGGTATTGATCGTTGGTGATTCAATGGTCTCATGTTATCCATTGCTATTCTCAACATTCTCGGATGCCATTTTCAAATACTACCATAAAATAAGGGTTAATTGACATGCAACATATTATCCCTATATTCTGACCGACCAATTAAATAATAAATAAACTTAGGTAGGTCATACTAGCAAAGTAATTACCCGCCTCTCCTCTCCTAGTTCTAGTCTCACATCTCAGCCAGGGATCATATCCCTAAGCTTTGATACCAACTGTGACGCCTCCAAAATAGGTATACATCACCTATTCTGAGTCGCCAAATACATGGTACTGAATACAAATACAAACTTAATTATACAACATTAGCTGTGAGTTTTAATACAAATATTGTCTTCTAGATAATATTCAAACTCAAAATAAGTCCACATTACATTTATTGTCACACTATTTCACAGAATAGTGAGGACTACTAATGCTACCATCTGGACCGTCATTCTGTTTCCCGACTAGTCCTAGCTATATTCTCATTTTCTGAAGAGAACAATGAAAGCAAAGGGTGAGCTCAATTAGCCCAGTAAGAAATATTATGACTAAGATAATGCAGAATAAATTATCGTTAGCCTTCAACAGTGTTAAACTGATAAAATATAATAAACATCAAGTTTTACTGCAGCGGAACAAGCAATCCATTAGAAGAATCAAGTAGAGCATGATATCTACTATCTTCTATGATTTAAAAAGTTTGTCAAAAGTTTTATTGTTGAGACTCAGCTTAATAAATAATCCACATCATCGAATCATCCTTGCACTATGGCCAAGGATATTCATTATTATCACAACCACAAATTATTCATGTACTACGGGTCAAGGATATTCGTGTTTTCATCAATGGTCATAATCATGCCAACAACTGTCCATCAATGCACTACGGGTCAATGAGGACTTTTACCACATCATTTGTAACATTACGGTCATAATTATACCGAATAATCCCTGGTCATAATCATAACAAGTCCATCTATGCACTACGGGCCACAGATGACTTTAATCATAATATAAGCATAAGGATGATGATAATGATATAAGAATTCAATTAAAAGAAAGCAAAGGATAAATTTTTAAAGATTTATAATTTAATTTATCCAAAATTCAATAATGTCCAAATTGTCAACATGATACTGCTTTGTGGAGTAAAATTCAAGAAAAATATTGTATCAAAAATGATTTGAACCGAAAAAAAAATCAATATTTGTCATGAATAGTACCGCGTGAATAGTACTTTGGGAATAGTAACCCCATGAATAGTACTCTAACATGAAAAAGGTTAAAACTTATCAAGAATGCTCAGAATAATATTTCCATGAAAAGGTACTGGATGAAGCGCAAATATCAAGGATATTCTACTAATTTCATAGAGTATAGAAGCCAAAACTTAAAAGAATATATGTACAAGGACTTAGTGGTAGATCAAAATTATTGGGTTGATCTGAGCTATTAATGTTTATGATTCTGTAAATGAATGTATAGATGAAAAGATCAAAGATGTTAGGTTGATCTATATCTTGAGATGTAATAGATAGGTTTCAACAGAATCGTAGTCTATCAAGCTGATCAAGAGTTTGTAGAAGCCAAGACAGAATCGTAGAGCATCAAGAATCGTAGTGTGTCTACTTTGGAGGGCCTCTCCAGAAAATGTAGAGTGGTCTAAACGCTTGCCGAGCCAACTCAGAGATCGTAGTGTGCTTTCGGAAGCGTAGAGTCTGCAAGTCAAACAAGTGAAGATTGTAGTGTGCCAGTACTTAGGAGAAATCATAGTGTTCTAGTTTACTAGTATCAGATCAAGCACCAAGGTGGCAAGACACCACGATCAGGATCGTAGAGCATCATCTGACTATATCAGAAGCATCGAGCCTTGCCCACTTATTTAAGAATAAATCCCAACAAATGAGGAATGTATTATAAATGTTGAAGTTTTCGGGAGTCCCAATGACACAACAGTCATCCTTAGTTTACAACAAAGAAACGTATTAAAGAAGCTAAGGAAAGTAATATGGGTCAGCAGAAAACATCTTTTCAGGTGTTAGGTGAGACAGAAGTCTGCTGTGTCAGTGGGCCAGACTGTAAATCAGAAGTTATGCAACAAGTCTCCATCAAAGTTCAGAAATGACAAATGTATTTAATGCTTCAACAGATGTCTTCAACAGATACATTTCAAAGGCATCATATATATAAAATAATCAGCAGAAGAAGAAGCAAGTAAGCACTGAACAAAAATGCTGAAGAACACTCAGCGCTCAGCTCTACGATCTGAAAAAGAAAGCTTGCTCAGCTACTCAGTTCTTTTAACGGCAACTGAGTAGCACCACACAAGAACTCAACCACTTATCAAGTGAAGTAAGAAGTTCCAAGTCAGAAAGACGTGGAGAGTTCTAAGTGAATTGAGAAGTACCAAGTCTGCTAGACTTGAAGAGTTCAAAAGTGAACTAATAAGTTCCAAGACTGCTTGTGACGCCCCCAAACTAGGTATACACACCTATTCTGAGTCGCCAAATATATGGTACTGAATACAAATATAAACTTAATTATACAACATTAGCTGTGAGTTTTAATACAAATATTATCTTCTAGACAGTATTCAAACTCAAAATAAGTCCTCATTACATTTATTGTCACACTATTTCAACGAATAGTGAGGACTACTAATGCTACCATCTGGACCGTCATTCCGTTCCCCGACTAGTCCCAGCTATATTCTCATTTTCTGAAGAGAACAATGAAAGCAAAGGGTGAGCTCGACTAGCCCAGTAAGAAATATTATGACTAAGATAATGCAGAATAAATTATCGTTAGCCTTCAACAGTGTTAAACTGATAAAATATAATAAACATCAAGTTTAATTGCAGCGGAACAAGCAATCCATTAGAAGAGTTAAGTAGAGCATGATATCAGCTAGATTCTATGATTTAAAAAGTTTATCAAAAGTTTTATCGCTGAGACTCAGATTAATAAATAATCCACATCATTGAATCATCCCTGCACTACGGCCAAGGATATTCATTAGTATCACGACCACAAATTATTCATACACTATGGGCCAAGGATATTCGTGTTTTTATCAATGGTCATGATCATGCCAACAACTGTCTATTAATGCACTACGGGTCAATAAGATCTTTTGCCACATCATTTGTAACATTACGATCATGATTATACCGAATAATCACTGGTCATAATCATACCAAGTCCATCTATGCACTACGGGCCACAGATGACTTTCATCATAATATAAGCATGAGGATTATGACAATGATATAAGAATTCAATTAGAATAAAGCAAAGGATAAATTTTTAAAGATTTATAATTTAATTTATCCAAAATTTAATAATGTCCAAATTGTCAACATGATACTACTTTGTGGAGTAAAATTCAAGAATAATATTGTATTGAAAATGATTTGGACCGAAAATAAATTAATTTTTGTCATGAATAGTATCCCGTGAATAGTACTTCAGGAATAGTAACCCCGTCAATACTACTCTGGCATGAAAAAGGTTAAAACTTATCAAGAATACTCAGACTAATATTTTCATGAAATGATACTGAATGAAGCACAAATATCAAAGATATTCTACTAATTTTATGGAGTATAGATGCCAAAACTTTAACAAAAATGAGTATAAAATTCAGAATCTGAAACGAAATAATATTACTTACATACTGCAGAGTATGGAAGAAAATATTATTTCTTACGAATATTGAACAAAAATAATATCCCTTACCTTGAAAAGAAGAGTATTCCAACTGGTATAGCCGGAATATTTTTGAAAAAAACTTGAACTGTTTTCTACGCTCAAAGCTTTCTAAAACTCGAAAGAAATACGCTCAATATTATAGAAGAAGAATTCTCTGATTCTGGTGTGATTTTCAATTCTAACTAAGCATCCTATTTATAAGAGAATGGAAGGAGTACTGTTTGATCACGGGCTCACCAAATGATAATTTCACGGAAGAAATTTCAGCATTCACGGATGTCATACGCAATAATCGGACTACAATTATCAAGTAAAACAAAAATATAATATATATATATATATATATATATATATATATATATATATATATATATATATATATATATATATAAGCACATGGTGCTTTGAAAAAACCTCCCCCTCCCATGACAAATTTTGTAGGATTCCCCCCCCCCATTTTTTTTCCTTCTACCGTAGGCTCCACATGTTCCCTCCACCAACATATCATCATCACAAGTGGATCCCATATAATATATATACTGAATAATCTTCTACCGATTATTTTAAAAAATAGGTAAATGGGGGTCCATAAAATAAGCAAAATTTACATCAAATACTTCATAAAAAAATCCCTTCACTATTTTTAACAATATTTATTCATCATTATTATTTTTATAATATTTAATAACCAGATCATTCCCAGAAAAGTGGGGGTTTTTCAATAAGTATTTCTCCCTATTGGCTCGTAATTAGGTGACAAAACCTCTCCTTGACAAAACCTTCTAGACATTGTCAATATTACAAATAATAATGTGAATAGCTTTATCGTCTCAATTATTGATTTAATAATATATTGTAACAATCCAGATTTTTAATTAAATATTTAAATATTTATTGAATTATATAAATATTTAATGGTTGTGTTTATCGTTGAATAAGTATTTATTTAATTGATTTGATGTGATTTGATTATTTATTTGTTTAATAAATAATTAATGAGTTAAGGAAAGTAATTATTTTGAAATAGTAATCTAATTTAATTTAATAATTAAGCTAGAGAGTTTATAATGATTAAATAGATTATTATATTATGCAATGAATTGTTATTAGAATTAATTAAATTAAGTATGAAAACTTAATTAATTAGAAGTGTGACAAATAACTATATTATAAGTGGTTATTAAAATAAATTAAAGTAGTTTTAATTTATTTTACCAAACAAGGCTTAAATATATTAAGTCTTTAATTTTAAAGAGTTTTGCCAAACGGAGCCTTATGGCTTTTGGATTTTTAAATTTGATTTATTAAATATAAATTAAATAAATAAAATATAAATAATATATATAATAATTTTATAACTGATAATTGATTAGGGTCAATTATTATAATGTCAATTTTTTAAAAAAACGTCTGCATTAGTTTTATGTTGTGTTACGTATATTGTATTTGGTTAAGTCTGAGAAAGGAAAAAGGGAAGTGTTTAAGGAAAGAAAAGAGTCTAAGAAATTTCAGAGAGAGCATTTGACAAAGGACTGAGATTTCAAAAGTTAGTTCAGAGTAGCGATTCTCGGTGAATGGTTTTTCTAAAAGCAAGTGAAGGTATGTTATATAAAACCTAAAACATATTACGGTATAATTTTATTGAATATCACTGTGTATGTTATAAAGTTTTACAAAAATTGTATGGAAATTATGTTTTTATAATTATGTATGATATTATGTGTATTTGTAACTGTAATTGTTATATTAGCACATGTATGTATATATGAGAAGTATGCTAGCATTCACAGAGAGAAAAGAATTGGTTTTACAGTGAAAACATGTAAGAAATTGAGTTGTACAAAATCAAAGGTTATAGATACAATTGTACGCTAAATGTAAAATTGAAGTGTAATTATGTTAATTGGGTATGAATTTCAGAGAATCGTACTTTAAAGTAATCAAGTTTGGGTTATTATTGATATTACAGTGTTAAACAACGTTAACAATGGAGTTTTTCTTAAAAATAGTGTTTTCAAATAATGAAGTTTTCTAAAGTAGTTGTTTAATTATTGGTAATTGTTATATGGATGATTGTTAAACGTTTATGTGTAGTTGCGATGAAGTTATGGATGTTAATTAGTGTTAGAATTGAAGTAATAGACAAACAAATCAGTTGTTCTGTTCTTCGTGGTTGGGTTCTGCGAGTTTCGGCGCCCCAGCGTCAAAATTCACGTCCCAGCGCCAAAAATCGCGCCCCAGCGCCAGAAGTTGGCATCCCAGCGCTGAAATTCGCGCCCCAGCGCCAATCTCGCGCCTCAGCGCCACTAGTTGCTTAGTCCTCGCGCCCCAGCGCGGGGACAGAAGTCTGACTTGGACAATTTTGACCTCCTGTAGTAAAATGGCCATAACTTCCTCATACGAACTCAGATTGAGGTGATTCAAGATGATCCGGAACGAGGACGAGTAGACCTACAACTTTTATTCTTTACGTTTTTCAATTTGAGGTCATTAGGATGGGTCAAAATGGTCATCTTTAGGGCTGTTGTGTTTTCGGAGGCAATCGGAGGGTGTCGGGCATGCACATATGCATGTGTAGTGCTCCAGACCGTAAAAGATGATGTCCTAAGTTATAAAACATGAATCTTAGCAAATATAATGATGCTTAACATTAATAAATAATGTATTAGATAAGTTATAGAAGCATAGTAAGCATACATAAGAGAGGCAAATCGGGCGTGTGAAGATTGAACGTCGAAACGCCGTGCCAAGTGTTAATGAACTTAAAAAGTGTTTCAATTCCATTGAAATGGATATTATAAGATATGGAATGGGTTTAATATAAAACCAATAAGTAGTCCTAGCAAGACTTAAGCACTTGAACTTCGAGTTTGACTAAGAAGAAATATAGTGAGTCATAAGTCGAAAAGTTAACACAATCTAATTGACCATTGTGTATTTATTAATAGGAAAGATTATGAGATGTGAAGTAGAGTTTACATTACAATTGCTATGTGTTGTTATGTGACTAATAGTTGATGTGTATGATTATATAATTGTGTAGGGCACGTGAAGTGCAGATAACTATAAGCTGTTAAGCTATTATTGGTAGCAACGATCAAGGCAAGTCTTTCGGTTCCTATTTTCTACGTGGACTTGATGAACTGTTTTAAATTGTATGATATGTTATGCATGTTGAATCATGAAATGTTAAAGTCAAATTATGACTGCATTGTTTTGGCTAAGTAATGATGATTGAGTAAGGAACTCAATCTTTATATTTGCTATGTGAATTAAAAGCATGTATGCCATGTTACTTTAAAGAGATGTATATCGAGCATGTTATTATGTGTTATGTGATGCATGAAAACTGTTAGACTTTGCTGGGCTGTCGAGCTCACTCTTGCAAATAACCACTTTTGCAGGTCAAGATTTTAAGGTAAAGATATGTGCTAAGTGAGTTATAGAGATCTATATTCACGAAGATTACTTATGTTTTATGATAAATGTATTTCATATTTTGAACGTAATATGTTGTTAAATTGTAAGTTGAGCTATCCAATGTATATGGATATTTAGTTATGATGTAAGACTTTGTATAGTCATTTTGTTGTAACGATTCATGATATAAGATTGAATCAAAGAGATGTAATGTAATGGTTGCGATTCAGGGCAAAAAAGAAGGAAATGTATAAAAGTTTTAAATATTCCGCAATTTTATTAAGTTTAATATCGAATAATGATGTAAAATTAGAGATTTAATGTATGGTTAACGACCAAAGTTGAGATTTAATTTGTATAGATTTTGGGGTCGTTACAGTTGGTATCAAAGCTATAGGTTATAAACCTTAGGTAGGAGTGCCGTAGGCTATAACCTTAGAGAATAGAGGTGAAGATAATGAAAGAATAAGCTCAAATAGAGTTTGAACAATAAGGGATTAAAACTTGCGTGAAAGGATTCAAAGAAGAATCTCGCAAAGTTATAAGGAATATAAAAGTGGGGTTACCCAACTCCAATAATAAGAATGTAAGGTGATAATAAATAGACAATGTCTATAAAAAGAGAATGGTAAAGAAGTTATGAATAGAGAGTTATGTCTAAGTGTGGTACAATTGTACTCTTTAGTAGTTGATGTATGGTATCAGAGCCGACTCTCGAAAGCTCGGGTCGGGTCATCCGATCGGGTTGCCGGAGGTGGGGACACGAAGGCTGGTGGTATTATCCCACAATGGAGAGATGGAGGTCCGGAGGTGGGGACACGAAACCAGCCGGTATTATCCCACAATGGCTAGAGAGGCAAAGATCTTTGGGCCGTGTGTGCGATCAATTTTGACGAGGACGTCAGAAATTTAAGTGGTGGAATTTGTAACACCCCAGTCACACATCGAAAGATAGGGGAAAAATTTATCTGTATATAAGAAAATAAGTTACTACCAATAGTACCTTCAAGTCATGACCTTTTGGGAGCCTGTGGTGGGCTAGAATGACCCAAGAAGATACTATTGGGCCAGTAGTTTGAGGCCTTATTTTGATGGATTTGATTCGATTTGGACTGGGCTAAACGATTCCTTCATGGAGCGGAGGTATATACGAACTAGCAACTTGAAACCTAGTTTGTTGGTTGTTTGTGGGAAACCACTCAGCGTACCATATTGAAACTGTTAGAGACTCGATGTGTACCAAGTGTGTAACTCGAATGAAATTTTGAGCGATGTAAATGAAGTTAGAAAGTTAAAAATTCTTAAAAGAAGAATTGTTATATAAACAAGAAGATTCAAAGAAGAATCTTGAAGAGATATAAAGATAAGAAATGGGAGTTTCCTAACTCCAATTGCCAAGATAACGAATAATGTTGTAAATGATGGGAAAAAAAGGGGAAAGAAAGAGGATTGTAAAAACAAAACGATCACGAGTTAAGAAAAGAATTTTAAGGGAGATGATTATAGAATAAGGTCACGACGTGGTCTGTTTAAGTTATAAAAGAAAGATGGTTTGTAATGTTTGAATGATTATAACTTAATGTTATGAAGATGGTGTACTATGAAATAGTACGAGATAACTCACGAGAAGTTATAGATGATGTGATACGAGGAATTCGTATCGAGCAAAGGGCAAGTTATAAGCAAGATAGAGTTAGGTGGGATTTCAATTGAGGTCTCATATGATGGCTGAGTTGTACAATCCTTTGTATGGGTGATGGTTTTGTGCTTACATTCAGTTTATCACATTGATAATCATTGGAATGTTTGTGTCGCGCTATTTGTTTATGCTTGTTGAGAAGGTGATTCTTTTCTCATGTGTATAACAGATAGGTAGAGTATACTTAGAAAATATTATAAGGTTAAGTGCGAGTTCTTAAAACTCATACTTATGGTAGGTTTGTGACTCATAATTATATGGTATATTTTTGAACCCCTCAGTGAATGGATGCCTATGGTCTGACTAGGATAAGTTCTTAAACTCATATGATTGTGGCAAGTTCCTGAACTCATAACGTGTGGTAAGTTTGATGAACTAGGGTATAATTAAGTGTGAATGGAGTATTGAGGATGATAGGAATAGATAGACCTATTAAGCAATGAATCATTATAGAAAGTGGAGTTGATGGTGGAAGCATAGGTATTCTAAATCTACTAGCTATGCTAGACTTTCGAAATTTATTGACTTCGTGCTGATGTTTACACTTTTATTTTCTTGAAAAACATTGGATCAAATGATGGAACCAATGAGTTTTAACAACAAATACTATTATTCGTATGTCTATGCTAATTACTTCGGCTAGACAAAAATGATTTGCAATATATCAAAATGTATTTTATATCATTAATGCATCATGTAACCTGGTGCAAAGATGATAAAAACGATAGAGTCATCAATGCAGTATTACCTAGTGTTGGATGTGATCTAAGGATCGTCAGCCCACTATGGTATGATGTAGTATGATAAAGTCACCAAATGACGGAATCCTCAACGGACTGTAAATACAGTGCGGTATCATGACGTCATAAAAAGATTATTGAGATTTCTTTAATATATGAGAATACATATGTATGTATGTATGTATGTATATGTATATTTTGGTTAATGTCCGAGTTATTGTAGAGGTCTATGCTATTTGATTCAGCTAGACAAATATTGAAAGATGTTCATGAAATTCAAGAGTTTCTTGAGAAGTTATGCCAAACCAAATTGTTTTGGTGCGGATTCAGATGTTGAAAAGCTGAGATGAACAACCCTTTTATAGGGGATTACGCGGAGGTGTTGAGATGTTTGTGCACAATACATTGTACGAAGGGCTGATCACCCTAAGTACGAGGAGTCCCTATAGTCTTATGACTGTTAAAGTTTAAGTTGAAAGATTACTTATAACTATGGACATATGTATAGCGTTTAAATATTTGTGCACAATACATCGTATGAAGGGCTTAACACCCTAAGTACGGGGGTCCTTATAGTCTTATGACTGTTAAAGTTGAAGTTGAAAGATTACTTGCAACTGTGGACATAGTTCGTGGTCTTATGACCCTCAGCATGATTTGGAATCTTTTAAATTCCTGAGTTATTCAAACTACTTCCCCATTATTGAACAATTATGGAAAAGTCTTGTTATTCTGCAAGATGGAAGTGAAAAAGGAAAATATTCCTTAGAAAGAAGTAAGTCGTAGAATGCAACACTGAATGATGAATGTGTTGATTAAGTGAGAAAAGAGATTTTGAAATGAGAAGGGGATGAGTTATCAAAAAAATTTGTGAAACTTTTAATAGAAAAGTTAATAATTGTAGAATGATCTTTGTGGAAGAAGTGGTTATAGAACCTAAGGAATGAATATAGTATTAACGTAAAATCTACTTTGATAGATGGAATGAATAAATATTAATTGATAAAATTTCGAGGACGAAATTCTTAGAAGAAATGGTGAATGTAATATCCCGAGTATTGATAATAACGATCCTTAGAAAAGGAAATGAATGGGTCAAAAGATATATAATACTCAAAATATAATTGAGTTCAAATGAAAGTTATGAAATGAAATCTAGAATTTGTTAGGTAATAAATGTAGTAGGAAATATAAAATCTATATTTAGATAAAATGATGAAAGATTTCTCTGAGTTATTTGTTTAATTTGTGTCTCCGATTCTGGGGACAGAATCTTTGTAAGTAGGGAAGATTGCAACGAATGAGTGGTTTGAGTTGTGATTCTGAGGACATAATCCTTGTAAGGAGAGAATGATGTAACAATCCAGATTTTTAATTAAATATTTAAATATTTATTGAATTATATAAATATTTAATGGTTGTGTTTATCGTTGAATAAGTATTTGTTTAATTGATTTGATGTGATTTGATTATTTATTTGTTTAATAAATAATTAATGAGTTAAGGAAAGTAATTATTTTGAAATAGTAATCTAATTTAATTTAATAATTAAGCTAGAGAGTTTATAATGATTAAATAGATTATTATATTATGCAATGAATTGTTATTAGAATTAATTAAATTAAGTATGAAAACTTAATTAATTAGAAGTGTGACAAATAACTATATTATAAGTGGTTATTAAAATAAATTAAAGTAGTTTTAATTTATTTTGCCAAACAAGGCTTAAATATATTAAGTCTTTAATTTTAAAGAGTTTTGCCAAACGGAGCCTTATGGCTTTTGGATTTTTAAATTTGATTTATTAAATATAAATTAAATAAATAAAATATAAATAATATATATAATAATTTTATAACTGATAATTGATTAGGGTCAATTATTATAATGTTAGTTTTTAAAAAAAAACGTCTGCATTAGTTTTATGTTGTGTTACGTATATTGTATTTGGTTAAGTCTGAGAAAGGAAAAAGGGAAGTGTTTAAGGAAAGAAAAGAGTTTGAGAAATTTCAGAGAGAGCATTTGACAAAGGACTGAGATTTCAAAAGTTAGTTCAGAGTAGCGATTCTCAGTGAATGGTTTTTCTAAAAGCAAGTGAAGGTATGTTATATAAAACCTAAAACATATTACGGTATAATTTTATTGAATATCACTGTGTATGTTATAAAGTTTTACAAAAATTGTATGGAAATCATGTTTTTATAATTATGTATGATATTATGTGTATTTGTAACTGTAATTGTTATATTAGCACATGTATGTATATATGAGAAGTATGCTAGCATTCACAGAGAGAAAAGAATTGGTTTTACAGTGAAAACATGTAAGAAATTGAGTTGTACAAAATCAAAGGTTATAGATACAATTGTATGCTAAATGTAAAATTGAAGTGTAATTATGTTAATTGGGTATGAATTTCAGAGAATCGTACTTTAAAGTAATCAAGTTTGGGTTATTATTGATATTACAATGTTAAACAACGTTAACAATGGAGTTTTTCTTAAAAATAGTGTTTTCAAATAATGAAGTTTTTAAAGTAGTTGTTTAATTGTTGGTAATTGTTATATAGATGATTGTTAAACGTTTATGTGTAGTTGCGATGAAGTTATGGATGTTAATTAGTGTTAGAATTGAAGTAATAGACAAACAAATCAGTTGTTATGTTCTTCGTGGTTGGGTTCTGCGAGTTTTGGCGCCCCAGCGTCAAAATTCACGCCCCAGCGCCAAAAATCGCGCCCGGGCGCCAAAATTCACGCCCCAGCGCCAGAAGTTGGCATCCCAGTGCTAAAATTCGCGCCCCAGCGCCAATCTCGCGCCCCAGCGCCACTAGTTGGCTTAGTCCTCGCGCCCCAGCGTGGGGACAGAAGTCTGACTTGGACAATTTTGACCTCCTGTAATAAAATGGCCATAACGTCCTCATACGAACTCAGATTGAAGTGATTCAAGATGATCCGGAACAAGGACGAGTAGACCTACAACTTTCGTTCTTTACATTTTTCAATTTGAGGTCATTATGATGGGTTAAAATGGTCATCTTTAGGGCTATTGTGTTTTTAGAGGCAATCGAAGGGTGTCGGGCATGCACATATGCATGTGTAGTGCTCCAGACCGTAAAAGATGATGTCCTAAGTTATAAAACATGAATCTTAGCAAATATAATGATGCTTAACATTAATAAATAATGTATTAGATAAGTTATAGAAGCATAGTAAGCATACATAAGAGAGGCAAATCGGGCGTGTGAAGATTGAACGTCGAAACGCCGTGCCAAGTGTTAATGAACTTAAAAAGTGTTTCAATTCCATTGAAATGGATATTATAAGATATGGAATGGGTTTAATATAAAACCAATAAGTAGTCCTAGCAAGACTTAAGCACTTGAACTTCGAGTTTGACTAAGAAGAAATATAGTGAGTCATAAGTCGAAAAGTTAACACAATCTAATTGACCATTGTGTATTTATTAATAGGAAAGATTATGAGATGTGGAGTAGAGTTTACATTACAATTGCTATGTGTTGTTATGTGACTAATAGTTGATGTGTATGATTATATAATTGTGTAGGGCACGTGAAGTGCAGATAACTGTAAGCTGTTAAGCTATTATTGGTAGCAACGATCCAGGCAAGTCTTTCGGTTCCTATTTTCTACGTGGACTTGATGAACTGTTTTAAATTGCATGATATGTTATGCATGTTGAATCATGAAATGTTAAAGTCAAAATATGACTGCATTGTTTTGGCTTAAGTAATGATGATTGAGTAAGGAACTCAATCTTTATATTTGCTATGTGAATTAAAAGCATGTATGCCATGTTACTTTAATGAGATGTATATCGAGCATGTTATTATGTGTTATGTGATGCATGAAAACTGTTAGACTTTGTTGGGCTGTCGAGCTCACTCTTGCAAATAACCACTTTTGCAGGTCAAGATTTTAAGGTAAAGATATGTGCTAAGTGAGTTATAGAGATCTATATTCACGAAGATTACTTATGTTTTATGAGAAATGTATTTCATATTTTGAACGTAATATGTTGTTAAATTATAAGTTGAGCTATCCAATGTATATGGATATTTAGTTATTATGTAAGACTTTGTATAGTCATTTTGTTGTAACGATTCATGATATAAGATTGAATCAAATAGATGTAATGTAATGATTGCGATTCAGGGCAAAAAAGAAGGAAATGTATAAAAGTTTTAAATATTCCGTAATTTTATTAAGTTTAATATCGAATAATGATGTAAAATTACAGATTTAATGTATGGTTAACGACCAAAGTTGAGATTTAATTTGTATGGATTTTGGGGTCGTTACATATATAAAATATCGACGATAATTAAATCAAATAACGTGAGATACTATGCAGCAATTACTGTAGCATAATTGAACAAAACTAAGTGACTTCTTACGGAAGCATCAATAATTAATACTGTGTGCTACTATGCAACCACTCGTATTACTGTACTTTTAACACCGGGTATTTCAATAGTTAACAGTAAAACTTCTGCCGTTATTTTTATAAAAAGATATTTTTGTCGTTTTCTCACTCCGACAATAATTTCGCTGTGGGGTCCACCAATGATTGTGTCGTCGTACGAATATTCCTTGTTAAAACGAATTTTTCCCGACCAATCGAATATTTTATAACTACTTGCATACTTTGCAAAATTTATAAATATTACCCACAATTATAACATTATATTAAATCCACACCATAATATTCAAAAATGATATTTATAGAAAAATTCATCTTTATTCATAAAAGTTGGGGTCTTACACTGCTGGTCTTGAAGTGAGATTCAGAAAGTGTAAAGATATCATTAGTGGATTCCCTACTCAAGGAGTAGAAGAGTGGAATAGGAGCTTTAAGTGCTCTGAACTACTTAAAAATACTGTGTCTCTTATGTTCTTGCTATAACTGCCATAACTGCTTAACTCCTATTAACTCATTATATCTTAAAGGGAAAATAAACAAATCATAATTCCGCTGTGTTTAAGTCATTATCAAAACTAACAAGTATTTCGAAAAAGAATTTAAAATATCTATTCAACTCTCCTTCTAGATAACTATTGTGCTTTTGGGAACTAACATATTTGTTGTAAGTTTGACTTATTTCATTGACCCCCACTTACTCATTTTTTAAAATCGTCGGTAGAAAGTTATCTCAATTTTTATTTTATAGTAATAAAAAAGAAAACTTTTTATATAAAACAGAATCCTTTTTATAAATAGAATATATTATATTATATTATTTGCATAGTACTGCATAGTGTTTGCATAGTACTGCATAGTAAAATGAAAAAAAAATTGAATTCTACCCGTGATTTCGTTCAAAATTTTTACTATGCAATCCGTAATTATTTTCCTAAATAGTATCCTGCTATTCTCCTATAAATAGGATGCTCAATTTAGAAATTAAAATCACACCAGAATCAGATTCTATAATATTGAGCGTATTACTTTTGAGTTTAAGGATGCTTTGAGTGTAGAAAACAGTACAAGTTTTCTTCAAGAATATCCCGCTATATCAGTTAGAAGTACTCTCCTTTTAAGGTAAGGGGTATTATTTATTTCATATTCGTAAGAGATTATTTTTCGTATTCATATGAAATATTATTTTCGTTCAATATTCGTAAGAAATATTATTTTCGTTCAATATTCGTAAGGGATATTATCTTCGTTCAATATTCGTAAGGAATATTATTTTCGTTCAATATTTATAAAGGATATTTGTAAGACCTCGAATTTTATGAAATAAAAGTATTCAATTTTTCTATTTAGTAAATAGTTAAATTGATAAAAGTTTAAATAAAGGTGATATATGTAAATTTTTTAAAATAAGCAAGTGGTTATAAAATATTCATTGTTGTCGGGGAATATTCGCTTGGTCGTGGAATATTCTTGCTGTCGGAAAATATTCGTACGATGGCGCAGCCATTTATGGGCCCCATAACGGAAAACTGTCGGATGAAGAAAACGACAAGTATGAGTTTTTTAAAAAAATAACGGCGTAGTTGTTACCATTAACACTGTTAGAATACCATATGGTTAAAGTACAGTAATACGCGTGGTTGCACAGTAGCACACAGTATTGTACAGTATTTATTGATTCTTACGTAAGAAGGCACTACTCAATAATTGCTACAGTAATTATTGTTCAATATTTTATTATATTGATTCAATAATTGCTACGTTGATATTTTATATTTTTATTGTTTCAATAATTGTCACTGCACAGTATTTCTCATTATCATATCAATAATTCATATTATTTGAATAATATTATTAGATAGCATTATTAGCAATGTCTAAGGAAGTTATGTCAAGAAAAGGGGTTTATTCACCTAATTGCGCGCCAGTAAGGAGAAATCCTTATCGAAAAGTCATCTCTTTCCTAGGAACGACCTGATTGTCATAATTATGATTCTGTAATATTATTTGGAAATAATTAATTATTAATTTATATGATAAAGAAATATTTATTTTATGTGGATATTAATGAAGGAATTAATGCTGAGGTATTTTATTAGTATTTTGTCAGAATGGAGATATTAAAAATCGTTCGTATGTGGATTTCAGTCATTTTCTGTTTGGAATTTGGAAAAATTTTCTTCTACAAAATTTTAGAGAATTAAATTTCCTATGGAATGGATATAAAATTCATATTTTTCTGATAAAAAGGTTATTTATTATGAATTATTGAAGTTTCAAAAATAAATATTTTATTAAAAAACATGGTGGGCCCCACTTTTGGTTGGTGTGGAAAATACTGATTTTGGTGGGCCCCACTTGTGGTATACCACTGAATTGGTAAAGGAGGTGTGCGTAGAAAACTTTTTAAAATATTAATATTTTATTAAATAGTTTGCTTTGGCGTTCTATGCATTTTCTTATAACTAGGGATAGTTAGAATTGAAAATCACACCAGAATATGAAGTTTTCTCTCTCTATAATATTGAGCGTATTTTTGTGAGTATTTAGATATCTTGAGTGTTGCTATTCAGTGTAAGTTTTTTTCAGTATTATATCTGATATTTCAGTCAAAAGTACTATTCTTTTGAGGTAAGGGATGTTATTTTCTTCGTAAATAATGTTTTTCTTTCAATATCATTATGCCGAAATATTTGAATGAATTTTATTATGAAATTTTTACCTTTTCATGTCGAGGTTAATATTCACATATACGACACTATTCACGTATTCGACATTATTCACGAATACGGTACTATTAACGAGTACTATTCACGAAGTATGATTTTTCTTATGAAATGTTTACATTTTCGTGTCGGGATTACTATTCATGTTTACGGCACTATTCACAGAAAAATAAAATTTTCTCTTTTTTGTCCAAGATATCTATTATGGTTACTATCTTTGATTGTATCCATGTTTAGATCTTCATTCTTGAATTTTACTCCACTATGGTTTATTATGGAGTATTTTTGAACTTGGATTATCTAAAGTACGAATCCCTAATATTTGTCTTTTTATCTCACTGGATTCGTTTTTTTAAAATATTTTTCATCATCGTCAGTCCTAAATGATGATATAACTGAATATCTTTGCCCTGTAGTGCAAAGATGAATGATTACCTGATGAATATCTTTGGCCCGTAGTGCAAAGATGTATAGGTGTTGTGATGAACATGACCAACTGGCGATACAAATGAATATCTTTGGCCCGTAGTGCAAAGATGAATATTTGATTCAAGATGTATATTGATTGATGTCACAGAGATAAATCCATGTTTTGATCATATTGTTTTTATTATCATATATAACATTTTTATAAACATGGTGATGAAATTTCTGTTTGACTTGAGTGTAAAGATGGATTGATTATTGGTATGATCGTGACTATGGGTTCTCTTTGACCAGTAGTGTAAAGATGAGTTGTTGACTAGTATGATCATGACCATTGAATTTATAATTAAATATCTTTAACTTAAGTACAAAGGTGAATTGATCAACATGGTTATAATTATTGTTTATATAAATTCTGAAATGATTATATATTTCTTTGAAATATTAATATCTTTGGCCAGTAGTGCAAAGATGACCTGTTATGATGCCCCCAAAATAGGTATACATCACCCATCTTGAGTCGCCAAATACATGGTACAAAATTCAAATACAACTTAATAATACAACTGTCGTGTAAAATACGACAAAACATAAACTAAGAGTTTTAAAACGAATATTGTCTTCTAGACAGTATTCAACTCAAATGGTGTCCTCAATATAATTATTATCACACTATTTCATAGAATAGTGAGGACTACTAATGCTATTATCTGGACCGTCACTCCGTTCTCCGACTAGTCCCGGCTACGTTCTCATTTCCTAAAGAGGACAATGAAAGCAAAAGGGTGAGCTCAACTAGCCCAGTAAAAAATATTATAACTAAGATAATGCAGAATAATTTATCGTTAGCCTTCAACAGTGTTAAACTGATAAAATATAACAAACATCAAGTTTAACTGCAGCGGAACAAGCAATCCATTAGAAGAGTCAAGTAGAGGATAAAATCTACTATCTTCTATGATTTAAAAGGTTTTTCATCACTTTTATCGCTGAGACTCAGCTTAATAAATAATCCACATCATCCCTGCACTACGGCCAAGGATATTCATTAGTATCACGACCACAATTATCCATACACTACGGGCCAAGGATATTCGTGTATTCATCAATGGTCATGATCATGCTAACAACTGTCCATCATTGCACTACGGGTCAATGAGGACTTTTACCATATCATTTGTAATATTACGGTCATGATTATATCGAATAATCCCTGGTCATAATCATACCAAGTCCATCTATGCACTACAGGCCACAGATGACTTTCAATATAATATAAACATGAGGATGATGACAATGATATAAGAATTCAATAAAACAAGTTCAAGGATAGATTTTTAAAGATTTATAATTTAATTTATCCAGAAATCAATAACGTCCAAATTGTCAACATGATACTGCTTTGTGGAGTAAAATTCAAAAATAATATTGTATCAAAAATAATTTGGACCGAAAACGAATCAATTTTTATCATGAATAGTACTCCGGGTGAATAGTACTCAAGTGAATAGTACCTCGTGAATAGTACTTCAAGAATAGTAATCCCGTGAATAGTACTCCAGCATGAAAAAGTTAAACACTTATCAAGAATGCTCAGAATAATATTTCTATGAAAAGATAATAGATGAAGCGCAAATATCAAGGATATTCTACTAATTTCATGGAGTATAGAAGCCAAAATTTTAACAAAACGAGTATAAAATTCGCAATCTGAAACGAAATAATATTACTTACATACTACAGAGTATGGAAAAAATACTATTTCAATCGAATATTGAACAAAAATAACATCCCTTACCTTGAAAAGAAGAGTACTCCAACTGGTATAACGGGGATATTCTTGAAGAAAATTTTCACTATTTTCTGTGCTCAAAGTTTTCTAAAACTCTAAAGAAATACGCTCAAGATTATAGAAGAAGAATTCTCTGATTCTGGTGTGATTTTCAATTCTAACTTAAGCGCCTATTTATAAAAAAATGCTAGAACGTCATAGGAGACTAAAATAATAAAATAATATTATTTTATTTTCTCATCTTCCATGCACACTTTGTTGAAAAATCTAGCATGCCATTTCTGAAAAAAATAGCAGCCCACGTGTTTTTTAAAAAAACAAAAGTGGGTCCCACCCAATTTTTAATAAAAATATTTTAATTTCTAAAACTTCAACAATTCATAATAAATAGCTCTTTTATCAGAAAAATTCGAATCTCATGTCCTTTTCATAAAAAATTTAATTCTCTACAACTTTGTAGAAGAAAGTTATTCCAAATTCCAAACAGAAAATGTCCGAAATTTACATACGAACAATTTTTAATACCTTCAAAAATTCATAACAAATCATGCGTTAATTTTTAACGGTTCAAAATTTGTTGACATATACTCAACTTATATATGTATAACATATCCAAAAATCGCAATGATCCAACGGTCGGATTAAAATTATAACTCACACAATAGAGCTTTAAGAACGCTATTTTGATTTTTTAATACCTCCATTTCGACAAAATACTGATAAAATAACTCAAAATTAAATCCTTCATTTATATCCACATAAAAAATAAATATTTTCTTATCATATAAATCAATAATTAATTATTCACAAATAATATTACAAAATCACAATTATGACAACTAGGTCGTTCCTAGGAAAGAGGGGGCTTTTCGATAAGGATTTCTCCTTACTGGCACGCAATTGGGTGTCCAAACCTCTCCTTAGATAGAACTTCCTTAGATATTGTTAATAATGATGTCTAACAATATTATTCAAATAATATGAATTATTGATCTGATAATGGAGATACTATGCAGTGACAATTATTGAAACAATAATAATATAAAATATCAACGTAACAATTATTGAATCAATAAAATAAAGTATTGAACAGTAATTACTGTAATAATTATTATGTAGTGCCTTCTTACGTAAGAATCAATAATTCAAAAATACTGTGCAATACCGTGTGCTACTGTGCAACCTCGCGTATTACTATATTTTAACCACCGGGTATTCTAACAGTTTAACGATAAAACTTTCGCCATTAGTTTATAAAAAGATATTTTTGTCATTTTCTCAATCCGACAATAATTCCGTTATGGGATCCACCAATGATTGTGCCGTCGTACGAATATTCCCTGTTAAAACGAATATCCCCCAACCAATCGAATATTATATAACAACTTGCGTACTTTGCAAAATATATAAATATTACCCACAACTATAATATTATATCAAATTTACTCTATAATATTCAAAAATGATATTTATAGAAAATTTATCTTTATTCATAAAAATTGGGGTCTTACACCTGTTGTTGAATATCTTTAGCCTGTAGTACAAAGATGAACTGTTGATGAATATATTTGGCCCGTAATGCAAAGATAAATTTATTAGTATGATTATGAACATGAATTGTGATTTGGTGTAACCATGATCTTTAATGTTTCAGGTGAAGACAGGTGATGAAAATTATCTTCATCCTGGGTGCAAAGAGGAATTTAAAACTACAATTATGATTATTAGTTATTCACATGATTGTGGACAGGAACTGTTGATTAATATTATAGGGATAAAACATTGTTGGTGGAGTTTTAACATGGAGAAGATAATAGACTTTATGGTCTATTTGACTCTTCTAATGGATTGCTCGTTCCGCTGCAACTATGGTTGAAAAGTTTTATCATCTAACCATATGTTTTAAATCTCTGATTTATTACTGACGAAGGCTATTGATAATTTAATTATCTTTAGTTATGATATTCTTTATTGCGCTATTTTTGATCACCCTTTTGCTTCACAATTTCTTTTAGGTAATAAGAGTGTAGTTGGGTCAAGCGGGGGTAACAGGGGAATGGAATGGTGGTCTATAGCTGTTGAGGTTTCCCCTAAAATAGTATAGAACTAATTTTATTGAGAATTTTAGATAAGTGTGTCGTATTTTATACATCATTTAACTGTAGATTTTGGTGAACCGAATAGGGTGAGGTGAACCCAACTTTGGAAGGGTGTTTTGCCACTATCATACAAGATGTCTAATGACATACGACTTCGTGTTATCATAAGACAGCGTTGTGCATATCCACTTACTGAGTATATCTACGAGCACTACCTATATAATCTTGGAGTTTGGTTGAAATATAATTCTCAATTGGAGACAATGGAGATAATTATATGTCAAGAGAAGACTCACCATTGGAAAGAACATGATAGCAATCTTCTCATTTTTCTTTGGGGTCTATTGGGTCAACCAAGGATAATTCTCGAGTCATATGATATCTATTATAACTTAGATGTATGGCCTCTTATGTATGAAGGATTCCTTGAGCATTTTCTAAAGATTTTAATTTCTAAAACAGTTATTGACTGTACCTTTATATAAGGTATAAATGTGAGGTGCTATCCAGGTATAGGGATGAGACTCATAGATATTTATATTTAAACTTACAATATATGTGTTATCGTATTTTGCACGACAATTGTAATAATGAAGTTGTAGTTATTTTCTGTACCATGTATTTGGCGACTTAGAATGGGTTGGGTGGAATGGACCTATTTTGGGGGCGTCACAATATTATTTTTGTTCAATATTCGTAAGAAATAATATTTTTTTCCATACTCTGTAGTATGTAAGTAATATTATTTCGTTCCATATTCTTAATTCTACACTTATTTTGATAAGTATTGCTTCTATACTCCTTAAAATTAGTAGAATATCCTTCAAATTTGCGCTTCATCTAGTATCGTTTCACAAAAATATTTTTCTGAACATTCTTATTAAATTTTAAGATTTTCATATCGGAGTACTATTCATGGATACTATTCGTACAAATGGCATTATTCATACATATGGTACTATTCACGAAGTACTATTCACGGGATACTATTCACTCGGGTACTATTCACCCGGGGTACTATTCACGATAAAAATTAATTTCTTTTCTGTCCAAATTATTGTTAATACATGAATATTATTCTTGAATTTTACTCCACAAAGCAGTTATCATGTTGACAATTTGGACATTCTTAAATTTTGGATAAATTAAATTATAAATCTTTAATATTTATCCTTGATCTCACTTGATTGAATTCTTATATCATTGTCATCATCATCATGTTTATATTGTGGTGAAAGTTATCTTTGGCCCGTAGTCACGTAGTGCATAGATGGACTATTGATTATATGATTATGACCATGAATTATGTATCACTATAATCATTACCTGTAATGTTATAAATGATGTGGTAAAAGTTCTCATTGGCCCGTAGTGTGATGATGGATAGTTGTTTGGTATAATCATAACCATTGGTGATACTAACGAATATCCTTGGCCCGTAGTGCATGTATAATTTGATGATGTGAATATGATACTAACGAATATCCTTGACCCGTAGTGCATGGATAATTCAATGATATGGATGTAGTACTAACGAATATCCTTGGCCCGTAATGCATGGATAATTCGGTGATGTGGATTATTTATTAAATTGTGTTGCAGAGATAAAATATTGATGATAAACTTTTAAATCATAGAAGATAGTAGACATCATACTCTACTTGACTCCTCTAATGGATTGCTATTTCTGCTATAGTTGTTGATCTAAAACTTGTTGTCTATTGTATTCTATCAGTTTTTATACTGTTGAAGACTAAAGATAATTTATCCTACATTATCTTAGTCATAATATTCTTTACTGGGCTAGTTGAGCTCACCCTTTTTTTTCATTGTTCTCTTCAGGAAATGAGAATATAGCCGGGACTAGTTGGGGAATGGAGTGATAGCCCAAGATGGTGGCTATAGTAGTCGTCACTATTTTATAAAATAGTGTGATAATAATTATAATGAGGACTCCATTTGAGTTTGGATATTGTCTACGAGACAATATTCGTGTTAAAACTCTCAGCTTATGTTTTGTCGTATTCTGCACGACACTTAATGGTTTTATAAATTTAGTTTGTATTTGAATTATGTATCATGTATTTGGTGACTCAGAATGGGTTGTGTATACTTATTTTGGAGGCATCACAACTAATGCAATTTTCATGTAGGATCAAGCATTGCGATGCATTTTTTTAGTGGTGTGATTGAGAGTGAGAAATCAATTGTGTTATCACTGAGAGAAGAGATTTCCCTACTGAAGAAGAAGATTAAGAGTAAGAAGTCCAAGAAAATAATTTAAAGTCTTTAGCTGGTACTTGTTTTTCTAAGTCTCTAGTTGTTAGTTGTTTTTCTAATAATTCCTATTTAATAGGGAATTTGTTTGTTGCTTGACCTATTCTATAGGATTATCTCACAAGTTTAGGAGTTGTTAAACGTGGGATGTCCTTCGCTTGTTTTTCTCTTGTTTTGTTTCATGTATTCCTATTTAAGTGAGACTTTGAGTCAATAATAATATCTGAAGTACTTTCACGCAAATTACTTTGGTCTAGCAATTGTTTTATTTCAGTTTTATCCAGCATCTGGTATCAGAGCCTCAATTGGGGCCTGATAAAAAAGAAAGTATCAATTTTCCAGCTTGCAGCAACAAGATCACATTGCGTCTGACAACAACAACAACAGTTATGTGCAACTAGTAATTCCTCGCTTTGATGGTCATTACTGTAACGCCCCCAAATCTAGATACCTGATATCTCAGACCTGGTGCACTACGGTATTATCTTCATCTGATTATTTATAACTTTTATTCATAAATTAATGAATACAACTTAGCTTTGATACCAATTAGTACAATATTTTCTTTCAAGTCCCAGATCTATTTAACGACCCCAAAAACTTTAATAAGTCAATTCTCAATCTTGGTTATTAACTATTGTCTTTAACATCACATTTAATATTATACTTAATGAAAATGCATAATAATTAAAAAAATTCAATCTTCTTTCTTTATTTGCTCTAAATCATAATCTTTATTAACTATATATCTTTGAATCAAATTTATGTTATAAGCCGCTTCATCCAACTTATTGTATAAAATTTTACATCTCAATTCGATATCCTTTATATATCAAATAGTACAGCTTTACAACTCATCATGTATTAAACATCGTGAACTATTATCATGTACATCTTCTAGAACCTTAAACATAGTTCAAAATAATAACTTCAACTAAATAATTAATCTTCTTGTGTTACGATTGATCTCTATCATTCAAGTAGCACGTAATGTTATCTTGAATCCTTAATCTACAAAAATGGTTATTTGCAAGTATGAGCTCGACAGCTTAGCAAATCTAATAGTTTTCATACATCACATAGCACATAATGTCATGTTCAGTTTATACGATCATAATCATTTAAATTCATTACGCATGTTGCTTCTCACATAACAAGTATAGAAATTAACTTCTGAAACACATAATCATAGATTGACTTCCAATTTTCTACATATCTCATAGGCATTTTGATAATTCATGTCATAGCATAATTCAATTCATCATTTCTCATATGCATTTCATATATAATTTAGCGTTCCATATCATAGCATTATTTAGTCAACAGTTATCAAATTTATAGAGCAAATAGGAACTAAAAGACTTGTCTGGCTCGTAGATTACCAACTACAACTTAACTACTTATAGCTATCTGTACTTCGTGTATTCCTACATAATTGTATAATCATGAATTCATACCCATCAGTCATATACATTCATATATTCTCAATGAAATAACAAATTTTACATTGTTTCATTTCACTTCTTCAATATACTCTTAGGATAGCTTTGTTGCTTGTGACGCCCCCAAAATAGGTATACACAACCCATTCTGAGTCGCCAAATACATGGTACAGAATTTAAATACAAATTTAATTTATACAATACGACAAATGTAAGTTGAGAGTTTTAACACGAATATTGTCTCGTAGACAATATCCAAACTCAAATGAAGTCCTCATTACAATTATTATCACACTATTTCATAGAATAGTGAGGACTACTATAGCCACCATCTTGGACCATCACTCCATTCCCCGACTAATCTCAGCTATATTCTCATTTTCTGAAGAGAACAATGAAAGAAAATGGTGAGCTCAACTAGCCCAGTAAAGAATATTATGACTAAGATAATGTAGAATAAATTGTCATTAGCTTTCAACAGTGTAAAAACTGATAGAATACAATAGATAACAAGTTTAACTACAGCAGAACAAGCAATCAATTAGAAGAGTCAAGTAGAGCATGATGTCTACTATCGTCTACGATTTAAAAGTTCATCATCAATATTTTATCTCTGCAACACAATTCAATAAATAATCCACATCACCGAATTATCCATGCACTACGGGCCAAGGATATTCGTTAGTATCACATTCACGAATTATCCATGCATTACGAGCCAAGGATATTCGTTATTATCACCAGTGGTCATGATCACGCCAACAACTGTCAATCAATGCACTACAAGCCAATGATGACTTTCACCACATCATTTTTCTGTAACATTACAGGTCCTGATTATACCGATACATAATTTATGGTCATAATCATACCAATCAATAGTCCATCTATGCACTACGGGCCAAAGATGACTTTCATCACAATTAAAGCATGAGGATGATGACAATGATATAAGAATTCAATTAAGTGAGATCAATGATAAATTTTAAAGATTTATAATTTAATTTATCCAGAGTTTAAGAATGTCCAAATTGTCAACATGATAACTACTTTGTGGAGTAAAATTCAAAAATAATATTCATGTATCAAAAATAATTTGGATAGAAAAGAAATTAATTTTTGTCGTTAATAGTACCCCGGGTGAATAGTACCCGAGTGAATAGTACTTCGTGAATAGTATCGTATGTATGAATAGTACCGTATGTATAAATAGTGTCGTATGTATAAATAGTAATCATGAATAGTACTCCGACATGAAAAGCTTAAAATTTAACAAGAATGTTCAGAAAAATATTTCAGTGAAACGATACTAGATGAAGCGCAAATTTCAAGGATATTATACTAATTTTAAGGAGTATAGAAGCAATACTTATCAAAATAAGTGTAGAATTAGGAATATGAAACAAATTAATATTACTTACATACTACAGAGTATGGAAGAAAATATTATTTCTTACGAATATTGAACAAAAATAATATCCCTTACGAATATTGAACAAAAATAATATTCCTTACGAATATTGAACGAAGACAATATCCCTTACAAATATTGAACGAAAATAATATTCATTACGAATATTGAACGAAAATAATATTCCTTACAAATACTAAAAATAATATCTCTTATGAATATGAAATAAATAATATCTTTTACCTTAAAAGGAGAGTAATTCTGACTAGTATAGCGGGAATATTCTTGAAAAAAACTTGCACTATTTTCTACACTCAAAGCTTCCTTAAACTTAAAAGAAATACGCTCAATATTATAGAAGAATAATTCTCTGATTCTAGTGTGATTTTAATTTCTAAACTAAGCATCCTATTTATAGAAGAATGACAAGATACTATTTAAGAAAAAAAATCACGGACCAACAGTAACCAAATCATGGGCGCAGTCAAAAAATTTTGATGAATTTTTTTTTATTTTCTATGCAGCAATATGCAAATACTATGCAGTACTATGCAACACTATGAAAACACTATGCAATACTATACGATATAAAATAAAAACTGAGATAACTTTCTACCGACGATTTTGAAAAATGAGTAAGTAGGGGTCCATGTAACAAGACAAATTTATAAAAAATACTTCATGACAAACCCCTTTTATTTATCACAAATCACTTAACTAACCGCATTTTTAATCTTTCAACAATTATTCATCAATAATATTATAACTCACAATATTAACAACCAGATCATTCCCAAGAAAGATGGGACTTTCCAATAAGGACTTCTCCTTATTGGCGCGTAATTAGATGACCAAACCTTTTTTCTCGAAAAAAAAATTTAGACATTGTCAATAATACAAATAATAAAATGAATAATTGTGTCGTCTCATTTATGAATTTAATAATATAAAATATTATACAGATGATACTGTGACAATAATTAAATTAATAATATGAAATACTATGCATCAACTACTGTTGCAATAATTGAATAAAATCGAGTGACTTCTCACGTAAGCATCAATAATCAAAGATATTGTACAATACTATGTGCTACTATGCAGCCACGCGTATTACTGTACTTTTATCACCGGGTATTTCAACAGTTACTAGTAAAAATTTTGCCGTTATTTTATAAAAGGTTATTTTTTTTGCTTTTTATATCCGATAGTAATTCCGTTGTGGGGTCCACAAATGATTGTGTTGTCGTACGGATATTCCCTGATAAAATAAATATTTCCTGACCAAACGAATATTTTATGATAACTTGCTTACTTTGTAAAATTTATAAATATTACCTACAACTATAACATTATATCAAATCCACACCTTTTTATTCAATAATAACATTTAGAGAAAATTAAATCTTTATTCATAAAAGTTGGGGTCTTACATTGCTAGTCTATTCCACTCTCATGCTTATTCTTTCGAAACAATCTTATTTCATCTTTTACGGTCTTTAAGGAATATATATAGACATGCTCTAAAGTATAAACAGTTAACAAACTATTCTTGGCCACTCTGCAGCACGGTGCAACCGAGCTGAAAATAGGCTTGGGAGTGGCGCGGCCGCACTACTCCCTACCCAAACTAGAACTGATATTTTCAAGGATCCAGTTTTCTTATTAGCACCTTAATATCTTTGAACGCAATATAAACACCTAAAGACAGGGGTTAGAACAAATTTGGTTTCCCACACTTGTTAACGTTGAGGTTAACTTCTAAAACTTTTAGTTTCTTTTGCATTCCTTTGTTCAACTAGGATTAACATGTTCAATATTCTATTGACCAAATTGAACACCTTCTTAGGTATCTAAAACAGATTTTGAGATAAAACTCGAATCAAGAATACAAATTCCTCTTCAAAACTCTTTTAACCAAGATTACATAGGTTCATTCAACAAGGGACTCACTATGTTAACCATTTAGTCACATGAGGATGTGAACCAACCCTTAATACTCATGCTCTTATGCAAAAAACATAGTTAGTATAATTTCTTATAGAAACTTACTTTTAAATATGCTTGAACAGTTTATGCCATGGCTAACTAGTTGGGTACACATATCATTCATGCTTAGAAGCATAAAAATACTATCATGCTTGAACATAAAGTCATAATACAAGGACACAATGTTCATTGCTTTTCAAAACTTATAAGTTTTCTTTTAAAACTCATGCTAAACCCAATTAATGTGCAAATAAATTTTAGATCACATTTTATATACCTAAGCCATATATGCATACTCACATGTATACAACTCATTTACACCTAGGTTGAATAGTTTAACACTTGAAATCTCATTTAAAACCATGCTTGAAAAGTCTAAATCATGCTTAGCTAGATAGTGAACATATCTATCATGTCTAGAGGCATAAAACACCCTAGCATACATGCTTGAAAGGTTAGAACTTAAAGGATATAAGGTTTGTCATAGTTTGCTTTTCAAAACTTCAAGTTTTCCATTTTTAAATCATTATAACCCAAGCGAATGCAACTCATTATTGCAAAGCAACTTTAAATCACATGCTAGATCCCTTTACATGTCAGACAAACAAAATTGGAATTCAAGACTAGCATATAGTGTGGCAACACTAATATTGTATTGGGAAGTGGCGCGGCCACGCCATTTCTGCACAACACCAGACATGGCCCTGCTTTGAATCAAAACTTCCCAAAACTTCATACAATTAACAATTTAAGTCAAACTAGTTGATATAAACTTCGTAAACTTACTACCAAACATACATAACATGATTCTAACAACTCAACCCAATTAAACAACCAACTTAAAGACTTAAATTCAATGTTCATACTATTTTTTTTAATTTAACATGTTTAGCGAATTCCTTCACCACAGATTCGTTTCTGAACCAAATTGATCCATTTGACTTTCGTTGTTTCCGTATTCAACCATATTAACAACATCTAACAATAATTTACAGATTACCACAACCTTTAGCCATCAACTTTGACTTAATTAACAAGTATTTCATGACATTTCTAAGAACTTATAAAACTTTGAAATCAAGAATACGTATAACAGAAATGTTACCTCCTTTGAAGCTAAAATGATCATTTGCTTCCAATCTCAGATTGCTCACACTAATAGCAACACACTCTTTATATGAAACTTATCAGAATTTAGCAAATTGCATTTCAAAATAGGGGAGTCTCTATTTATAGAGAATTTAATTTCCAAACAATAGTTTTTCCCAACATTTCAAACTAGCAGGAAGAAGAAAAAGATGATGGACAAAGAAGATTTGATGAAAAGTCATTATCTGCTCCCTCCCCTCCATGCTTCTAGCCATTATCAGCTCTATCAAGATGGTATAGGATAGGCCAATGGCCTATCACAACTAATATAATGAATTGAGACACAAATTTTGGGACAAGCCACATTACTCCTTTACTTATCAGTAAAATGGACCTCACTCTAGTAAGGTTAAATCTTTTTTGGGCTCATTAAGTCAATTATAATGACTTAATATTACGACAATAAATTAAGTTATGGACACATATACACACACTTACATATATGTACACCCACATATATACAAGTATATTTATACCTTAAATATACACCAATACATATAATAATATACTTCATGTTCATCAAGTTAGTCTGGGTAATATTTTAATTGGGCTAACATATAATTCAGTTGGGTACTCTCAACCCAATATTTTTCATCACATTTATTATAACACATACATACCACAATGATTAATTAATATCCATAATTTATTCTCTTACCAGTCATTTTCTTTTAATAATTCCAGTTAAACCTTCAGTTAGTTTAACTTTAATATTCATGCCACACAAGACTCATTTATTCAAACTTCCTCAAGCTTATTATATAATCTAAGCAGTTACCAAAATATCAGGGTCTAGGCCATGCTTGACTTTTCCCCAATTCTAATTTCTTTAATATTCCTTTAACATAAAGTTCGTGTGATACACTTTACTTTAATACTAAATTATTTAACTTACCTAAAATAATTATACACTTATGAACTTATACTTATAATACTTTTATTTAAAAATAATCATTACTATTAGAATAATTAACATTTACTCCATTATTTAAATTATACAATTATAAGTGTAATTATCCGATTGTCCTAAGATAACTTCTTCAATGTTTACATTTAGTCACATCTTAAATATTAATCTAATATATAAATCTCTAACTAATATTCATTTATAGATATATTGGTTTTCTTCTATTATCCATCACTTATTTTCCGTTAATATCTTTCAAATATTAAATCATTTCATATATTATCATAGTATGTAATATATAAAAATTATAATTTTAATTAACATATTTCTTTCATCCTCTTTATGCAAAACGCATATATTAATTCACCATCTTATGTAAGTGAATTAACCCTTTTCATTCAATTTATTATCACGCCACTGCCACACAAGGCTTTAGCATTATATTATAATATTACATAATATAACTTAATTAACCAATATTTATTCTGGGTTAATTAATTTCCATAATTAATTCTCATTCAATTCATGATTTTCTATCTCAATCTATTCATGGACAGTTTGAATATCAAATATGACCCATATGATAACATATTAGCCACTAATATACAAATCCTAAAGTTTAGATTACACAAACTCATCCTGAATCGTCTGTAGACCGGTGCGGCCGCGCTGGTCTTAGGCTTGAAAGTGGCGCGGCCGCGCTACCTCAAGTTCAGGAACAGACATCTTCTGCTTCAACAGAAACAAAAACTTAACTCACAATGCTTCTTAATTGCTAACTTGTTATACCTTTTAACCAAAAATCAATCTCCGCTTTAATTTTACAACATCAAATTACTACTTCTTCAATAATTTAGAGATTAAACTTCAGTTCAAACTCTTCTTCCTTTAATAGTTTAATTAACTATAAAATCTCATATATAAATATAATTCTTTCCCACCAAACCACATAATTCAAAATATATAACGCATATATATTCTTATTTGAACCCGACACATGCCATAATAAGAATTTTATATACTAAATTCTTATTTTAATAATTTTTGAAAATTCGGGTTATCACAATTACAATCATGGGAGCATGATGATGGAAAACTTCTTGAGATCCAAGGAATATTGGGGTCTTGTGGAGAATGGAATTGCTAAGCCAGAAGGAGTAACCTTGACAGAACCACAGAGAAAGACGCTAGAAGAACTAAAGTTAAAAGATTTGAAGACAAAGAACTACCTTTTCTAGGCAATTGATCGTGATATCCTGGAAACCATCTTGAAAAAGGACGCATCCAAATAGATTTGGGACTCATTGAAAAAGAAATATCAAAGATCAATAAGGGTCAAAAGGGCACAACTTCCAGCTCTTCACAAAGAGTTTGAGATTCTCCATATGAAGGAAGGAGAATCAGTCGATGTTTTTTTGGGAGAACGTTGGTAATCGTAAACAGGATGCGAATTCATAGTGAAAACTTGCAGGATGTCACCATTATTGAGAAAATTTTACGCTCCATGACCACCAAATTCGACTACATGGTTTGTTCGATTGAAGAATCGAATGACATTAATTGGTTTTCAGTTGATGAGTTGCAAAGTTTGTTGCTGGTACATGAGCAGAGGATGACAAGTCACATCCAAGATGAACAGGCCCTGAAGGTGACAACTCAAGGTGTATCATCTGCATGGAGAGGATCCAGAAGAAGTCGTGGTGGAGGTCGTTTCAGAGGACGTGGTCGTGATCAAGGGCATTTTGATAAATCAACTATGGAGTGCTATGGCTATCACAAGCTTGGTCATTATCAATATGAATGCACTGAGAAGGGTGAAAAAAATAACTTTGCAGAAACAAAAGAAGAATTGCTCCTGGTGGCGGTTGTTGAAAAATAGCAGACTCAACCAGACATATGGTACTTAGATTATGGGTGCAGCAATCACATGTGCGGTAACAAATCTTTTTTCTCTGTCTTAGATGAAACATTTAGAGAGAATGTGAAGCTTGGTAATAACTCTAAGATTTCGGTTATGGGAAAGGGAAATATTAGAACCCGAATAAATAATTATATGCAGACTATTATGGGCATATTCTATGTTCCAGACTTGAAAATAAACTTGATCAGCTTGGGGCAATTGCAAAAAAAAGGGTATGGCATACACATTCAAAATGGCTGTTGCAAAATTTAACATCCAGAGAAAGGATTGATTGCACAAGTTGAAATGACATCAAACAGGTTGTTCCCTTTGCATACACAAAGTGGTGACCAGTCATGCTTCGCTTCAAAGGTACAAGACTTAACCTGGATGTGGCATTTTCGTTATAGACATCTAAATTTTAATGGACTAAAGACCTTGCAACAAAAAGAAATGGTAATTGGGCTCCCTCTAATCTAATCATTTCCAAGAGTGTGTGAAGAATGTGCCATTAGAAAGCAGCATCGTGATTCCTTTCCTAAAAGAGACATATGGAAAGCCACACAAGTATATTTTTTGGCAAAAAAATCTGAGGCTTTTGGTGTGTTTAAAAGGTTTCAGGCTCGAGTAGAGAAAGAATCAGGAAGGTCCATTAAGATTTTGCGAATAGATCGTGGCGGTGAATTTAATTCACATGAATTTACTAATTTTTGTATCGTGCGAGGTATCCATAGGCAACTTACCACAGCCTACACACCACAACAAAATGGAGTGGTAGAATGGAAGAATCGCACAATTATGGATATAGTGAGGAGTATGTTAGCAACGAGGCGCATTCCAAAGAATTTTTGGCTAGAAGCAGTGAACTGGAGTGTCCATGTGTTGAATAGAAGTCCGACACTTGCAGTTAAAAATAAAACACCAGAGGAGGCTTGGACTAAACACAAACCAGCAGTGGATTATTTCAGAATCTTTGGATGCATAGCATATGTGCATGTACCTGATCAAAGGAGAAGCAAACTAAATGATAAAGGTGAAAGATATGTTTTCCTCGGTATTAGCGAGGAATCCAAGGCGTACATGTTATATAATCATATTGCCAAAAATATAATTATTAGTCGTGATGTTATCTTTGATGAAGATGATATATGGGACTGAAGTGGTACTGAAAAATAACAAGTACCAACCAATTTTGATGAAGCGGAGAAGGAGTCTGAACAACAAGTGCAAGCCCTCAATGAAAGTCAGCTAAGTTCCGCAGAAAATGAACCTTGTAATGATGGTTCAATAGAAAATGATCAACAACCAAGTCAAGAAGATCAATGCCTAAGAAGAAGGCTTTCCAAGATGACTGATTATGTGTGTGGTAGTGAACTGTCTGATGATGATACATATGTTCACTTGGCTTTACTTGCAGATTTTGATCCAATAAATTTTGAAGAAGTAAGAAAGAAAGGAAAATGGCAGAAAGCCATGGATGCTGAAATTGAAGCTATTGTGAAGGATGACACCTGTAAGACCCCAAATTTTATGAAATATGAAATAAAAGTATTCAATTTTTCTTATAATTACTATTCAGTAAATGGTTAAATTGATAAAAAGTTAACTTAAGGATGATATATGAAATTTTTTCAAAATAAACAAGTGATTATAAAATATTCATTGTTATCGGGGAATATTCGTTTGGTCGTGGTATATTCTTGCTGTCGGGAAATATTCGTACGACGACGCAGTCTTGTGTGGGCCCCATAACGAAAAACGATTGGATGAAGAAAACGATAAGTATGAGTTTTTTTTAATATAAATAACAGCGTAGTTGTTACCGTTAACACTGTTGGAATACCCGGTATTTAAAACACAGTAATACGCGATGTTGCACATTAGCACGCGATATTGCACCAATTAATAATTCTTACATAAGAAGACTCTATTCAATAATTATTACAGTAATTGTTGTTCAATATTTTATTTTATTGATTCAATAATTGCTACATTGATATTTTATATTATTGTTGTTTCAATAATTGTCACTGCATAGTATTTTCCATTATCAGATCAATAATTTATATTATTTTAATAATATTATTAGATAATATTATTGACAATGTCTAGAAAGTTATGTCTAAGGAGAGGTTTGGTTACCTAATTGCTCGCCAAGAAGGAGAAATCCTTATTGGAAAGCCTCCTCTTTCCTGGGAACGGCCTAGTTGTCAGTATTGTGATTCTGTAATATTATTTGTGAATAATTAATTATTGATTTATATGACAAGGAAAATATTTATTTTATGTGGATATAAATGGAGGAATTTTTAGAAAAGTGACAATTGTTGAAAATTGATATTTTATCTTTTCTTATAAAATAATTCATTATATTTTAATAATATAATAATGGGGACATTTTTACAATGAATGTGTGATATATGAATAAATGAGAAGGAAGAGTATTTTTGTTACAAAAAATGTTTAACACATGTTTTGTGTGTTGATGGACCCCATTTTATGACTGAAATTAGATTATAGCCTGTAAAATCGTCCGTATGTGGATTTCGGGCAAGTTCTGCTTGGAATTTGGAAAAATTTAAACTTACAAAGTTGTAGAGAATTTAAGTTCCTATGAAACGGACATAAGATTTAAATTTTTCTAATAAAAAGACTATTTATTATGAATTATTGAAGTTTCGGAATAATTAATTTTTGAAGTTTAAAATTTTTTTTTAAGAAAAACGTTTTTTGTAAGTTGGTGGGCCCCATTTATGTGGTAAATGTGCAGAAATCAGAATTTCCAAGTTTGCATATGATTTTTTTTATAAATATAATATTTTATTAAATTTTCTACTTTGGTGTTTTAAGCATTTTCCTATAAATATGGTGCTTAGGTTAGAATTGAATATCACACCAGAAATTGAAGTTTTCTCTCTCTATATTATCGAGCGTATGCTTGTGAGTATTTTGATACTTTGAGTGTTGCAATACAAGTTCTCTTCAGCACTATATCCGGTGTTCAAGTCAAAAATACTTCTCTTTTGAGGTACGGAATTGTAAGCGTTATTATGTTTTTCAGTTTCGTAATTTTTCTGACCCTCAAAAATTCTAGAAAAATTTGAAATGATAATTTGATGAGTTTTCTAAATTTTTTCCAAAAATGGCGATTTTTGGATGTGTAGATTAGGAGTTATGAATTTTATGGAAAAAGACTATTTTAAAAGTAAATCTTTATAACTCCTTGTGGTTAATTCCAAAATTGGTAAACTTTTTATTGGGAGTACATGTATATAACATCAATATACTCTGTAAATTTCAAAATTTTTGGACAAAAGTACAGTTTATGATAAATGTCTAAATATTCGACAGTTTTGGCCATATGAAAAATAGTAAATGAAATTTAAAATTTTCGAGAAAATTATATGTTTAATATGGGACTATATTCTGCTAAATCCCAGAAAAAAAATATTCTGGGACTGATTTGGTATTTTTCATGAAAATAGACTAGTTATGAGTAAATGAATTAAATATGTTATGTGAAGTAAGAAAATTAGAATATAGGATTTTATGGCTTGAAAATCCTATATAAGGTATATGCAGATTTTTGATGAGGGTTTTAATTATTGAAGATGAAATCTTATGAGTTTGGCATTTTAGGATGATTAAATGCATTAATTAGTAAGCATTAATTAGTAAGTGTAAACAATTAAAATAAATTATTTATAAGTTTAAGAAATGATTTAAATATTGTTGTAATATTAATAATATTATATTATGAGATTATTAAATTATTTATAACATTTGGATTAAGGCGTTATGAAATTATTGATTTAAAATATTATTTAATGATTAATAAATGAATTTAATGTTGGTATATAATGAATAATATTAAATGGAGTTTATAATATAATGAATAATGTTATTATCTTCGTTAAATATTCGTTGGAATATTATTCTTGAATTTTACTCCACAAAGCAGTATTATGTTGACAATTTGGATATTATTGAGTTCTTTATAAATTAAATTATTAAAGTCTTTAAAATTTATCATTTATCTCATGTGATTGATTCTTTATATCCTTGTCATGATTCTCATGCTTATATTGTGATGAAAGTCATCTTTGGCCCGTAATGTATAGATAGACTGTTGTTGAATATCTTTGGCCTGTAGTGCGAAGATGACTTGTTGTTGAATATCTTTGGCCTGTAGTGCAAAGATGACCTGTTGTTGAGTATCATTGACCTGTAGTGCAAAGATGAATTGTTAATGAATATCTTTGGCCGTAGGGCAAATATGAATTTATTAGTATGAACAGAAACTGTGATTTGATATAACCATGATAATTGATGTTTCAGGTAAAGACAGGTGATAAAAATTATATTCGTCCTGAATGAGAAAAGGAATTTAGAACCACAATTATGATTATGAGTTGTTCATGTAATTGTGGACCAGAACTGTTGATTGATGTTACAAGGATAAAACATTATTGGTGGACTTTTAACATGGAGAAGATAATTGACTTTATAGTCTATTTGACTCTTCTAATGGATTGTTCGTTCCGCTGCAACTATGGTTGAAAAATTTTATCATCTACCATATGTTCTAAATCTCTGATTTATTACTGACGAATGCTATTGATAATTTAATTATCTTTAGTCATGATATTCTTTACTGGGTTAGTTGTGCTCATCTTTTTGCTTCACAATTCCTTTCAGGTAATAAGAGTGTAGCTGGGTCGAGCGGGGGTAATAGGGGATTAGAACGGTGGTCTCTAGCTGTGGAGGTTCTCCCTAAACAGTATGAAAATAATTTTATTGAGAACTTTAAAATAGTGTGCTGTATTTTATACATCATTTAGTAGTTATATTTGGTGAATCAAATAGGGTAAGGCGAACCCAACGTTGGAAGGGTGTTTTGCCACTATCACACAAGATGTCTAATGACATGCGACTTCGTGTTATCATAAGACAAGGTTATGCACATCCACTCGCTGAGTATATCTATGAGCACTACCTATAAAATCTTGGAGTTTGGTTAAAATATAATTCTCAATTGGAGAAAATAGAGATAATTATATGTCAAGAGAAGACTCACCATTGGAGAGAATATGATAGTAATCTTCTCATTTTTCTTTGGGATCTATTGGGTCAACCAAGGATAATTCTGTGGGCATATGATATCTATCATAACCTAGACGCATGGCTTCCCATGTACGAAAGTTTCCTTGAGTATTTTTTGAAGATTTTAATTTCTAAAGCAGTTATTGACTGTACCTTTATGTAAGGTGTTATTGTGATGTGCTATCAAAGGTTGGGATGAGAGTCACAGTTGGTATATATTTGTATCAAAACTCACAACATATGTGTTGTTGTATTTTGCACGACAATTGTAATAATAAAGTTGTAGTTATTTTCTGTACCATGTATTTGGCGACTCAGAATGGGTTGGGTGGAATGGACCTATTTTGGGGGCGTCACAACACCTGGGAACTCACTGACCTTCCAAGAGAGAAGAAAAGTATCAGTGTAAAGTGGGTTTATAAGACAAAGTTGAATGAAAGAGGAGAAATTGATGAGCTCAATGCAAGGCTGGTTGTGAAAGGTTACAAACAAAAATTTAGCATTGACTATCAAGAAGTCTTTGCTCTAGTTGTAAGACATGAGATAATCCGTTTGGTGGTTTCATTAGCAGCACAGAATTTAAGGCCCATCTTCCAGCTTGATGTCAAATCAGCTTTCCTCAATGGGGAATTACTTGAGCAAGTACATTGATCAGCCCCTGGCTATGTGAAAGAAGGAGACGAACAAAAGGTCTATAAACTGAAGAAGGCCTTATATTATGGATTGAAAAGACAGGTTTTCAAAAGTTGTATAGAGGTATATTTTGAAAAGGCAGGTTTTCACAAGTGTCCATATGAGCACACTCTATTGATCAAGACTAAAGAGGGAGGTAAACTTTTGATAGTCTGCTTATATGTCGGTGATTTAATTTTCACTGGAAATGATGTAGATATGATTGTTGATTTCATGAATTCTATGATGGTTAAATTTGACATAACTGGTCTAAGAAAGATGAGATATTTTCTTAGCATTGAGGTTGTGCAGACACCTACAAGAATTTTTATTGGGCAAAAGAAATATACTCAAGAGGTTCTGGACAGATTTCATGTAATAACCGTGAATTTTAAGTCACTATATATGTATGTACATTATTGATATTTAAAACTTTGTGTTATACAGTGATTTAATATGTGACAATATATGTGAAGTGGTGCATGGGTCAATTAACATGTATGCTATAGTTACAAATATATACATTTATAGATTTCATTAAAAATGAAAGCCTCGTAACCTAATTATACATTAGGTGAGACAATTAAATAACCTAAGGGTTATGGTAATAAGGAGAGGTTGGTATTTAATATGTATACTAACTTAAGTGGATAATCTTATTATTTCAAGTGACTAATAATTTTAAACCTAATTAGGTTATAAACTAAAGTCACATGTATAGGTAATTAAATTTCATAAGATTAGGAATGGAAACCCTAAATAATCAAATTGGGTAACATATATTAAAATTGCTAGACTATATTTATTACATAGCCCAAAACAATTAAGGAGGAAGCCCAAATGAAATAACATGCAAACCAATACTTAGCCCACTTGATTAACGGTATTTTAGACTTTTGATTAATCAATTTGTGTATTAAAATAAAAGCAAAATGGATGAGATGATGGGACTAGAATGACCGGCCATATTAGGCCTTTTAAGGCAACTAATTAAGCTAAGCAATGTCCATTAGTAGTAACTCTTACACAAAAGGACATGGTTGTCAAGCCCCATTGGTTGTCACTTTATTAAGCATCCTTAATCATGATTAGACTAATTAAGGTGATAAGACAAAGCTTCTATCCATGGGTTAAAGAAAGTATGGGGGATAATAGCTAGATACACTAAGTGTATCTATATTTTTTTGCAAGTATCCTTTTATTTCATTTTTCATTTCATTTCTTCTCTCATTCTTCCTCTTATAATTTTCTCCCAAGCTAGCCACTTCAAGAGAGAGAAAGGAGAGAGATTTTCGGCTATATATATATAGAGAGAGAGAGAGGAGTGCTAGTTTATTCATGCATCCAAAGTTCATCACTTACTTTGGTAAATCAAGAAAAGTTGTCATTAAATCAAGGTATAACCTAACCTTCATTTTCTTCTTCTACCTTGTTTTTTTTTAGCTTGAGATTTGTTTGGCTTATAAACAAATACTCAAGATACCCTAGTCCTACATATCATCATGTATGGAACTAAGTATCTTGAGTGTTAGATCAAAGGCTTAGAGGAAGAATATGAGCATATGTTCTCCAAGGGTGAAAACTCTTGTTTTTCTTCCACTAAATCTTATGTAACTCAAGTTTTACAACTTGAATTTGTGATCCGTCGAAGGGGGGTGCTAGATACATGAGTTATCTAGTAAACCCAAGTGATAGCCCATAAATCTAGCAAGTTTTGAAACCTTTTGAACTGATTTCTCCAAAATAGCCCACTTGGAATGTTAAGGGTTCAAAAACCCTAAAATAGTTTCTGTCCCGTTTTTCTTGGGTCTGTTTTGGACAGTTTCATGTCCCTTAAAAATATGGGAAAAATCACGGAGGTACCTTGAGAAGTTATCTACATGTAGGAAAAAGAACGGACACGTTTCGAGTTATAGATTGTGCGTAATGACTATTTTCGTGAAGGACTCCTAAATATTTACCTTCGAATATCTCACTGTGTATACACTGAAAAATTTCAAAATTTTTACAGTAGATTCATATATGTTAGGAGAGCATACCCAGAAAATTTGAGATTTTTCTGAGGAAAATTCAATTTATTAAAAATGAAGCAAGATCCGAGTGTTTTGGGAACTTTAAAAATACTAGATCATTTTCTAAAATTCCAGAAACATTTGGGGATCCTTGTGGGTTCATATTCTGTCAAAATACAGAAGCTGTGAATTTTTGGAATCAGTTTACTATTTTTCCTAAAAATAATTAAGTTATGAATTAAAGGAAATAAATAGTTAAATGATGTCTTTAATAAGAAAAATATGATTTTTATGCTTGAATACTCATAATATATCAAATCATGACTATCTTAGAGCACTTTGGTAATTTATGATAATAAATATTATTTATGACCTTTTATGGATATTAAATAAGAGGTTTAATAAAGGGTGAACAATTAGAATAAATTATTTATTAATCCAATAAATTATTAAAATATTATTATGATATTAATAATATTAGAATATGATATTGATAAGTAAATAAAAATATTAAGATTAAATTTTTTTAAAAAAATATTATTAAATGGTTAATAATATTTTATTTAAGCAATGATAAATGATTAATAATATTAGTAATAGAATAAGATATTATTAAATGATTAATAATATTAGTAAATGAATAAAATATTATTAAATAATTAATAATATTAAATGATTAATGATACTAAAGCATAAGTAAGATATTATTTAAGTAATAATATTAATTAAAATATTATTAAGAAGATTAATAATATTAGTAAGGTATTAAAATATTATTAAGATGTTAATAATATTAGTAAGCAAATGAAAGTATTATTAGGGAACTAATAATACTAAGAGGTGAATTAAATATTATCAAGATTAATAATATTATGTTGTTATAGTAACATTATCAAGACATGATAATGTTTATAAGAACTAAATATAATGTATAATATTTATGTGATTACATAATCTAATGTTATACTATGACTAATTGAAAGATTAACTATAGGTCTCTCAAAGGAAGATAATTTAACTGCCTAGTGGATATAAATTAATTGCGTAGTCGTAATCTACAGACGAGGCAAGTGTCCTAACTCAAACTTGAGTTATTATTTTCAAAGCATGTTAGTGAATAATTATTGATGATTATTCACATCTATATTGATTATTAAAATTCGCACTTTGTGCAATTGAATTCCTGTCATATTATTATTGAACTGTGAATTAAATTAAAGTTCTTTCTTTTATGAACTATTTATGAGATAGATCTATGCTAATTGTATCAGCTAGATTAAGCATGTTTAAATTTGTTAAATCAAATGTGTTTAAAAAAAAAGTTGTTCTTATTAAATTGATATGATAAGAACTCTTGATTGAGAAAATGACGAATTTGATTAAGGCATGATATCGATCCCGGAATATTAAGTGTTTATGCATAAATCACGGGGTATGAAAGGCTGATCCCCTTGAATACTAAAACTTATTAAGAGGTCCAGTTTAAATGACTAAGAACCTTGGCAAATGTTCACGGTTATTTCAAAATCACTCAGTACATGTTATTTAATTATTCGAATATTCAATTGTTGATTATCAATTCATGTTCCTTCACAACCTTATATTATTTGTGACGCCCCCAAAATAGGTATACATCACCCATTATGAGTCGCCAAATACATGGTACAGAAATAAATACAACTTCATTATAATAATTGTCGTGCAAAATACGACAACACAAATACTGTGAGTTTAAATACAAATATTGTCTTCTAGACAATATTCATACTCAAATAAGTCCTCATTACAATTATTGAAATACTATTTTACAAAATAGTGAGGACTACTAACACAACTGACTGAAAACATCACTCCACACCCCGACAAGTTCCCGCTATATTCTTGCCTCCTGAGAAAAATAGAACAAAAAGAAAAAGGGTGAGCTCAACTAGCCCAGTAAAGAATATTATGACTAAGATAATATACAACAAATTATCGTTAGTCTTCAACAGGGAAAAATCTGATAAAATATAATAGACAACAAGTTTTAGATCAACAACTGCAGCGGAAACAGCAAACCATTAGAAGAGTCAAGTAGAGAATGAATTCTACTATCTTCTAAGATTTAAAAGTCCATCAACGATATTTTATCACTGTAACATCAATCAATAACCATCTTTAATCAAATATTCATCTTTGTACTACATGCCAAAGATATTTATTTGTAACACCAGTCGGTCATGTTCATCTCAACACATGTTCATCTTTGCACTACGGGCCAAAGATATTCATCAGTTAATCATTCATCTTTGCACTACAGGCCAAAGATATTCAGTAATGTCATCATTTAGGACTGAGGATGATGAAAAATATCTTAAAGAAAACGAATCCAGTGAGACAGAAGGACAAATAGTAGAGATTCGTATAACAGTTTATCCAAGATCAATAATACTTCATAATAATCAATTATGAAGCAGAATTCAAAAATAAAGATCAAAACATGGATACAATCAAAGATAGTAACCATAATAGACATCTTGGACAAAAGGAAGAAAATTTTATTTTTCGGTGAATAGTGCCGTATTCGTGAATAGTGTCGTATACGTGAATAGTGTCGTATACGTGAATAGTAATCTCGACACAAAAAGTTTTAAATTTGATAAAAAGTTTATATCAATATTTCAGCATACTGATATTGAAGAAAATAATATCATTTAAGAAGAAAATAATATCTCTTACCTCAAAATAACCGTACTTCTTATTGAATTTCAGATATAGTGCTGACAGAAACTTGCACCGTATAGCAACACTCAAAGTATACTCACAAGAATACGCTCGATAATATAGAGAGAAAAAGAGAAAAAGAGAAAAAACTTATGAATTCTGGTGTGATTTTCAATTCTAACTTAGCCCTCTATTTATAGGAAAATGTTAGCACGCCGAAACAGACTTGACCTGCAACTTGATGGTTTTACCTGCTACTATTCTCACCCACCACATTTGAATAAAAATTTCAGTATATTTCTCACCAACCAAAAGTGGGGCCCACCAATTTTAGAATTTTTCACCAAAATGATAAATTCTGAAACTTCAACAATTTCTGAACCAGTCATCTCTTAAAATTCATAACAAATCATATGTTCATTTTTTACGGTTCAAAATTTGTGGACATATACTCAACTTATATATGTATAATATATCCAAAAACCACAACGATCCAACGGTCGGATTAAAAATTATAAGCCCCGCAATATATTTCAAAAACCCTGATTGATTTATAATACCTCCATTCCGACAAAAATACTGATAAAACACCTCAACATTAACTCATTCATTTTTAACCACAAAATATATCTAACATTTATATTCACATAAAATAAATATTTCCTTATCATATGAATCAATAATTAATTATTCACAATTAATATTACAGAATCACATTTATGACAATCAGGCCGTTCCTAGGAAAGAGGGGGCTTTCCAATAAGGATTTCTCCTTACTTGCGCGTAATTAGATGACCAAACCTCTCCTTAGACATAACTTTCTAGACATTGTCAATAATGTTATCTAATAATATTATTCAAATAATATGAATTATTGATCTGATAATGAGAAATACTGTGCAGTGACAATTATTGAAACAACAATAATATAAAATATCAATGCAGTAATTATTGAATCAATAAAATAAAATACTGAACAGTAACTACTGTAATAATTATTGAGGAGTGCCTTCCTTTGTAAGAATCAATAATTCAAAAATACTGTGCAATCCGTGTGCTACTGTGCAACCACGCGTATTACTGTCTTTTAACCACCGTGTATTCCAACAGTGTTAACGGTAACAACTACGCCGTTATTTATAAAAACTCAATTTTTGTCGTTATCTTCATCCAATCGTTTTTCGTTATGGGGCCCACAAATAGCTGCGCCGTCGTACGAATATTCCCCGACAGAAATATTATTCCACGACCAAACGAATATTCCCCGACAAAATGAATATTTTATAACCACTTGTTTATTTTGTAAAATTTGCACATTTCAGCCATAAGCAAAGTATTATATTAAATTAACACCTTATTATTCACAATAATATCTAGAGAAAATTTGATTTTATTCATTAATAAGTTGGGGTCTTACAACCTCCCCTCCTTATGAAATTTCGTCCACGAAATTGACGTACGTACCTGGTGTTTCGAAAAGGTGAGGATACCTCACTTTCATTTCTGATTCCAACTCCCAGGTTATTTTTTCAATAGCATGGTTTCTTCACAAAACCTTAACTTATGGTATAACCTTCGTGCATAGAACATGCTCTTTCCTATCCAAGATCTTAACAGGTACCTTCTCGTACTTTAAATCTTCGGCTATCTCATCTGGTTCTAACTCAATTATGTGGTTCGGGTCTTTTACATATTTACGAAGCACAAATACGTGAAAAATATTATGAACACGAGACATGCTTGGAGGTAATGCGAGTCGATATGCCACATTTCCTATTCGGTCAAGAATTTCAAATGGACCAATAAATCGTGGATTGAGCTTTCCTCTCTTCCCAAATCTTGTAACTCCTTTCCATGGTGCAACACGTAAAAATACATGATCCCCAATACTAAATTCTACATCCTTTCGATGAAGATCCGCATAACTCTTTTGTCGATCCTGTGCCGTTTGTATACGTTGTCGAATCGTTTGGATCTTCTCTGTAGTTATGCGTACCAATTCTGGTCCCAACAACGTTACTTCACCTACCTCGTCCCAGCATACTGGAGAACGACACTTTCGTCCATATAAGGCTTCAAATGGAGCCATACCTATACTTGCTTGATAACTGTTGTTGTAGGAGAATTCCACCAATGGTAGGTACTTATCCCAACTCCCTTTGAAATCTAGGACACAGATTTTTAATAGATCTTCAAGAGTTTGAATAGTCCTCTCTGATTGTCCGTCCGTTTGAGGATGGTATGCTGAACTAAATCGTAAATTCGTGCCCATAGCTTTCTGCAAGCTAACCCAAAATCTTGAAGTGAATCTTGGGTCACGATCCGAAACTATGGATATTGGCATGCCATGCAATCTCACAATCTCATTCACGTACATACGAGCAAGACGTTCAAGGGAATAAGTCTCACGTACAGGCAAGAAATGGGCAGACTTGGTTAATCTATCAACAATAACCCAAATCGCATCTATGCCTTGAGATACTTTGGGAAGACCTGTAACGAAATCCATAGTAATGTGTTTCCACTTCCATTTCAGAATCTCAAGTGGTTGCAATGGACCCTTTGGCACTTGATGCTCCGCCTTTACACGTTGACAAGTTAAACACCTCGAGATAAACTCCGTGATCTCTCTTTTCATATTGCTCCACCAAAATGTATATTGAAGATCGTGATATAATTTGGTACTCCCAGAATGGATTGCAAACGGTGTGTTGTGTGCCTCCATCATTATTCTATGCTTCAAGTCAAAATCGTTAGGAACACAAAGTCTGGAGTTGACTCGAAGTATTCCTTCTTCATCGATTCTTGTTTCTGGAATAGCACCTTCTTGCACTTTCTTCTTCATACGCATCAGCTCCATGTCCGTAGCTTGAGCAGCTTTAACTTTATCGATTAAAGTCGGTTCTACTCTTATATTTGATATCATCATGTGGGTACTTGGAGCCTTCATCTCTATCTCCATCCTTTACAAGTCATACAAAATGGGCCTTTGTGTTAACAACATTGCACTCGTACCCGCATATGATCTTCTACTCAATGCGTCAGCTACTACGTTTGCTTTTCCAGGATGATATTGGATGGTATGATCGTAATCTTTCAACAGCTCGAGCCAACATCGTTGCCGCATGTTGACTTCCTTTTGGGTGAAAAAATATTTAAGGCTTTTATGATCTGTATAGATCTCTACTTTCTCCCCATAGAGGTAGTGTCTCCAGATCTTCAACGCGAAAACGATTGCTGCCAACTCCAAATCATGTGTAGGATAATTTCTCTCATATTCTTTGAGTTGTCGTGAGGCATAGGCTATGACTTTTCCATGTTGCATGAGAACACATCCAAACCTTTTCCTGAAGCATCGCTGTAGATAACAAATCTATCCGAACCAGATGGTATTGTCAGAACAGGCGCCAAAATGAGTCTCCTCTTGAGTTCTTGGAAACTCTTCTCGCATTCCTCACTCCATACGAATTTTGTATCTTTTTGAGTCAGCTGAGTTAACGGAGTAGCGATTCGAGAAAATCCTTCCACAAATCTCCGATAATAACCAGCTAAGCCCAGAAAGCTACGTATTTCGGTTACCGACTTCGGTTGCTCCCAACTTTGTATGGCTTCAATCTTCGTCGGGTCGATAGATACTCTATATTTTGACACCACGTGCCCAAGGAATGCTACTTCCTCAAGCCAGAACTCGCATTTCTTCAGTTTAGCATATAGCTTATTTTCACAAAGCCTTTGCAATATCAGCTTCAAATAGCGCTCATGATCTTCACGGCTTTTGGAATAGATGAGGATGTCATCAATAAAGACAACAACGAACTGATCCAAATATTCTTTGAACACACGGTTCATCATATCCATGAAAGCAGCAGGAGCATTAGTCAATCCAAAAGACATGACTAAGAATTCATAATGCCCGTACCGAGTTCTGAAGGCAGTCTTTGGAATATCCTCAGTTTTAATCTTCAACTGATGATATCCAGAACGAAGGTCGATCTTTGAAAAGAATTGTGCTCCTTGTAACTGGTCGAACAGGTCATCAATGCGAGGTAGCGGATACCTATTCTTGATGGTGACATGGTTCAATTCTCGGTAGTCAATACAAAGTCGCATACTCTCATCTTTCTTCTTTACGAATAAAATAGGAGCACCCCAAGGAGATGTACGAGGACGAATGAAACCGATGTCTAATAACTCCTGTAGTTGGACTTTTAACTCCTGAATTTCAATAGGAGCCATTCGATATGGGGTTTTAGAAATGGATTTTGTACCCGGTTCAAGGTCAATAAAGAATTCAACATCACGTTCTGGGGGTAGGCCGGGAAGTTCTTCAGGAAATACATCGGAAAATTCTCTAACAATAGAAATATTATTCAAATCTGACTTGTCTTTGTTCAAATCCATAACATGGGCTAAAAAAGCTTGACATCCGTTTTTCAATAAACGAATAGCTTTGTGGCTTGATATGATAGTGACTGATTTTAGTGGTTTAGTAGTTTGAATTCGTATGACAGGTTGGTTAAGAATATGAAAACTAACAACCTTACGAAAATAATCAATTTTAGCATGATGAGTGGTTAACCACTCAATTCCTAAAATCACATCAAAAGCAAGTATCTTTAAAGAGATAAGATCAACAGATAATGTGATAGTGCCAACTTAGATCATGCAAGATTTATAAACTATAGATGTAACGAAGGTTTCACCCAACGGAGTTTCAACAGATAAGTCAAAGTCCAATTTCTCCGGAGTCAAGTTTAAACGTTGAGCACAAGCAGGAGAGATAAAAGAATGGGTAGAACCGGTATCTAGTAAGGTATAAACTTCGCAAGAGTTCAAGATTAGCTTATCCGTAATCACCTCGTTCGGGTTTCTCACGTTTTGGCCAGTCACGACAAACGCTCTTCTAGGAACCGCTGATTTCGACTTATCTGGGACAGCCCTTGGAGTCACCATCCCCGTTGAACTTGGTTTTGCTACAGAACAATCCCAAGCTATGTGGCCTTCCTTTCCACAGTTGTAACATACCTTGGATTGTTGTGGACAGTTTGGGCTGATATGTCCCTATTTCCCGCATTTGTAACATCTAACTGGCGGTCGTTCTCCTCCCCTAGAATTTGTTGTTGGTGCTGGTGTTGCTGCTGATGTCTTCCCGTCATTGTTGAATCTCCTCTTTCTGAAATTTTCACTTAACTCACCTCTCCTATTATCATGGCCACGATGACCACCCGAGTGGTTACCGCCTTTGTTCGTATTTTTCCCTCCTCGTTGGTTATCATCGCTCTGATGACTGCTGTCACCGGTATGACCCTGGGTGTGGTCCCTCGGTTGAACATACTCACTATCTCGCTCTAATAATTGAGCCCTGTTGACAACATCTGAATACAAAGAAAATTTATGAGAGATAAGGTATTGACGAATCTCGGGTTTTAGACCTCTCAGAAACATCCTTGTCATTCGTTCCTCATTTTCTACCAAATGGGGTGCAAACCTGGATAACTCAGCGAACTTTGCCTTGTACTGGAACACCGTCATGTTATTTTGTTCCAATCTGATAAACTTCACCTCCTTCATATGACGAATACTTTCAGGAAAGTACTTGTCATTAAACAGTTTTTGAAATATTTTCCAGGACATGTTGAGTGCGTCAGGCTGGGTACGCTTCACAGACTCCCACCAGTAGTCTGCCTCACCGCGGAACATAAAAGTGGCGAATGGAACCTTCTGTTCCTCTGTGCATCGCAAGACATTAAATATCTTGGTAATTTGCTTGACCCACATTTCCGCCATGATCGAATCCGGCTTTCCCTTAAATTCTGGTGGTCCCAGCTCTTTGAACTGCTTGGTTGTGACAGACCGCGCGTTGCTATCACTTCCACCCGTATTTTGTACACGAGTCTCCCTCGTCTGATTTTGCATGAACTGCAAAAAGCTCCTAAACATTCTATCATTCATCGTTTGTTCGGTAGTGTTGTTTACAGGAGGAATATTGCCTTCCCGTTGCACGTTCTCCTGGTTTGTAACTAAAGGTTGTTCCACGGTCTCATACACTCCATTGTTAACATTCTCAGCAGCCATTCTTAAATACTGCCATAAAACAAGGGTTAATTAAACAAGTTAACATATCACATAATATCCCTATATTATGACTGACCAACAAATAAGCTTAGGTAGGACACACTAGAGAAGGATTTACTCGTCTCTCCCCTCCTAGTTCTATTCCTCGATCTCCGCCAGAGACCACATCCCTAAGCTCTGATACCAACTGTGACGCCCCCAAAATAGGTATACATCACCCATTCTGAGTCGCCAAATACATGGTACAGAAACAAATACAACTTCATTATAATAATTGTTGTGCAAAATACGACAACACAAATACTGTGAGTTTAAATATAAATATTGTCTTCTAGACAATATACACACTCAAATAAGTCCTCATTACAATTATTGAAATACTATTTTACAAAATAGTGAGGACTGCTAACACAACTGACTGGAAACATCACTCCACACCCCGACTAGTTCCCGCTATATTCTCGCCTCCTGAGAAAAATAGAACAAAAAGAAAAAGGGTGAGCTCAACTAGCCCAGTAAAGAATATTATGACTAAGATAATATACAACAAATTATCGTTAGTCTTCAACAGGGAAAAATCTGATAAAATATAATAGACAACAAGTTTTAGATCAACAACTGCAGCGGAAACAGCAAACCATTAGAAGAGTCAAGTAGAGAATGAATTCTACTATCTTCTAAGATTTAAAAGTCCATCAACGATATTTTATCACTGTAACATCAATCAATAACCATCTTTAATCAAATATTCATCTTTGTACTACAGGCCAAAGATATTTATTTGTAACACCAGTCGGTCATGTTCAGCTCAACACATGTTCATCTTTGCACTACGGGCCAAAGATATTCATCAGTTAATCATTCATCTTTGCACTACAGGCCAAAGATATTCAGTAATGTCATCATTTAGGACTGAGGATGATGAAAAATATCTTAAAGAAAACGAATCCAGTGAGACAGAAGGACAAATAGTAGAGATTCGTATAACAGTTTATCCAAGATCAATAATACTTCATAATAATCAATTGTGAAGCAGAATTCAAAAATAAAGATCAAAACATGGATACAATCAAAGATAGTAACCATAATAGACATCTTGGACAAAAGGAAGAAAATTTTATTTTTCGGTGAATAGTACCGTATTCGTGAATAGTGTCGTATACGTGAATAGTGTCGTATACGTGAATAGTAATCTCGACACAAAAAGTTTTAAATTTGATAAAAAGTTTATATCAATATTTCAGCATAATGATATTGAAGAAAATAATATCATTTAAGAAGAAAATAATATCTCTTACCTCAAAATAACCGTACTTCTTATTGAATTTCAGATATAGTGCTGACAGAAACTTGCACCGTATAGCAACACTCAAAGTATACTCACAAGAATACGCTCGATAATATAGAGAGAAAAAGAGAAAAAACTTATGAATTCTGGTGTGATTTTCAATTCTAATTTAGCCCTCTATTTATAGGAAAACGTTAGCACGCCGAAGCAGACTTAACCTGTAACTTGATGGCTTTACCTGCTACTATTCTCACCCGCCACATTTGAATAAAAATTTTAGCACATTCCTCACTAACCAAAAGTGGGGGGTCACCAATTCTAGAATTTTTCACCAAAATGATAAATTCTGAAACTTCAACAATTTCTGAACCAGTCATCTCTTAAAATTCATAACAAATCATACGTTCATTTTTGACGGTTCAAAATTTGTGGACATATACTCAACTTATATATGTATAACATATCCAAAAATCACAACGATCCAACGATCGGATTAAAAATTATAAGCCCCGCAATATATCTCAAAAATCCTGATTGATTTATAATACCTCCATTCCGACAAAAATACTGATAAAACACCTCAACATTAACTCCTTCATTTTTAACCACAAAATATATCTAACATTTATATTCACATAAAATAAATATTTCCTTATCATATGAATCAATAATTAATTATTCACAATTAATATTACATAATCACATTTATGACAACCAGGCCGTTCCTAAGAAAGAGGGGGCTTTTCAATAAGGATTTCTCCTTACTGGCGCGCAATTAGATGACCAAACCTCTCCTTAGACATAACTTTCTAGACATTACCAATAATGTTATCTAATAATATTATTCAAATAATATGAATTATTGATCTGATAATGGAAAATACTGTGCAGTGACAATTATTGAAACAACAATAATATAAAATATTAATGCAGTAATTATTGAATCAATAAAATAAAATATTGAACAGTAACTACTGTAACAATTATTGAGTAGTGCCTTCCTTCGTAAGAATCAATAATTCAAAAATACTGTGCAATCCGTGTGCTACTGTGCAACCACGCGTATTACTGTATTTTAACCACCGGGTATTCCAACAGTGTTAACGGTAACAACTACGCCGTTATTTATAAAAACTCAATTTTTATCGTTATCTTCATCCAATCGTTTTCCGTTATGGGGTCCACAAATAGATGCGCCGTCGTACGAATATTCTCCGACAGAAAGATTATTCCACGACCAAACGAATATTTCCCGACAAAATGAATATTTTATAACCACTTGTTTATTTTACAAAATTTGCACATTTCACCCATAACCAATGTATTATATTAAATTAACACCTTATTATTCACAATAATATTTGGAGAAAATTTGATTTTATTCATTAATAAGTTGGGGTCTTACATTATTGTTGAACATTGAAAGTAAAACTTCTTTCCAGTCATGATATATCTCCCTTGTATATAAACTTGCTAAGCAAATTAGTTGCTTACCCTTGCTATATCATGACATTTATTTCAGCTAAGCTCGAAGGATCCAACACTAAGGACAAGGGCAAGGGCAAGATCCAGGAATAGTTTAGAATGAATGTTAATTATTATTATCTAATGGGATTTCTTATGTAAACCTTTTGTGATATGAATGGTGCATTTAGGTTAATGGGACCATGTTATGAAACTTTATTATAATGAACAATGTATATTTATTATTTCCGTAATAGTTATAGAATGCTTATGATGATGATAGATCGTGAGCACCGAATCTGAGGTTAGAGAACCTGGATTTGGGGGCGTCACATTTCAGATGATGAATTGTAACCAAGTGGGGACTACAAGTAAACTAGGTCTGGAGCTCACGAATGATCCAAAAGGAAAGAGGATTGACAACACTTACTTTAAACAAATTGATGGAAGTCTAATGTATGTATTTAACAACTATTAGACCTGATATTATGTATGCAGTATGTCTAATTAGCAGTTTTATAGAGAAACCAACAACGTTTCATCTCAAGGCTGCGAAGAATGTGTTTCGTTATTTAAAGGGAATAACTGAGTTCAAGATCTTTTACAAGGAAAATGGAGGATCAGATCTTATTGGTTTCAGCGACAGTGATTACACAAGTGATTTGAAAGAAAGATGAAGCACATCTGGTAATGTGTTTATAATGAGTTCTAAAGCAATATCATGGATGTCAAAAAAACATTTGGTTATCACTCTGTCCACAACAGAGGCAAAATACATTGCAGCTACATCAAGTGTTTGTCAAGCCGTGTGGTTGAAGAGTCTTGAAGAATTAAAGTGTTATCAACAATGTCCTGTACTGATTTTTTTTGTAATAATAGTTCTTCCATCAAGCTATCTAAAAATCCAATTTTACATGTTCGAACCAAGCATATTGATGTAAGGTATCATTTTCTGCGTGATCTTACAAAGAATGGAGTTATAAATCTAGTCTACTGTCGAAATGAAGACCAAGTTGCATATATCTTCACCAAGCCATTAAAGTTGAGTTCATTTGTCAAGCTGCGTGCGTTGCTTGGAATGTGCTCAGTTAGCTCTATAAACTGATTTGCTTGAATATCATTCAGTTTAAGGGAGGGTGTTAAAGTCTTTAGCTGGTAGTTGTTTTTCTAAGTCTTTAGTTGTTAGTTATTTTTCTAATAATTCCTATTTAATAGGGAATTTGTTTGTTGCTTGACCTGTTCTATAGGAGTACATCACAAGTTTATGAGTTGTTAAACGTGGGATGTCCTTTACTTGTTTTTCTCTTGTTTTGTTTCCTGTATTTCTATTTAAGTGAGACTTTGAGTCAATAATAATATCTGAAGTACTTTCACGCAAATTACTTTGGTCTAGCAATCGTTTTATTTATGTTTTATCCAACAATTAAAGCTAAAGTTGAAGAAGAAAAAAGAATAATGCAGTAAAGAGGGCAAGTTTGATGATGTTTTGGGCTGTTTATGTTATTTCTCAAAGGTACTGAGAGATCTAGATTAAATATTTCTTTTAAAGAGTTATTACCAACTTATAATTAAACAAGTTAATTACATGATTTTGCACAACGGAATGATAGTTTAGAAAAACCCCTTTTAAATATTATAGAAAATTCACATCTTTAAATTTAGCAATCAAATGTGGAACTAAGTCACAGACTAAATCGTAGAGTACTTAAAATAATGCAACATGAAAGTAAATGAGACTATATATTTTAAGTGGGTTGGAGCATAAAAATCTCATAGTCCACTATTCTATTCCTTGAGTAGGTATAATCCACTAAGAATGTGTGTTCACTAAGATTTGTTCACGAAAAACAGTTACAATGACTAAATCACAGAGATTTTTTCAAGTCATTAAGACTTGGTACAAGTAACTAAGACTGGTTCATACAGAACCCTTCAAGTCACTTAGACTTGGTTACAAAAGGTCACTAAGACCTGATAATCACAAAAAGAATAATTTGTTTGAAGTGCTGCTAAGTTGCTTGAAGTTGAACACAGAATGACTTAACAACAAAACAAGATGTTCAAGATCGTAGAGTATGAGCTTTCTGAAATGGCAGCAGATTGGCTTTTTAATTGTTAGATCTTATACAATTTATTTAAATTTGCTTGCTTTTTGTAGATCTTCCTTGAAATCTTCCTGTGTGGAAGTTACCATTGCTCCATTAATACTTAGATACTTGTAGATTTCTGATTGTTAACTTTAGAGGAGGTGTGTTAGTTTTGGCCTATGCCATGACTTTTCATAGGACTGACTGCTATCAAGACACGCACGTAGGTGCTGTCTTTTCACCAATCTAGCTGCTAGACACAATTCCAGATGTCATTCTCCTCAATCTTTAGAGTTTTAACAAACTTCCTTGGGGTCTTCACTCTACGAAGATCAACATTGTCAGTCCATGTAAGAACTGATGCACTCTACATTTTTTCTAAACGTAGAGTTGAGTGTTCAGTCATAGAGTATCTGACTATGTAGACTCTATGTTTTATACTTAACTTCAGTGCACTCTACAATGCTTCTATTTAGTCTTAAAAGACTAAGTCTTCGTTTCTTCTTAGTTTGACGATCTCTAGCTTTGCTCTAATTCTTCGATCATTACTTGTACTCTACAAACGTATTAAGTTTGACTTACTAATTCAATAAACTTAGAGTATTGGTAGTTGTAGCTCTACGATCTTCAAAGTTATTATCAGTAAACTCTACGATCTTCAGGACTATGATAAATAGGCTCTATGATTATCAGCATACTCTACAATCTTAAGGACTATGATTAGTAAGTTTCATGATCTCCAACTACTTGCTTTATAATCGACTTCAAACTTAAGATCTATACATTGGTGGATATTTTTACCCACATCTGTCTTATTATATTTTGATATTAATTGTCTAGGAAAAATATAGAAAGAAAATGAAGAATGAATAGATACTAAACAAATATAGAAAATGCATAGCATGCTGCTGATTAGGGGTGAGAATGGTGCGGTTTGAAGCCCAAACTACACACGAAACCGTTTAGGTGCGGTTTGACAAATCCAAAACAGCACATGAAACCGCTTGTGATTGGTGCAGTGCGGTTTTGAACCATACGGTACGATTTCTTTTGGTGCGATTTCGGTTTCAAAACCAATTGAAACAATAAAATTTTATGCAATTTAAATTAACAATTTAGCATCACACAATATTAAATATCACTTTGATAACACACATAACTTTACTTATAATGTTTTGTATAAACAAAAGCTAAATATAATAGAGTAATATGATGTAAGTTATTAGAGTAGAATATAGTAGAGTAAATAAAAGTTAAATACAATATTTGCTACTCTACTTTTAGTTACAATATGTAGTGATATTCCTAGTAACAATATGTTGTACTAATTTAAAGGCTACTCTATCACATTACACCATATTATTACTAAGAGTAGCTCAATCATATTACAATATATTGTTAACAAAGATCATATTACAGTAATATGACAATCATAATACAAAGATTTAGAAATATTATAGACTACTCTACTAACATGGTGCAGTTTCGATTTTATGCATGCGATTTTGGTTAGTAACTAAATCAGAACCGTAAATTTAGTTTTTCAACTCACCTAAAACCGCCTCATATGCCGGAACCATTGGTGCGATTTTAATTAGTGCGATTTATGCGATTTTTTGTGACGCCCCCAAAATTAGGTATACATCACCCATCTTGGGTCGTCAGATACATAGTACAGAATACAAATACAACTTAATAATACAACTGTCGTGTACAATACGACAAAATATAAACTGTGAGTTTGAATACAAATATTATCTTCTAGAGAGTATTCATACTCAAAAGGAGTCCTCATTACATTTATTAACACACCATTACATAGAATAGTGAGGACTACTAACTAATACTATCATTCGGACCATCACTCCGTTCCCCGACTTGCCCCAGCTACGTTCTCATTTCCTGAAGAGAACAGTGAAAGAAAGGGTGAGCTCAACTAGCCCAGTAAGAAATATTATGACTAAGATAATGCAGAATAAATTATCATTAGCCTTCAACAATGTTAAACTGATAAAATATAATAGACATCAAGTTTAACTGTAGCGAAACAAGCAATCCATTAAGAGAGTCAAGTAGAAAATAAACTCTACTATCTTTTATGATTTAAAAGATTTTCCAACACTGTGATCGCTGGGACTCAGCTTAATAAAATAATCCACATCATCGAATCACCCCTACACTACGGCCAAGGATATTCGTATATTCATTAATGGTCATGATCATGCCAACAACTGTCCATCAATGCACTACGGGCCAATGAGGACTTTTACCACATCATTTGTAACATTACGGTCATGATTACACCGAATAATCCCTGGTCATAATCATACCAAGTCCATCTATGCACTATAGGCCACAGATGACTTTCAACAGAATATAAACATGAGGATGATGACAATGATATAAGAATTCAATAAAACAAGTTCAAGAATTAATTTATCCAAGAATTAACAACGTCCAAATTGTCAACATGATACTGCTTTGTGGAGTAAAATTCAAGAATGCTTAGAAGAATATTCTCATGAAAATATACTGGATGAAACGCAATTATCAAGGATATTCCACAAATTTCATGGAGTATAGAAGTCAAAACTTAACCAACTGAGTACAATAAAGAATGGAATAACAAAAGAAATCACCATGCATGCGATAGACCGCACAGACAGGTTATTCCAACAGAATAATAAATAATGGAACCAGGTCCGGCGTAAACGCACAAACAGGATATTCCGACAGAATAATAAATAATGGAACCAGGTCCGGTGTAAAACACACAGACAGGATGTTCCAACAGAATAATAACAAGACGGAACCAGGTCCGGTGTAAAACACACAGACAGGATGTTCCAACAGAATAATAATAAAAACGGAACCAGGTCCGGTGTAAAACACACAGACAGGATGTTCCAACAGAATAATAGAAGAATGTCACCAAGTATAGGGTAGACCACGTATACAGGTTATTCCAACAGAATAATAAGAAATGGAATAACAACAGTTCTCTTCATGAATAAGAAAGAATAACACCCCTTACCTTAAAAGAACTGGATATTGGAAAAGTAAAGTAGCAGAATACTTTTATTCTCTCTCTCTTATTCTCTCTATACTTTCTCTCTCTATAGCTTGAATGAATTCGTGAAAAATAATGAAGCCCTAGGCCTCTATTTATAGAAAAACTGAAGGTGGCTCTTGGTCTTAACGAAGGGTCAAATGACTCTTGGTCTTAACGAAGGGTCAAATGACTCTTGGTAATATTGAAGGGACAACTACTATTGACGAAAGTAATTACTATTGACCAAGGTAAATACTATTGACGAAGGTAATTACTATTGACCAAGGTAATTACTATTGACCAAGGTAAATACTATTGACGACGGTAATTACTATTGACGAAGAGACTCTTAGATGATGACATATGGGCCCCCCATAAAAATAACCAAACTTACCACAACGTCTCAATTATTGATTTAATAATATAACATATTATACAGATGATACTATGACAATAATTTAAGAGATATGATGCAGTAATTACTGTAGCAATAATTAAGTATAGCTGAGTGACTTCTCACGTAAGCATCAATAATCAATACCGTGTGCTACTATGCAACCACGCGTATTACTGTACTTTTACTACCGGGTAGTTCAACAGTTTTAACGGTTTTAACGGTAACACCTCAGCCGTTATTTTTATAGAAAGATAATTTTGTCGTTTTCTAACTACGACTATACTTCTGTTGTGGGGTCCACTAATGATTGTGCCGTCGTACGAATATTCCCTGACAAAAAGAATATTCTCCGACCAAACGAATATTTTAAAACAACTTGCTTACTTTGCAAAATTTATAAATATTACCCACAACTATAACTTTATATCAAATTAACTCCATAATATTCAAAAATGCTATTTACAGAAAATTCATCTTTATTTATAAAAGTTGGGGTCTTACAACCTCCCCTTCTTATGAAATTTCACCCTCGAAATTAGGGTACATACCTGGTATGTCGAAGAGGTAAGGATACCTTGATTTCATTTCAGATTCTAACTCCCAGGTCATTTCCTCAACATCGTGGTTTTTTCACAAATCTTTGACTTGAGGTATAACCTTGGAGCGTAGAATATGTTCCTTCTTATCCAAGATTTGAACATGAACTTCTTCATACGTCAAATCCTCCGCTATTTCGTCCGGTTCTAACTCAATAATGTGGTTCGTATCTTCCACATATTTGCGTAACATGGATATGTGAAAAACGTTATGAACACGAGACATACATGGCGGTAAAGCGAGTCTATAAGCTACAGTTCCTACTCGATCGAGGATTAAAAACGGACCGATGAATCGAGGATTGAGCTTTCCTCTTTTTCTAAATCTCGTAACTCCTTTCCATGGAGCAACACGTAAGAACACATGATCTCCTACATCAAATTCCACGTCCTTTCGATGAAGATCAGCATAACTCTTTTGTCGATCTTGTGAGGTTTTTATACGTTGTCGGATCGTTTGAATCTTTTCCGTAGTCATACGTACCAACTCCGATCCCAACAACGTTGCTTCACCCACCTCATCTCAGCATACTGGAGAACGACATTTTCTTCCATACAATACTTCGAATGGAGCCATGCCAATACTTGCTTGATAACTGTTGTTGTAGGAAAACTCTACCAATGGTAAGAACTTGTCCCAACTTCCCCTGAAGTCAAAGACACAGAGTCTTAATAGATCTTCAAGAGTTTGAATAGTCCTCTCTGATTGTCCGTCCGTCTGAGGATGATATGCTGAACTAAATCGTAAATCCATGCCCATAGCTTTTTGTAAACTAACCCAAAATCGTGAAGTGAATCTTGGGTCTCGGTCAGAAACTATGGATACTGGCATACCATGCAGTCTTACAATCTCGTTTATGTACATACGAGCAAGACGTTCAAGTGTATAAGTTTCTCGTATCGGTAAGAAATGAGCAGACTTGGTCAATCTATCAACAATGACCCAAATCGCATCTATACTTTGAGAAACCTTAGGAAGACCGGTAACGAAATCCATGGTAATGTGCTCCCACTTCCATTCTGGAATTTCAAGTGGTTGCAATGGACCTTTTGGTACTTGATGCTCCGCTTTGACTCGTTGACAAGTTAGACACCTTGAGATAAACAACGCTATCTCTCTCTTCATATTGCTCCACCAAAATGTATGACGAAGATCATGATACATTTTGGTACTTCCAGGATGGATTGCAAACGGTGTGTTGTGCGCCTCCATCATGATTTCATACTTTAAATCAGGGTTGTTAGGAACACAAAGTCTGGAGTTGACTCGAAGTATTCCTTCTTCATCGATTCTTGCTTCCGACATAGCACCTTCTTGCACTTTCTTCCTCATACGCATCAGCTCCAGGTCTGTAGCTTGAGCAGCTTTAACCTTATCGATTAAAGTTGGTTCTACTCGTATATTCGACATCATCACCTGGGTCCCTGGAGTTTTTAACTCTATCTCCATCCTTTGCAAGTCACACAAAATGGGTAAATACTATTGACCAAGGTAAATACTATTGACGAAGGTAATTACTATTGACCAAGGTAAATACTATTGACGAAGGTAATTACTATTGACCAAGGTAAATACTATTGACCAAGGTAAATACTATTGACGACGGTAATTACTATTGACGAAGAGACTCTTAGATGATGACATATGGCCCCCCCCATAAAAATAACCAAACTTACCACAACGTCTCAATTATTGATTTAATAATATAACATATTATACAGATGATACTATGACAATAATTTAAGAGATATGATGCAGCAATTACTGTAGCAATAATTAAGTATAGCTGAGTGACTTCTCACGTAAGCATCAATAATCAATACCGTGTGCTACTATGCAACCACGCGTATTACTGTACTTTTACTACCGGGTAGTTCAACAGTTTTAACGGTAACACCTCAGCCGTTATTTTTATAGAAAGATAATTTTGTCGTTTTCTAACTACGACTATACTTCTGTTGTGGGGTCCACTAATGATTGTGCCGTCGTACGAATATTCCCCGACAAAAAGAATATTCTCCGACCAAACGAATATTTTAAAACAACTTGCTTACTTTGCAAAATTTATAAATATTACCCACAACTATAACATTATATCAAATTAACTCCATAATATTCAAAAATGATATTTATAGAAAATTCATCTTTATTTATAAAAGTTAGGGTCTTACATTTTTGGTGCAGTTTCAGTTCTAATTTGATTCTTTACTCAGCCCTATTGCTGATGTAGAGGCCAGCGGATTTTACCTCCATTAATGTTATTATAAGGACAAAAAAAATATTGATAGTCATTTTCATTCAATATTTTCCGGCACATGTTTAGGTTATGTTTATTTGCAAGAATTATTTTTGGGATATGAATATTAATCTCAATGTCTTGTTTGTTTTCAAATTTAGACTTGAGACTATTAGCTTATAGCTTATAAAATGGCTTAATAGTTTTGAAATTATAATTATAATCCGGAATTATAATCTTAGAATTAATAGTTTTAAAATTAATAATCTATGATTTATAATACTTGTAAACAAACGTAGCATTAGTAACAAAAAAATAAAAATTATTTATTGTTATTGTCACCACTAATATCACCGATAAAAAAATTTATTTTTATCATTGTATATGTACCGAAATAGAAATTGAGTGAAAAATTTGATGGATGCAATTCTCATCCTTACATTTTATTTTGTTTTTCACTTCAACAATTTTGTTTCCCCTTCATGTAAATGTCGAAAACTAAAATGCAAACATTTTAAGCCAAACCAATTAGGGTCTTAAAACTCTTCTTTTATCTTTTTAATATAAAAAAATAATATTATTATTATTTGTATTTTTGTCATAGCATTTCTCAACCTATGAGCCATATGCCACAAAATGGTCAAACGAGGCCTCCATGTTGAATACAATAGACCGGGCGGCATTCTCGCCTTATAAATCTCATCATTCCCAGCCAAAACAATCCACCCACAAATATCTCCCCCAAATCCTAACCATTACATATTCGGTATTCCCTCCACAAAATTCCCATTTCTCTATTATTTCTTCCCTTTATCTCTCCTCCCTCACCCCTCCAACCTCAAGAAACTGACTTGATCCATAATTGAATCTCCCAAAATCAATAAACACTCAAAACGTGAGTACAACCCTTAAATTCCTTGGTGGGTTTCGTAAATAATTAAATTCCCAACAGTTGCAAAACATTCATTTGTCTGTTTCTACAATTGAATTGATTAATTTATTTATTTTTCTATGATTTTTGTTGGAATTTACAGAGAACACAACAGATTGGATTAGCCAGAATTTGAGGAGGGAAAAACTGCAAATTGTTTGATTTAATTGTGGTGGGGTTTTATATTTTATTTAGTGGTAATATATAAAGGAGAGAGATAGAGAAGGTGATGGGATCACCAACTACAGGGAAACCAGCTTCATCTTCTTTAATGGATAATTTGTTGGGTCTTCTCAGAATTCGGGTTAAGAGGGGTATTAACCTTGCTGTTCGAGATATCAATAGCAGCGATCCGTACGTGGTTGTTAAGATGGGTAAACAGGTATGTCTTCTGTTTTAATTTAATTTTCGAACTGGGTTTTGCTTTTAGAGTATTTCGTTTTTGAATTTGTTTCTTTTTTGGGTAATGTGTATGTGTTGGGTTTTTATGATTTTGGATTGTCAAGCCAGTTCTTGGATATGAAATGTATGTGCGGTTTCTTTCGAGTTGAATTGAATTAGTTTTTGGTTATTTAATGCTGGAGAATAATGAATTAGCCTTTTCCCCTTTTGATCAGTAAATTTTTATTTAATGTCTTAATTTTATTGTTATTCTTCTAATATTTAGTATGAAATTGAATTGTTGCTCTCTTCTATATTGAAATGTTTTTCTAGGTGAGAGTGATGGGGTTTTCCTCCAAATGCTATGAAAATTATAATTTCAGATAAAAAATTATTTTTGCTTATTCTGTAACTCTGGATTACATGAATAAACACATGATAAGAAACATGACTTCTGGTATTATATATTAAAGATTCATTTCTAAAATGATAAGAGCAATGTGTTTCAGGTAATAAAATCGTTTTTATTATTTTATGGCACTTCATAATCTACCGTTTAAATTTTTCTTAAAGAAAGAATGCAATTTTTATATATTTTTTATATTTTTAATTCTTACTTTCTCAAGAAAGCAAGTCTTGAAACTTTTGGATAGGTAATTTTGGCCCCAAGTATGGGGATTGTTGAGATGATTATTCAAGGCTTTTGCTATTTCTCCTACCCTTTGGGGTCTAACAGGATAATGTTTTTGGAGATTTCAAAATAATTCATTGTAGTAGTTATATAGTTCACTAAGGTTTGTACTATGAACATGACCGCTGACATTGTTTTAAGAAAAACCTGTGCGAATTTAGAAAAATCCTGACTGTGAATGGAGTCCAAAACTGAGTCTCTGTAGTTATTGTAACCAAATATATACAATGGCGTTCCAATTTGAATTCTGATTCGCATTGACATAGGCTTTTGGAAGGATGTATCCGTTTGCAAAGGGCATCCTTTTCCAAAAGATTTCTATTCATATAAACATTTTCAAGTCTATATATAGAGCAACTTGAAACATTCTCATTAACACTTAAATAGGGTAAGAAGTACTTTACTTCAATTACCTCCCCCAAGACACAAACCACCCCCAAGACACAAACCACGACCTCCTTTTCTTATTCCTCTTTTTTGTTGCATCTAAACATCCTGTCTATGCAGGATTCTTGATGACTTGTAATTCATTAAACTGATATCAAGTTTTGAACTTTTTACTACACTAGACCACCATGCTTGGTCTTGAACATGATTTCGTTGTATTGTTCCTGCAAATATGTCACAGCCCCAATTTGTACCATGTATAATATGGATGGGGTCAAAACTCGTTTAAAAGAAAGTGAAGTAATTTAATTTCAGTTCACTTATGTCTATTTTACCATTTTGTTCAAATACGCCCCAACGGTATATTGTCATCATAATCTCTCATGATATGATTTTACATAAATTCAGAATCATTAATTCAATAGTTTTCAGTATATTTTTATTTATTCCATCATTAACTTTGAAATTTTCCATTTTATCTATGCACATGTTTGAATGAATTTTATGGAGTGGAATTCTAAGGCACTTAGATCTGACAGAAATTGTTTTGTTTTGTTTTCTTTCTCTGTTAAAAGTATTAGAAGTGCTTATTGATTTCCATTGAATGGTGCCTTAAATTAGTGTTTTGGAAATCAGTTATTAAGTTTCAGTTTTTGCTCTCCATGTGGAGTGATTAGTAAACATCAATCGCCTTCTGCCATTTATAACAGATTCCTTGGTTGGAGCTTGGAGCCTTCATTTCTCCTTAAAACGAAAAAAACTGTAGCTAGTGTTGCCAATGTCTTCTATAAATGCAAACAGCGAAAAGAGAAGAAAAAGCAAAGAAATCAGAGTACAAAATCAATTAGAAAGTAATTTAACCTGAACTTAGTGCTTAAGCTTGTATTCTCTTGTGCTCAACAGCTTGTCGAATCTTTCCTTTTTATATGAAAGTTATATAAATAATGCTAATTATAGTAACTTTAGTAAGCTTTTACGAAAGTAGATCATCTTATTTTTAAACGTTTCTAAAAAAATGCTATTACTCTCTTATCTAAATATGGATGTTAACTTTTGATGTAGAAACTGAAGACTCGTGTTATTAGGAAGGATGTCAATCCTGAGTGGAATGAAGATTTAACTCTTTCCGTTCAAGAACCTAATATTCCAATCAAACTGGTAATTTTTTTGTTTCTTTTCTGACCAAATGACATGTTACCCTATAAGACAGAGAACAAGAGTACTATATAGTTGCACCTATCTTCATCATGCATTTTTTCGTTGTTGAAAATTGTATAAAATAAATTAAATATTTGTATTGCAAACACTGGTAAATTCTCTTATGATTAACGTAGAGTTTATTGCCTTTTGTTGTCCTAAATTTTTTCACTACGGAGACTTGAAAAGAAAATGATAATTTAAAAAAAAAAAATTACAGAAGTTTTAGATGGTTGATGCAGACTTTGTTGTTCAATTGAACATGAGAAAGTTTATATGAGCAGTTAATGTTGACTCTATTTTTTAACTGCTACTCTACTTTTTAGCTAGTAATGTTTGCCTTGTGATTTCTTATTAGGATAACAGTTTGAAGTTAATGCACATATGTATATGCATATAACTCGGATATCTGACTTTTTTGAAAAAAACTATAAATTGAAAATGATAAAATGGAAAGTAGTACAAACCAATACCTTATGTCTTGTAAAACAAGATTAAACTACATAGGAGCACTTCAGTCAAGTTCATCTCTTTAGATGTAGGTTGTGGTGATTCTTTCTTATTGATGCACTTTATCCTTTTGGTTGCCAAATTTGCTATTAAACTTAATTGCCTAATCTGTTTTCTTAGTACATTGCCCTGATAAGGAAGAAAGAAAAAAAAGAAAAGAATCTTCAATAAAAACCCCGATTTTTTCAAGTTGGTATTGCAAACTTTAAACACCTATGAGGAATGTTTCGCTGGCCCTCCAGGGGTTTGTCTTATTTTAGGCTTTCCTTTCATAATTAGGCTTTGATCTCTCACGTGAAGGAGTGAATGTGTTAACTTCATGTAGGTAGTGCCCCTGATGTAATGAAATAAATTTAAATTTCAAGCTCCCTTCATTGTCTCTATTCTGACATGATCACTTGCATACTAGCTAGTTTATTACTAATGTTGTGTCAGTATTGTTAGATGATTGACTTTTTCTAAAAAAACAAAAATTTTAAAAATCAGTTTGAAGGAGAGAAGAAAATGTAAAAGTTTATTTTTAAACGGTATCACTATGTGTTCGTCATTGAATTTTAAGAAATTAAGCATGACTTCCTATTCTTGTAAAAGGTTTATTTCTTTTTCATGTGCAATTTTGAGCCTCAGAACCGTATTTTCTATTATTTTTGGTAACCTTGGAGATTTGAAGCCTTGTTAGTTTCTTCTTTCCTCCTGTATTTTCAAGTTTCAACTAGGGAAGGTTGCATTATTCCTTTTTTTCCCCCTTGACCTTCTCCTCTTGTACCAGGGGACTTCTTAAACCATATTCTCAGGTTTCCTATTCCTCTCTTGCAATATACTAGATAGTTTGTAAATATGTTTTTGACTCAGGTCACCATCTTCATAAATAACCTAACCCCATCATCTGCTCTCTCCCCCCACCCTTGCATGTGAAAAAAAATATAAAAAAAAATGAGTGTTATTATAAAATTTTATTGAAAAAGTTATCACTTAAATTCCATTTATACTGCCATCCTATTTTATCTCCTTAATTTTCTCTCATAAATTTTACACCACGTTCAATTCACAACACTAACAGTTTACATCTCTCCTCTATCCCTAATATATAACTAACTTTAGAGGGTATGAAAGAAAACAAAAAAAGGGTTTCACTTTGATGTTTACACCAAAAGTAACCGTCAACATCTTTCTCCCGCTTTGTAATAATAATATATATTTGGTATATCTGCTATGAGGATGCTCTTGATCTTTGTTTTTATAGTATTTGAGGCGGTAGGTATTGTTGATGAGTTGACTGCAGAGAGTTAGTCGAGTTCCTGACTTGTTATCAGGTGGTTATATAAATGTGGTTGCTGCAATTACAGATTAACTGATAGATTTGATGCTAAAATGCTTTGGTTTAGTCTCCTTAGTTTGTCATGTTATGTGGAAATTTAGTTCTTTTTGTTTCATATGGATGCTCCATAATTTGTGAGAATTATCTGTTGAAGTGGAAGGCAGTTGAAAATCACAAAGGGTTATATACGTAAGGAGTTTTTAGATATAGTAGTAACCTGAGTTGGGATACTTTTAATTTATAGACTTTTGGGCGGAAGTTTGAAAGTAAAACGCGTTAGAGATTTTGCAGAACTGAAGTTTAAAAATATTAGGTAAACTTGAGGTGTCGTTTTAGATTAGATAGTAACTCCTTATTTCTACATTATTTATCACTTTTGTGATTATCCTTTATTTCATGGATATTTAATATTGTTTGTGTGAATTTAGACCGTGTACGATCACGACACATTCAGCATGGATGACAAAATGGGAGAAGCAGAATTCAGCATAAAAGAATATCTGGAGGCTTTGAGGATGAAACTGGAACCCATCCCCAGTGGTACTGTAATAACAAGAGTATTGCCTAGCAGGTCAAACTGCCTAGCTGAGGAGAGCCGGGTGAGCTGGAGGGATGGCCGCGTTATCCAAGAAATGTGCCTGAGATTGAAAAATGTCGAATGTGGTGAAGTCGAACTCGAACTGCATTGGATTGATCTTCCTGGCTGCAAAGGCTTATAGGTTATATAAACCTTATTTTTCTGCTTGATGTTGTTATCTGTAGGCTGTGGGCTGTTGTTGAGTATCTCGTGTCAGTTTCTTGGAGGAGTTTTTCCATAGATGAAGATGACGAATTGACCTTGTAACCAATACTACCTGTTTGTACAAGGTTTTTATCCTAACATATATACATGGAGCAATTTTTGTTCTTTTAGCATTCTGTAAATTCAAGTGAGTTGAGTCTCACATTGAACCGGATAAATATCAAATAGTTTTATCTGGATTCATATGCAGATTAGTTAGTATATTATCTTTTGATTTATGTTTGTGCCCTTTGTATCTGGATTGAATAGGGTAATTTTTGGGAATTAGTATTTTAACGTGTATTTTTTATATTTTCACATTGTTTCTTCACATAAAGGTGAGACTCACTTTAAACTTGTGTGAGAGATGACCATATGAAAATATGGAAAATGGTATATATCCTAAATAAGTGACGTTTTAGAAGAAAAAATTTGTTCTAATTTATCTGTCTTTTACAACTTTTTAGGAGAATAAATTATTTAATTTTATATATTAAGCTTACCTTCTCTTATTGTCCTAAGAAATTCTCACCCTTAGTATTAATAGTTTTCAACTTCCCATAAAAGGACAGTGATGGAATTTCACACATATTTTAATTATTAAATGATAGTATTAAATGAATGTTTTAATCCATGTGCAAAAACTTTAAACTACACTTATTTAGGAACGGAGGGAGTAATATTATCTAATTCCATATATAGATATACGTTGCAATCATAATTCGTCAAATTTGTCACAGTATATAACAGGACTTTTGAAATATAACATCATGATATAATTGTAGAATGCATTAAATCATTGTCGGGTTTTCCAGCTGATAAATTCTGGGCAGCATCGACTTAACCTTCACTATATCAGGTTTAAAGTGTTGAGCTTTAAAGATGCTAAGCAGGGGCTAGTTTGTAATACTTTTGGGCTTGATTGTGAAGAATTTAAACCCAGTCTCCTTGGGTTAATTTCTAATTCTTCTGGCTTTCTGAATGATTCAAACTTCAACAGTTAAACCCAAATAACAAATTTACCCCTATAATATCACCTCTAATCTTGCCTAAAATAAGTCCACAGTTAGACTTTGTTCAAACCCAAACATGACAAAAATTAAACAAAGGTGAAACTCGAATAGCTAAACCCTTAAGTAGTTAGTACCTTTGTTTAAGGCGGGCTATGTAAACTACACTTTTGTGCTAAATGGTCTTATATACTTTATCTTGAACACAAAAAGAAGAAAAGAATCATGCTATGATTTGTCTCATAAATCTCGTTGAGACCCTTTCACTTCCATGAGATTGGGGTTGACAAGTTTTATTAATATTAAAACTTCAAAAACATACCCAAATTTATTAGGGGGGTTTGACATCTGTTAAGGCGGACATGAATTTTAGACAGAAAAATTGAATCGGAAGAACAAAATCAATTTGTTCTCGCGAACAATTGTACAATACAATCAATTTGTTCGCGATAACAAATTCGTTTTGTTCTTCAGATCCAATTTTCCTTTTCAAAACTCTGTCCGCACAGAGTTTTTATTTTATCATAATTTTCTTTTGATAAGTCATATGCCACGTGGAATTGACCGGTCAAAATGGGACCACCATGGCCATGTGGCTCTCTCTGCAAAATCTAACTGGAGGGACCACTTTCCTCTTCAAAAAAATACTAAAAATCTTAAAAATTATCCAACTCATATACTTTATACATAATTATTGTTGATACCAAGTTATGAAATGTATTTTTGTGGTACAAAAAAGGTATTTAAGGCAAGTTGTTGGGTCAAAATAAAAATATAGGACAAAAAGTTTGGCATCTCCAATGCATCAACATCCCCTGTGGTTCATAAAAATCACATTCCACAAATAATGGTATTAGTGCCACACTTTTGTTTATGCATTACCACGCAAATTCTTGATTAGAAAAATATAAGTGTTTTTAAGAAATCCAAGCACCTATATTCAATAAGAGTATGCTATAAAGGATAAGACACAAAAATGAGTTAAATTTTAAAAAAATCCTTTATACTTTTTGAAAACATAAATTAATCCCCATATGTAATAAATAATATAGCAATGCGTGCAATTTAAACATAGTTTATCTTGTTGCTTCTACTACCTTTATTTCATTTTTATTTAAATTTTAAGAGAAAATATAAAAATTAAGAAATGTAATTAATGTCTTGTTTAATGAATCAAATTGAGTATAAAATTTTAATATTACTATTATTTTAAAATTCATTGAAGAGAGAGAGAGAGAGAGAGAAACAAATTACTAATATTTAATGTAAGATTAATTACACTCCCTCCATTTCATTTTATTTGTCTTTTTAGAAAGTTTTCTTTGTTTCTTTTTATATGTCGTTTGTAGATTACAATAAAAGATTTATGACATAGTTTTCTCATTATCCATACATTATAAGAATAATATTGAGATTTTATATCAAATTTGATCGATCTGACAACGCATTAATTACATTTTTGTAAATTTTTGTGTTTTCACCTAAAAAGTCAATTTAAAAAGAATGGAGAGTAAGAAAAACTAATTCTGGTTTATTGAAATTTACAAACGACAAATAAAAGAAATAAATTTTATTTTTTAAAAAGACGGGCAAAACAAATCAGAGAATAAGAAACAAAAAATAAGTTAAATTAAAATACTCAAATGCTATATATATATGGGCTATATATATATACACAGCTGTGTATTATATTATCAGGTTATGACGACGAGTTTTTTAGGCTATGACGACGGTTCATCCGTCGCTGTAGCCCAGAATAATTATGCGGCTATGCCGAAGGGTGAAACCGTCGCCATAGCCGACTGTGTACATATATTTTTCCATATATATATATATATATATATATATATATATATTCACACTTTTTGAAAACATAAATTCCCCCATGCATGTAAAAATATACTAGCAATGTGTGCAAATTAAACATAGTGTTTGGGGATTTTGGAATTCCAAGGGAGTTTATGAGGAAGGAGCCTGACACGCCAATCTTTGCCTCTCCCTCCTCTCCCACCCACCCATATGCTTTCATCATTCTTTTCAAAGCATGCTTCTGTGGGTTTTCAGCACTCCTATGGCATATCCTTTGATTTTATTCTTCCTCCAATGAACCGGCCGGGTCTTGTAATTTATAGCCGCCAATCAGAGTTAGACATGATAATGTTGTAGAGCAGTATTAAATACCAATGAAATTTTTAACTAAACTATAACCCTAACCCTTGATAGTACTATTCCCTCGGTCCCCTAATATGTATGAAGTTTTACATATTTTTATTTTTTTTTAAAATTATTTCACGTACGTTTTATATAATTTAAAAGAATTAACTATAACTTTTTTAAAATTAACTCTTATGAGAAAATATTACAGATAAAAGAGAATATGAGATAAGTATATAATAAAAGATATTATAGACAATTAATATTATATTTAATGCTATACAATTATTTCTTTAATTTTTCTATCAAACTCTAAAATGTCATATATTATGGGACAGATAGAGTATTATCTTAGAAAAAATGATAACGTCTGAATTAACATTTTAAGGAACATTTATTAACATTATTCTAACAACAATTAACATTTTAAATGACAATATTTATTATTCTAACAATATTAATTTTTATTCTGACAATATCAATTGCCTAAAATATCTATCGAATTAAATGAGCTAACAAATCTCAGCACTAGGCTACTAGCAATGGGCTAGTGCTAAGATTTGTTAACAATAGAATAATATTAGTGAGTGTTACATTGTGTTAACTAAAAAGTTATTGTCAATTACTTATTTTTTTTTCTTAAAAGCTCAAAATATAATGAGTTATGTTTAAAGGGTATCAAGTGTATTTTTACTTGTATATATAAGCTACCATAAGATATATAAATTTAATGTTTTCCCTCTCATTAAAAAGTATTATTTTCTCTGTTTTGAAATATAAGATCAAAATTAATGTGATAAATTTAACATTAAAAAATAATAAAATTTGTAATTAGTGCATGGTACTCTTTAGATAGTTCGTTTGACTAATTCAGTATTGAATTAAAGTTTCATCCATGTCTCAATGTATATACAAGCGATGTTAAGATCATGACAGCTCATTAATAAAATATTTATGCTAGATATTATTATATTTATTATTTTAATAACGTGTCATGATCTTAACACCACTCATGTATACACTGTCAATGTATCAAAAAACTTGCATATAATAGTAAATAAATTAGGGCCTGGGCCTCATGCTGGAATTGGATCACTTGGGTAAACAGACCCGCACAAGGCCCATCGAATGGCAAGAAAAGTAGTAGTGCATTATGGTTGGAAGTGGACAAAGTGCAATGGCCTACCTTGTGAAAGTACCTTTCCATTCATGTTCCTGTTCTTTAGTTGCTCCCCACCCCATTTTAGCCCCCATTTAAGCAATCGGGGAATCTTTTCCAACCCAAATTGATAAAGAAGTTAAAGCCAATAATATGAATTTGGATCCCCTCCATTAAACTTTACATTTATTTTTATCTAATACATCATATTTTAATAATTGTGAATATGTCAATTAATTTATTATATTGAATAGAATAATTGTTTCAAAAATAAAAGCAATCCGACAATTTTTCACATTTGACGAGTATGTGAATTTTTCATCAAAATTTTAATAGATGAAAACTCTTTTAGACTTTTATAGATGAAAATAGTTTTTATGTTTCAATTTTTTTGTAGAATTAATGTTAATATCATCAACTATTTATTAATATATTTTGATCATTACTAACAAAATTGTTAAGATTAAATAATTGGTGTATTATATGAAATTGAAGAAAATATGTAATGGAGAGTCGAACACAATAATATATATATATATATATATATATATATATATATATATATATATAACACAATTTTAATAAATAACACTAAAGAAGAGAGTAAAAATAAGTTTTTATTTTATCCACAATGGACCTCACGTCATAGACTTTATATAATATTTTGTATTTCAATAGTATACTTCAGAAATTTGTATAGGACTTTTTTTTTAACTCGAGTCATTTTTTTGGGATAGAAAATAATACTCCATATAACAATACGTATCCTCTTACTCATCTTATAAAAAAGGAAACACAAATATTGGAGAAGGAAAAGGGAATAATTACTATACAAGTACAACCATAGGCCATCAATAGACCACGAGCTAAAAAGGCGAATCCAAGAGGAAAAATGAAAAGAGAACAGGCTCTTTTGATAGGAAATTCACTTTCTTGGGGAAGGGTTAAAATATCTGGCGAGGTTTTTGGTGGGACTAAATTTAATCGGTCTTTTCACTAAATTAAAAAAAAATCGATTACAGCGACGATTTTATCTGTCGTTATAGAATAGAAAATCGATTTTATATATTCATATTATAGCAAATTAATATATTTATATTATTGCTAATTAAGAATATCAATGACTTGTGTTAACCTATAGATGGGGTTGTGATGATGGGTTTGTTTAGCTATCAGCGTTCCTGATGATGAGTTTGTTTGGTTACTAACGTTTGCAGCATTTGGTACATTGTGTTTGAGGTTCAAACGATGTGTTTGTGAGTTAAATAAGTTGCGTTTAAAATTTTAAACTGTTACCAAACGAACAAGATTTTCAAATGCGTTTAAAATTTCAAACGGTCTAAACGCACCAAACGCGGCAAGCCCCAAGCAATCAAACATACACTTGGGACTTGTTCAATTTAGTGTGTTTGATATGTTTTTTACAACATTTGAACTGTGTTTGGAACTCTAAAACACCACCATTTTCTGGTGTAATAAGCTTATTGCATTTTTGATTTAAGAAAGTTGAAAAAGTGAGTTTGTCAAACGAACAAAATCTTCAATGCGTTCAGTGGTAGAGCCAGGCTTGTGGTCGGGTTCCGTCATTTCAAAAAAAAAAAAAAGTAAAAGAAAAGAAGAAAGAATAAAAAAAAAAAATCAAAAAAGCTCCTCAAACAAGTACTCTCAGAGACACCACCTCCAACCAAAATGCTTTTTTCCTAAACTTTATACAAACTGATTAATCCCATTGAAGATAGAGCCATATACCAATTTATATCCATCAATCAAACCCATCCCTCATTCAAATCCAAACATAGCTCAAAACAAATAGCAAAAAAACAAAATAAATAAATAAAATTAATTACAAAAAGCCCCCCACCCTTTTCTGCTTTAGAGACTGCAAGTTCAAGCCTGGTTTCCCAACTCTCAAAGCAGTATCCCCTGCATTAACTTACCCACAAACACATGCTCCTCCATTCCCTTCAATTTCTCTCTCTTCATTCCCCTTTCAACAAATCTCCTCCAACTCCAGCTTCAACTTCAACTTCAACTTCTTCCATTTAATTTTAGCTTAGCCAAATATGATCAGTCTATCAGATTTTTACCATGTTATGACTGCTGTTGTGCCTCTTTATGTGGCCATGATTTTAGCTTATGGCTCCGTTAAGTGGTGGAAAATATTTTCCCCTGATCAATGCTCCGGTATAAACCGATTCGTCGCACTTTTCGCCGTGCCCTTACTTTCATTCCACTTCATTTCCACTAACAATCCTTACACTATGAACTTCAGGTTCATTGCGGCCGATACGCTACAAAAAATTATTATGTTGGTTGTGTTAGGTATTTGGAGTAAAGTTAGCAAAAGGGGTTGTTTGGAATGGAGTATAACACTATTTTCATTGTCCACTCTTCCAAACACTTTAGTTATGGGTATTCCTTTGCTTAAGGGTATGTATGGGGATTTCTCTGGGAGTTTGATGGTACAAATTGTGGTTCTTCAGTGTATAATTTGGTATACATTGATGCTGTTTTTGTTTGAATATAGAGGTGCAAAGATCTTGATTTCCGAGCAGTTTCCGGATACGGCTGGCTCGATTGTGTCGATTCATGTTGATTCTGATGTTATGTCATTGGATGGACGCCATGTTTTAGAGACTGAAGCGGAGATTAAGGAAGACGGTAAGCTTCATGTTACCGTTAGGAAGTCGAATGCTTCAAGGTCTGACATATATTCCCGAAGGTCCCAGGGATTGTCGTCGACAACCCCCAGACCTTCTAATTTGACTAATGCAGAGATTTATTCTCTGCAGTCGTCTAGAAACCCGACCCCTAGAGGGTCAAGTTTCAATCATACGGATTTTTACTCGATGGTGGCTGGTGGTGGAAGGAATTCGAACTTTGGTGCTTCAGATGTTTACGGGCTCACCGCGTCGAGGGGGCCGACGCCGCGGCCGTCTAATTTTGAGGAAGATGTTAGTGGAAACGTAAATAAGTCAAGATTCCACCACCATGGGCAGTCCGGTAATGCACATTACCCAACTCCCAACCCAGGGATGTTTTCCCCAAAAACACTTGGAACAACTGCCAAGAAATCCAACGGACAAGTTCTAAACAAGTCAGAGGAAGGTGGTACTAAAGATCTTCACATGTTTGTATGGAGCTCTAGTGCTTCTCCAGTGTCAGATGTTTTTGGTGGCCATGAATATGGAGCTGTAGACCAGCCTTCTAAAGAAGTAAGAGTGGGAGTGGCTGTTTCTCCAGGAAAAGGTACTACAACTACTAACAATAATTGGGTCGAGTCCTTTGTATTTTTTGGTCATTTTTAATTTAAACCATATTTTGAAATGTTACTTTATTTTGAATGTAATTTTAGTGGAGGGTCATAGAGGTGATAATCCAGAGGAATACATGGTGGAAAGAGATGAACTCAGTTTTGTAGACAGAGAAATGAACAAACATGAAGGGGGAACAAAACTTGGGGATAACAAAGCTAAAGTTATGCCTCCAACAAGTGTTATGACAAGGCTTATACTAATAATGGTTTGGAGGAAACTCATCAGAAACCCAAACAGTTACTCCAGCTTAATTGGCCTCACTTGGTCACTAGTTTCATTCAGGTTGCTTCATAAAATTTGCAATTATTTCTTTCGAATAATGCTAGGTAACGTGCACAAAACATTAATGGATTATGCACTACAATCCATCAATGCATTGTCCAAGTAAAAGACTGCTTTTACCTAGTTACCTAGCATTACTCTTGATCATTATAATTTTTCAAGTTAGTTTTAGTCTATTTTGGCTTTTGAGTTTTTGAATTTTAATAGTATTAATTTTCTTGTAGGTGGCATGTTGAAATGCCTGCCATAATTGCAAAGTCCATATCTATACTGTCTGATGCAGGACTTGGCATGGCTATGTTCAGTCTGGGTTAGTACTACTTTCTCAACATTCTCTCTCTCTCTCTCTCTCTCTCTATATATATATATATATATATTAGTTGTGTTTTATGATAGTTTAAGTTGTGTTAACTGTACATTATTAAATTTAGATCTGATTAAAGAAAGTTAAGTTAAAGCAAAGTAAGATGATACTATGATAGTGTGGTCATGAATCATAATGATAATATGTCTGTTGCTTTAATTATTTCTTCAACTTCTACTTTTTTTCACTTTTTTGGCTCTCTTTAAAGTAGATTAGTTCATTTCCTTGATGTTGTGCTTGGTTTGAATTTCCTACCCTACAAACATTTTCTAAGTGTTTTGATATGAATCAATACTTATTATAGAGCTAATGTCTTCATTTGTTAAGTAATATGAATTTATTTTAATAACATAATGTAAGTAACACTTCTGTCTAGTTCACGTATGCACACACTTAATTATGATAAACTTCAATTATAATTAATTTTATGAACTTTCATTATTAAGAAAACGATATTTCAATTAAGGAAATGTCATTTTCAGTGTAATGCATAATGTGTATTATAAGTTACGCTAAAAATACCATCTTTCTTATTATAAGGATAATATTTTCAGCATTTCAATGTAAATATCAAGTATATAACTTCAATATGTGCATTAAACGCAATAAAATACTTGTATATTTATTTTGAAATGATCAATTAAGGCACCAAAAATACAAAGAACTTTGGGTTGCACACATGATGAGGGAAAGAGAATTATGTTATCATGAAGTTAATTTTATGATAAGTTGATCAATTGATCAATACAGTACTGACACGCAGAGAGATTATCTTCCGCCTGCGTGTCGACACTGGATTGATCATTAATTGAACAAAGTTATATTCATGTTAAATACTTCCACGAAAAATATTGGGGGTGGGGTGGGGTGGGGTGGGGTGGGGTGGGGTGGGGTGGTATTTATGTGAATTAATGGGTAAAATATCATAAATATAACAATAGAAAATTAGAAATTGATTGGATTTTTTTGTGTGTGTAATTAAATTGTGACACTTTAATTTGCAGGTCTGTTCATGGCTTTGCAACCGAGGATCATAGCATGTGGGAACTCCATAGCTACTTTTGCCATGGCCGTCAGATTCCTTACAGGTCCAGCTGTCATGGCAGCTGCTTCCTTTGCTGTTGGACTCAGAGGTGTCCTCCTACACGTTGCCATTGTACAGGTATGGACATATATACCTCTTTATTATTTATATATATATATATACATACTCTACACACTTTTTAATTTATTAATTAACTTAATTTTTTACTAGCGTTTATAATATTTGAGATTTTATATCGATGCAATGCATTGTTTTTTGTAACCGTCTTTGAATCCCACACGTTACGTTTTTGAGTGATATGAGTTGCGTATGAATTAAATTATTTTAAGACGAATAAGATTTTTAAGTATATTTACTCTTTCAAAAGCATTAATCACCCTTTAAAATTTGAGTAATCAAATATGCAGAATAAGATTTTTTTTACTGTTTTGACATAGTTAAATTGGCTATAGCAAGCATTTCATTAACAACATAATTTTAATTAATATTAATAAATATCATTGAAAAATTTAATAAACAATAATAATATATTTATGCTATAATATATATATATATATATATATATATATATATATATATATATATAAGAATGAGCGAACTAGAATGAGCGAATTAAGAACGAACCGGTTATAACTACGGTTTTTTTCGTCGCTATAGTATAGAAAGTCGACTTTTTATGCTATAGCGACAGAAAAAATCGCCGTTATAATCGGTTCGCTAAAAAGAACCGGATATATATATATATATATATATATATATATATGTTTTTGGTGCTAGTCAGTAGCCACCTTTATTTAAGGTGTTATATGGCCACTGATTTCATACATGTCCATTAGGACAACCCTTAGTGGGTATCATCTATAGCAATAATTACAAGGATGACCCTTTTTGGAAAGTTGCACTCTTTTCTTTCTATTTTCACTTTGCTTTTTCGGCATGTAATATATAGTACTCTATTGTTAATAATATTATATGATTACTATACTTGGCAAAAGTTTACTGTCAAACAGTAAGCAGTAACCATTTTTTAAATTTCACTCGTGTGGGGAAAAAAAGAGATCATGAGAAAAATGAAAAGGAGACCTTGGAAGCAATACTAATAAAATAATTTAAAATGTTACCTAAAAAATATAATTACTGAATTATATATATATATATATATCTTTATTTTTTTAAAATAAAAAAGAGTTCTCTGATCAGACTATGTCTTTCCTCTCCAATAAAATATTTTCAAATTTACGACTTGTCCTAAATTATTTCTTAAACCAATGAGCTAAGTGGCATGATTTATATATATATATATTTCTCTATTAACTTGTCTAGTATTTTACTTTTATACTTTATGTGGCACATCATATCTATGAAAATCCAAATCATTTTCATTTGTTTTTATTAATTATGAGGAATAGACATATGGACCAATATTAACATGCTTTTTTACCTTGTAATGTGTTTGGAAATGCCAAACAAACAAACAAACAGGCAGCACTACCACAGGGAATTGTCCCCTTTGTCTTTGCCAAGGAATACAACGTTCATCCAGATATTCTTAGCACAGCGTGAGTCTATTTTCCCCATCAAACATCACATCTGTCATTTTCGTCCTTAAATTACATTTTTCTCATATTTTCATTTTTTTAATTAAAAAAATATTCAAAATTAACGTGTTTATCTCTTTTATCATTTGATCTTACAGTGTTATATTTGGAATGTTAATCGCGTTGCCGATCACGCTTGTATACTACATTTTGTTGGGGTTATGAAGGGTGGACATTATCAGAATCCGGACATAGTTCTTCTGGTTTGAACAGAAAATTGTCAAAGATGTAGAAGAAAACAGTAAAGAGGAGAAAGCTATGAAATGGATCAAGCCACCAAAGATGGAATTTAAATCTCTTTAGTTTGTGTTGCCTAGTAAAATTGTAAAATCATGTTTGTAGTCAATTTATTAGGAAAAGAGTTGGCTCTAATTAATGATAATTTCCAATATTATTATTCCAAGAACTTGTGCTTAAACAAAAGCAACATAAATGATGAAGAAGTGAAAGTGGTGGATATGATGATGATGCCCTCACATTATAACCCCCTAATATTCCCTTTGACCATAGGATTTTTTATTGTAAAAGTTTCTAACTTTTTCAACTTTTAACATACCATACATTTTTTTCTATATTTTTTTTATGAGATGGGCCCTCTTTAGGTTTATTATCAAATAAATAATATTTTATTCGTCTTAAATTATAAAATTATTATTAATTTTTTAAAATAATTTAAAATATTTTTAAATTTAAAATTAAATTCGAGTTCTTTAATTTAAATCAATATATTAAAAATTATAAAATATCTTAAAATTATTACTCATTGTCAAATTTATTATTTTATATTTTTTGATGAATTATTTTAATTTTGAGTTCGAATATGTCTCATATTAATTTTTAAAAATTAATAATAATTTTATAATTTAAAATACGAAATATTATTATTGATTATATTCATGATTTAAATAAATTAATTTTATTTAATATTTTGACATACGTGTCAACTTTTAGAGAAAGACCCCTTGGAGAGGAGTGAGAGTTGGAACAAGCGAGGGCGCCTTCCGAAATAACTATGAGGTTGAGGCATTTATTGTTGGTAAGAAGTGAAATGATGAGGTATTCATTGTTTCAAAATATAGATTTTATTGAGTATTTAAAACTTAACGTTAGTTAATTTCAAATTCAAAACTATTTATATATTATTATTATTAATATTGTTAATTTTGTATAATTGAATTAGACATGACTATTCATCTATTACTAATAATAGTACTTTGACGACAAAAAAATTATTACTTATAAAATAATGTGGTTGATTGTGGTAAATTAATATCCCTAGACCAACCTATGTACCGTGGATCATTCACTAGTTATATCATATCACATTATTTTGTAAATTAATTTTTCTAAAAAAAAATTGCCACTGTAACAACACTAAAGTTATGTTTGATAAAACTTAATATTAAGATTTGAATAATTTACACATCTGAATAATATAGAGCATCTGTCTAGAGTTGTATTTGAATGAAAAAAATATTGTTTGATAATTAATTTTTTCAAAATATTTGAATAATAGTACTTTACTATTTTAACCCTCTCCTTCTCTCCTCTGTTTCTCTGTTTCTCTCTTTCTCTTTTTAACCATCCAACTTCTCGTCTCCCTCCATAACCAAAAGTTCCGATCCAAAATGTTCCCACCAAAACAGAGCAAAATAAACACAAAATCTATCAACAGCTGCAACTACCTTTTCTCCCCATCCCAACAATATGCAGCAAACTCCCTCTCTTTCTACTTCACAAGCTCAACATTTCAAAATAATGGAAAAGACAAATCATGAAAATGGCCTATCAAATCGCATACCCACTATTTCCCATTTCATACATGAACCCATAAATAAAGAGGATACACTCTGATGGGTTAACTTTCTCAAAAGCGCTTTTAATGCTTGTACAATTCTTTTCTCTGTCGGATTTGTGTTTGGATGATTTTTTTTAAAAATTATTCAGGGTAGAATTGTAGATATGGTTTATTCATGGTGGAATTGTAGATCTTTTCTTTTGGTCAGACATAGATTTGTACCGCCGACGATTCTAATATTTCAATCGGCAGGGATGATTCTAATGATTCAAATGTAAAATGTTTGGTTACTCAACATTTGTAACGTTTGATACATTTATGTTACGTTTGGATTGAAGTAATGAAGGTAGGAATAGAATGACTCATTCTTATGGAATTAAAAAAATTGCGTTTGGTTGCGAATGTAATGGATTAAATCATTCTTATTCCTCTCAAATTTATGAATTTTATTCCTTGGGAAGGGAGAGTATAGAATAACTCATTCCAACTAGAATAGAATGAATCATTCTACTCTCCATTTCATTCATGTCCATGCCAAGATCCGTCCACGCGCTCTAATCACCAAAACGCACTCAATCCTGTACAGAAACGGGTAAACACCAAAAGCTTGACGGCTTGGACCGCCGGGGGATAACTTCAGTGTGAGAATAAGTACATGCTGATATAAGGTTAACAATGGAGGCTTAATGCTCTAGTGCTAGAAATAATAAATTGCATGTACCTTAGAATTAGTGAAGAGCCTTGTATTTATAATGTTCTCACCACCTTCACGAAATCCTTCTCCGAATCATATTAAGGTCCTCTCACAAACAACCATTCCTTAATAAGATTACACCGTATCTCCTAGAATTAAGGAAGTGAATTTATAATCCAACACCTCCTTACATATGTAGAGACCAAATAGAACTAGGATCCTTAATCCAAAAATCCCCCTTACCAAATCCACCCCTGGTCCAAGCCCATATAATTCCACAGGATTAATGACCCACTATATTCTAGAGGCCCAAATAAGCTTGGCCCAACATTGCCATAAATCTTCCACCAAATAGAATATTTGATGGAAGAGTACTAAAAACATAGCCCAATAGCAACAAGGACACCTAAGCTAAGCCAAACAAAGCCCACTCACTAGAAAGCTCAAACAAGGCCAAGTAAGGCCCAATCACCAAAGAGCCCCAACACCGGATATCGAACCAACCCTTCAAATCCACCATCATTACCCCTATTAATGCGACGCCCTTGTGATCCGGTAACAACTGAAAGGACAACATTATAAAAACCCATTTCCCCTAATTCAAACAGTTTCACCAGTTCATTTCAAATTTAAAGATATTCTTCCTCTTTCCTACCTCCTGGCTTCCTTCCTCCAAACTGCATCAATGGCTTCCTTAAACCCAGAAGACTTAATCCCCATCTCTGCAACCCTAATATCAAGCATCCCTGCATCTCCAAACACCACATCTAACCCCCCCCACCACCAACACCATGCCAGAATTAACTCCCAATACTGTCGCTTCCTCTAACAAGAACCCACCAGAGTCAGCCAGAATCTGACTCACACAAAATAGCACTCGAATACCATAATGAAGACCAATTTCCCCATGTCAGCACCCCCTTCAAACTCATAGAAGCTGACCTCCTCGTAATCCGTGAACACTACCAAATCCCCTAAACCCATCATCTGAGAACACCCACACCAACTGACTGAATGTATCATCGTTCCAATGGTTGGATCGTCATGCCCCTCACCCTTCTGGAAAAAAGGATCCGACTACCCCTCCACGCCTTTATCGTTACCCTTCTAGGGTTTTTGGGCATCAGACTAGCCCAACTAATACCTAAATCCTATATCAACATCATTACCTTCTGCTATGAGATTGGAGTTCCACCTTCAATCGATTTCTTCTTCACCCTATTCCAGATCGGGGTTTCAAAGTATTAAGCAAATAACCCCCAAAAGCTAACTCCAAATTTGACAAACGCCCCCTGATGGACACACCCTCGAGCAACAAAGGGTGGTATAAGGACTGGTTCTTCGTTAAAGGACCAGAAATTCCCAAGATCCCATACTGGACCTCCCACAAACGCCCTTATCTCGACTTCGGTGACACCTCAGCCGAACGAACAATGGAAATGGCGAAGCTACATGAGAAACTTCCTTTGAAGGAATGGAGCTTCGACCTCTTGAGTAAATAGGCGTGGCTGTACGATCATAAATGTAAGTTCTGAACTAAATATCTTCATAACCTTTAAATTCTTTTCTGTGTTTATTCTAAGAAAACCTTTCTTTATCTCCCACATTATCTCTCATCAAACCCACTTCAGCCGACCGAACAGATCTTGAGGAATTTCTCTCTGAAAACCCAACTGTAACAACTACTGAACCCCTAAACACCGAACCTGAACCAACCACTACTGAAGACCCAAATCGCCCTCGACTGAAGAGAAAAACATCTAAAAAACCCAAAAACATCCCTGTACACACTCTTGCAGAAAGTCTCCTCGACATGCCCATTTCTGAGTGAACCTAGATTCTCCGAACCAAAAAGAAACGCGCCAAAATCACCCCCTCACAGCCGAAGAATTGAGGGTCCCTTCAACCTAAGCCAGCTAACCCCAAAAAGTGCCCATTGAAATCGACGAAGCCGAAGAATCAGCTGAACACATCCCATAACTTTTCAAAAAACGAAACCACACCTCTGATAACGATCCAACCCCACAAATAGAAACCCACATCACGAGTTCATCCGAACAACCAACACCACATCCCCAACAACCAATTATCCAAGAACCCCCAACACACATACCCAAAACCGTTTGTTCACCCACCTTATGGACATATGACAATAAAGAATTCCCTCTACATCTCTTCGACCACTTCGTCCATTTTACTTCTGCACCAGCACTACATTCACCATCCACTCCAGATAGTCAATTTCAAATATAAAATCCATTGCCAGTAGTTTTGTAATTTCCTCATCAATTATCTTCTGTCTCTCTGGCGTAAAAATCCTCCTCTTCTGCCGAACTGGTTTCTTTGTCGGTTCCATATGCAGTCTATGTTCAGCAACTTTTCGATTCACCTCAGGCATATCACTGGGAACCCAGGCAAAGATATCCGCATAACACCGAAGTAATTCCACCAGGTTCGTCCGGAAAGGTTTCGGCAGACTTGAACCTATCTTTACGGTTTTCTCTTTCTTTCCTGGAATCAACTCAACTTCTTCTGTTTCCTCTGTAGGCATAACTAATGGCTTCGTGCTGCTTTCTGTAAACGGCTCGATCTCAATAGCCATAACTTGCTTCTGTTTGCTAACCCCTGCACCAGAAATGATTAGGGCATTTCGGTAGCATCTTCTTGCCAAGTCCAAATCACCAGCCACTTTTCCAACCCAATGTGGTGTAGGAAATTTGATCTTGAAGTGGGGAATCAACGTTACCGCCTGAAGAGCCGTCAGAGTGGGCCTTCCTAAAATTGCATTGTACGCCGAATCTACATGCACCACATAGAACTTGCACATGATTTCCACCTGCTGTGGAGCTATCCTGAAGATAACTGGCAGCTCAATAGTCCCTGTAACTTTGACCGGCTCGTTGCTGAACCCATATAACGGAGACTCTTGCCTAATCTCCATCTTTCTCCCATCCAGGTTCATCCTCTAATAAGCGTGTGTATACAGGATATCCACCGAAGACCCATTGTCTATCATCATTCTCTTCATATCCACCGAACCCACCTATGTAGTAATTACCAAAGCTCCCTCGTGAGGTTTAATTGGCTCTGAAGGGAAATCATCATCAGTGAAAGAAATCACTGAACCTGGGTACGCCCTTTCACTTCTCGCGGGTTTGTCCGCCACTGCCATTACCGTATCCAGATACCCACGCCGCTTCTTCCTGGCAAGTTTTCCCATGTTTCCACCTGTGATCACATCCATAACATGTCTTGCCACTTGAGTCTATCCTGGCTTTACGGGCTGACTGGTCTGAACATGCACACTATTTCCTTGCGGCGTCCTCGGGAGATCTCGTCCTGCCACATACTGTACTAACACCCCACTCTGTACGTTCTTTTTAATAAACTCCTTCAAGTTCCAGCAGACCTCCGTAGCATGCCCTGCCGCCTGATGGTAATCATAGTATTTGGATGGATTCCCATACCCTGGCTTTATGTTGTCTCTAGGAATTTTGAAGTAAGACTGGTCTCTTATCTACTCCAGAATGGTAGCCCGATCAGTATTAAGCTTCGTATATACCTTATTCACCTTCTGACTCAAAAAAGGCGGGCGACCTCATCCTGAACTCCCATTATTGTTGTACCTCTTCTGATACCCTTCTGACCGATCATTACTACCGCCATACCTCCTCTGGTTACCATATAATTTGTCTTTGTCTTTTTCCTTTGATTTTTTCGAAGAGCCTTGCTTTAAACTGCTCATGGCTTCCTCCACCACTATAAAGCCTTCACCTTTTTCAAATGCTTCAGCCAGGCTCTTCGGATGATTAAACATCAGCTTCTTCACCAGTTTCTCTGACTTTACCAAATCTAATCCATTCTGAAAGAGTCCCACTGCCTAAAGGTCATTAAGATCTGTCACCTGACCCACTGCTTCTTTAATCCTTTTCACATACTAGCCTAGAGTCTCATTGGAATACTATTTGTAGGACTGAGCAAAAAACGGGTATAATCGAATAACCGAACCAAACCAAATCGAAATAATTTAACCAAAATTTCTTAATAATTCAGGTATTTTTTACAATTCGGTTATATTCAATTTTTTTTTGGTTTACGGTTATCGGTTCGGATTTCATTTTTGTATTATTCGGTATACCTGAATATCGAATAAGTTGTTAAATAAATTAAGCCTTATCTTAATAACTCTTCGCCCTTACTCTCTCGGTCTCTTCGTCTCTGTCTTTATCTCTTATCTCAGAGTCTTAACCTATATCTGATCTAACATAAGTCAGATCTCGATTTCTCATCTCCCATATTAGACCGACTCAGAAAGTCAAACCTATTTTCCCGATCTCAAACTTTCCGACAAACCAAACGGAAACAATGGCCATAACTCTCCACCTAAAACTTCGATCTTCAATCTCCTCAACACTACTCATGCAAAAAAAAACATCATCTCCTCCTTCAATCAAATGGGTGCCATCATCTGTCAGCCCCTTTTCTCCCTCCATAACCTTCTATTTGTAAAAGAATCAAATCAAGGAAAGGAACCCAATCAGCCCCAATCAAATGGTGAAGACCCAGATTCTGGTGAAGCTCGTCGACCGGTGATTGCTCGTCGCCTGTTTTTGTTTGTCGAAAATGGTTATAGTTTGTCAGAGATGGTTATAGTTGTTGTCACGTGGTTGCTGTCATGGGGAATAGGGCCGTGTGCTAAACTGCTGCTGATAGTTGATGATGGGTTGAGTAATGAACATTAAGACCAGCTTGGTTTTTATTGATCCCCACATGGACAGCTTATTGCAGCTTATTGCTATTGTTGGGCTTTCATGTGGGCTGAGTTTTATTTGGATGGTGGGCTTCTTCTCTCAAATTCGATTATTACCCGAATTACCAAATTGTAAATTTGGTAATTCAGTTAGTTATGAATTTTGGGTAGTGTTTCGTATAGTAAAATTATCAATAATTCGGTATTCGGTTATAACCGAATAGTTTGTTCGATTCGATTATAATCGAATGATCACCTCTAACTGTCTGACCTGTGCCAACGATTCTGTGGGTTTCCCTCTTCTCTTATTACTTTCGAATCGGGCATGGAAGTTGTCGCACAACTCTTCCCACGATGAAATTGAGTTTGAGGCTAAGGTCCCCGTCCACTGTCTGACATCTTTCCTCAACGTCATCACGAAGGTCTGACACTTAGCCGCATCCGAGTAATCATAATAATCCATCAACCTGTCATATGCCTGGGTGTGGTCGTATGGATCTCCTGAACCATTATAACTTTCTATATAGGGGAGCTTTTAACTTGGATCTTCTTTCTCACGAATGATTTTCGGAGAAAAAAGGGACGTCTTTTTACCCGAACTCACCTTCCTTTGCTTAACTTCGAACAATTCTTTCTGAAGCTCCTCCAATTTTCTGGCCAATAGTTCCACCCCTTCTGGCTTTGTGGAAACTTCTTTCTTAGGAGAGTCTTTTTTTCCATGGTCGGATCGACCATTTCCATCTGAACTTTCATCCTTAGATGGGCTTCGTCTGTCATTCTTGCTGTGCCGAGACTCCACAGGGCGATGTAACCTCTTTGGATCCTCAGGTGTGTGACCTCTCGATCTGCTTTGTCGTCTATCCTTCTCACTATGCCGAGAATTCACAGGGCGAGGTGCCCTCTTTGAAATCTCGAGTGTGCGTCCCCTTGATCTGCTTCATCGTCTATCATTATTGCCATGTCGAGAATCCACAGGGCGATGTGCCCTCTTTTGATCTTTGGGTGTATGACCTCTTGCTCTGCTTCGATCTCGAGAGCGGCTTCGAAGCCTACTTTCAGATTGCCTTGAATCTTCATCCCTCCGTGTTTTGGCTCGTCTATCCGGAGACCTACCACACCTTCTGGATCGAGTATGGCTGGAGGCCTCGTCTTCCTGTTCGGCCATAAGAACCATCTGCTTTTCAATCTCTTCCTTATGTTGCAGCAGTACCTTCAAAACTTTATATATCTCCTGTTCCATCTTGGTAAGAGTAGATTTTCTGTCTGTTTGATCTTCTCGGCATTGGGTTCTATGTGGTGTGCCTTCTACCCTCCTCCGATAATTATCAGGCCCCTTACTGGCTGTGGAAAATAGCTTCGTCCTGACATCATCATGGTTTATAGCTTGAGACTCTACTGGAGCACCTTGTGGCCCAAGTCTATCATGGATGCTCTTTGATGGCCCCAGTCTATCTTTAACAGATCCTCTCTGACGATAAGATTCTTCCGCCGTCGACTGTCTTCCACCTTTAACTGTCCTACTATTCTCCATAATCTCAGATGTAGGAAGTTGATGTGATTGAAAACCAGCAACACTAGAAAGGCCCTCCTTCTATCGCTAATGTTAACGCCAAGATCTGTCCACGCACTCCAATCACCAAAACGCGTCCAATCCTGTACAGAAACGGGTAAACACCAAAAGCTTGACGGCTTGGGCCGCCGGGAGATAGCTCTGGTGTGAGAATAAGTACATGTTGATATAAGGTTAACAATGGAGGCTTAATGCTCTAGTACTGGAAATAATAAATTGCATGTACCTTAGAATTAATGAAGAGCCTTGTATTTATAATGTTCTCACCACCTTCACGAAATCCTTCTCCGAATCAGATTAAGGTCCTCTCACAAACAACTATTCCCTAATAGGATTACACCGTATCTCCTAGGATTAAGGAAGTGGATTTATAATCCAACACCTCCTTACATATGTAGAGACCAAATAGAACTAGGATCCTTAATCCAAAAACCCCCCGTTTACCAAATCCACCCCTGGTCCAAGCCCATATAATTCCACAGGATTAATGGCCCACTATATTCCAAAGGCCTAAATAAGCTTGGCCCAACAATTCCTTCAATCCAAACTTAGCATTAGAGCGTTTAGAAGTCAAAACTCATTTGAAAATCTTGTTTGTCTATTAGCAGTTTATTTTAAACGCATCTTATTTAACTAACAAACACAATACAAAATTCGTACAGTACGTTTAGATGTCCAAACATTATAAACGTTATCGTCACAAATGCTGGTAGCTACTCTTATTATTTGGATATCTAAGTAAATAGTTTAGTCCTAGGACATCTTTATAATACAGAAGGACTATAATTCTTTGATTATTGGAGTTTTGAATAAATTTCATTAGCAAATTATATTTTTCAAATGTATTAATACTAAAACTTTTGATAGTTTCAAACAATACCTTATAATCTTGAAAATAGATCAAACAATGATAAAACCTTTGATTTTCTAAACAAGGTTAGATATTTAGGACATGTCATAATTTAAAAGATATTTATATTCAAGAGAAAATGCTATTCTATTATAATATGTATCAATTGAGAATAAATTATATAAGGACTGTCTGTAAATTAGCATTTTTATCGCATTCAATAAAAATCTTTTAACTCCACAATTTGAGAGAAAATCAAAGAGTTTTGATTATGTTAAAATTATTAAATAGATTTTACCATAATAAATAATATTACATAATATGTTAAAAAAAATCAAAACTCCTTAATTTAATTTTTCTAAAAATACAAAATTACTAAATTCCTATCGAATGTTATAAAAATACAAATTTACAAGGAGTTCGTATAAAATCGAGTCTCATATCAATTATGTGAAATAGAGTTAAAACAATATACTTTGTGGGATAAGTTTCACACTCAAAGTTCCATACACTAATTTGTTTATCAATTAACTTTGGTAATAAGAGAATTGTTCGGGAGCATTTTACCGACCCTCATATGGACTGAAGGCCTGGGATGAGGTCGAGGAGATTGAGCCATTAGGCTGAAGCCCTTAAGGATATTAAAGATGTTCGGGTTCGGACATCCGAGCCCTCTAGGCCGGAGTCCTGTTCTAATCGATGATGTTCGGGGTCGGGCATTCGAGTCCATTGGGCCGGAGCCCAGACCAGTTTACGTGGTTCAGTTGGATTGGGCTGGTACAGTGGGTTGGCCCTTGTATGGTGTCCAGAGTGATAAGGTGTCTAAATGGTTAAGGATCCTAATCATAACCATATTTGAATAAGGTAACTCCAAAGGTAGTGTTTGGATTGTATCCAACTTGCACCTTTTAAGGAGATTGTGTTGGACTCAAGTAATGGTAACTGCCATATTTAGGAGTCCTAATCCGACTCGAAAGTGGATTCTAAGGTGATGAGAATGGCTATAAATATAAGACTAGACTACAATTAACTGGTAATACCCTTTTGAGCACTAAACACTAAAGCCTCCATTATTAAACCTTGTAACGACCTGTACTTATTCTCACACCGGAGCTATCACCCTGCGGCACAAGCCATCAAGCTTCGTGTGTGATATGTTACTATGCAGGATTCAGCGCGTGGATTCAGTGATTAAACGCGCCGGCGAAACTTGGCGTTAACATTGGTTCTAGAAGGAAGGCCCTTTAGTGCTTTTTAAATCACAGTAAACTTTTCCGGTGGAAGGCTATGGCGAGTGGAGATAACAGTCCCTCTGTCCAGAAAAAAGGCTAAAACCCACCAGACCACCCAGGTGAGGGGGTCGGTGAAAGATAGGCTGGGTTTTAAGATTTAGGGAGATTATGCTGAACACGCCTCATCTCTCCAGAGATAATTTTTTTCGACTAGTCAGCACACACCCATCCCCATCAGTCATGCCGATGACAATCAGTCTCGGACACACAAAAGATGAGGGAAAGATCGGATAGAGGGTAGTCGATATCAGCGTGAATTCACACTTCAAAAGAAGATGCAGCAGAACAAAGAGGCCATGCCGGCACTACGCCTTCAGCAGGGAGAGCTCGAAGAGCAGATGGCTAAGATGGTCGGGGAACAGGAAGATTCTTTAAAGAGGAGTAGGCATCGGAGTCGATCCCTGTCACCTCGTCAGGAGGAGGCTGGTAGAGAAAGGAGCAGACCCAAGAGTCACTTTCGAGAAGACAGGAGCCGAAGGCGGAGTCGTTCTATAGACAGAAAGTCTGAGTACCAAGGAAGATTGGGAAAGATGAGGAGGGTCGCGTCTCTTGAATATGAGAGGGACAGACATAGGTCATCCCCTCGTAAAGAGGAGTCTGATCCCCTCGCTAGAAGGGTTACGAAGTTAGAGAAGCTGTTGGTGGCAAAAAGCCCGATAGGAACACCTTCGAGCTGCCCCAGTTCACCATTCTCACCAGAAATCAATCAGGTCACGGCCGACCCGAAGAAGAAAATGCCCCCGATGGAGACATATAATGGACTGAGGGACTCGAATTATCATTCTGATGGATACGACAGACTGATGACTTACTATGGACATTCGGACGCTTCCAAATGCCATATGTTTGCCACGACTTTGAAGAAGAGTGCCCGAGAATGGATGGGGACCTTGGCAGCAGGATCAATCAGTTCATGAAATGACCTTCGGGAAAAATTCCATGCTTGGTTCGGGAGTAAAAAATGAAGGGGGAAGATCACTACTTCCCTCATGCAGGTGAGACAACGTTCAGACAAAAGTCTTGGTCTGTACGTTAAAGGGTTCTGGAAGGCAGTGGGATCGATGGCAGAATTGAACTCCCCTTAGGCGTTGGGATTTTTCCCAACAGGTTTGGACATAGGAAGGTCGAAGAAACTGATGAAGAATCTGGTAATCAACCCTCCTGCCGACCTTACCGAAGCTTTCCATCTGCCCAAAGGGTTCATCACCATAGAAGAGGCTATGGGAAACTTTAAGCCCCACTCTCAATCTTATGAAAATTCCAAGGATCGGGATAAACAGACCTATCAGCGTTCGGGCAACAATCATGGGAGGATTGATAATTCTGGGAAGAAAAGCTATAATGGTGGAGGATCGGGCAGTGGCAGACCACCCTTCCCGAGCAAAAATGTCAATAAAGTCTACACTCCCCTTAATGTAGATAGGGCTATGATATTAGAGGAAATTCTAAATAAATCATTTTATGAGCCTTGGTCGACGAATCCGAAGCCCGAGAAGAGGGGTCGAGATAAGTTTTGTGAATACCATCAGAGTCTCGAACATACAACAGAGATGTGTAATGATCTGAAGGACCTGATAGAGAAAATTGTTCAGAACGGCCAGCTAGTCTAGTATGTAGTAGGTCGGGAGAATGATGAGGCACAAAGGTAAGAAAATAGAGGGCAGGCTTGGGACACACAGCCGAAACAGAACCTGCCAGCTTGAGGCGTGATTGATGTCATATCAGGCGGTTCTATAGGGCGTGTGACTGGAAAGAAGAGGGGCGGGCACCTCGATGTGGTATTGTCAGTTTTGTGGTCTTTGGCAAGGAAGGATCGGGCATTCCTGGGGACATCTATATCTTTCTATGACGAAGATTATCCCACAGACCAACATAGACCCACATGACGGGGCATTGGTGATAACGGATCAAGTTGGACCAGTGGACATGAGAAGGATGATGATCAATAACGGATCCTCGGTCGACATACTGTACACCCGTGCCTACCAAAGAATGGATTTGGAAGGATAGGAGATGGAGTTAGGAGGAGAAGGTCCCCTATATGGTTTCAGTAGAGATTCTGTGACACCCCCAAATCTTGGTACTTCATTTCCACAGGATTTGGTGTGAGACCCCGAATTTTATGAAATAAAAGTATTTAATTTTTCTATTTTAGTAAATGGTTAAATTGATAAAAGGTTAAAGTTAAGGGTGACATGTGAAATTTTTTTAAAGTAGACAAGTTGTCATAAAATACCCAGTTACTATTCACTCTAGTATTAATCACTCGAGTATTTGGGACACTTTTTGTGTCGGAGTTACTATTCACGAGTTACTATTCACGGGTTACTATTCATCCAAATTACTATTCACTTTAGTATTGTTCACTCGAGTATTTGGGACACTTTTTGTGTCGGAGTTACTATTCACGAGTTACTATTCATGAGTTACTATTCACGAGTTAATATTCACGAGTTACTATTCACCCAGATAATATATTTATTTTCGGTCCAAATTATTTTTGGGTACAATATTATTCCATGAGGAAATGTGCTAATTTTTCAGACCGTTGGTTGAAATTATATTAGTAAATCAATAATTCATTTAAATATATTATTATAATATTATATTATAGTAGTATAATGTGATTATATGATAGTATGTTTTTTTTATAATTTGAATTGTAACATTATTATAGTAAATTCATGGTATACAAGTAAAATGAGGTTAAAGAGAACAATTTGAATTTGAATTCTGATGATGTAAGCGATGATGTCATCGGAACGATGAGGTAAGCAATGATGTCATTAGAAGGATGATGTAAGCAATGATGTCATTTGATCGATGATGTATGCAATGATGTCATCTGATCGATGATGTAAGCGATGATGTCATAAATTATGGCGAAAAGACTATTTTACCCTTACTCTACCAAGCTTATAAATAGAAGCTCATTCCTTCATTATTTCTTACGAATTCATTGAAACTCTAGAGAGAGAAACTATAGAGAGAATTCTTCTTCTATAATCTTGAGAGTATTTCTTTAAAGTTTAAGAAAGCTTTGAGCGTAGTATAAGTTTTCTTCGAGTATATCCTCGCCCTACTAGTTGGAATACTCTTTTTTTGAAAGGTAAAGGGATATTATTATGGTAAAGGGATATTATTATGGTAAAGGGATATTATTATGGTAAAGGGATATTGTTATACTAAGGGGTGTTATTCTTTATTATTCATGAAAAGAACTGTTGTTATTCCATTGCTTATTATTCTGTTGGAATAACCTGTATACGCGGTCTATCCTATACTTGGTGATTTTCTTTTATTATTCCGCATTTATTATTCTGTCAGAATATCCTGTCGGTGTGAATTTCACCTGACCTGGTTCCATTACTTATTATTTCGTATTTACGATTCTGTTGAAATATCCTGTCTGTGTGTTTTACACCGGACCTGGTTCCGTCTTTATTATTCGGTATTTATTATTCTGTTGAGAATAACCTGTCTGTGCGGTTTCTATCGCATGCATGGTGAATCCTTCTGTTATTCCATTCTTTATTATTCTGTTGGAATAACCTGTCTATGTGAATACCACATGCATGGTGAATGATCCTTTATATTCATTCCTTATTAAATTGTGGAAATAATATGTTTAAGTGGATTACCGCATGGCGGTGAAAATCCATTTGCAGTTTCATATATTCTTTATTATACTGTTGGTTATTGGTTTTACAGTTGTATGTCTTTGACCCTAGTAAAACGATGATATGTTGTTGAATATCTTTGGCTTACGTGCAAAGATGAATTGTTAATTGATAGCTTTAGCCCGTAGTGCAAAGATGGACATGTGTATGACATGATCATGACCACTGGTGATACTAATGAATATCCTTGGCCGTAGTGCAGGGATGATTCGATGATGAGAATTATTTATTTAGCTGAGTCTCAGCGATGGCTTTTATAGTTGAACATCTTTGGCGCGTAGTGCAAAGGTAGACAACTGATTGGTATGATCATTGTTATTACATCTGAATATCTTTAGCCTTTGGGGTAAGGATATTGAGTAAACGTTCTATTAAGCCTTTGTGGCAAGAAGGAATTGTTAATTCACATTATTATAAATATGAATTGTGCATTTAACTAACATCTTTGGTGGTTCAGGTGAAGACACGTGATGAAAGTTCTATTTATCTTGAGTATAACAAAGAACTGTTGATGAGTATTACAGGAATAAAATATCAACGATGAACTTTTAATTTAGAGGAGACAGTAGACATTATGTTCTACTTAACTCTTCTAATGGATTGTTAATTCCGCTGCAATTATGGTTGAAAAGTTTTATTATCTACCATATGTTCTAAATCTCTGATTTATTATTGATGAAAACTATTGATAATGTAGCTATCTTTAGTCATGATATTCTTTACTGGGCTAGTTGTGCTCATCCTTTCTTTCACTGTTCTCTTCAGGGAATGAGAACGTAGCTGGGTCGAGCGGGGGTAACAGGGAAATAGTGTGATAGTCCGAGACTGTCGAAGTTTCTCAATACATTATAAAATGGCATGACATGCAACCGATAATTGTATTGAGGACCTATGATGTGGGTGTCATATTTTATATGTCACGTAATATTTAATTTTGGTGAACTATAATAGGGTGAAGTGAACCCGACTTTGGAAGCGTTATTTGCTGCTGTATTATATATGGCATTGTAGTAATTTGAGTTTGGATACTGTCTATGAGACTATATTGTATTAAAACTCAAAGTTAACTGTGGTCGTATTCTTTACGACAGTTCAACAGTTGTATAAATGAAGTTGGTATTTTATTTTTTTATAGTGTGATATCTGGCGACTCAGAATGGGTCGTGTGGACCTATTTTGGGGGCGTCACAATTGGTATCAGAGCTTAGGGATATGGTCGCTGCCGGAGATAAGAGTCTAGAACTAGGAGGGGAGAGACGAGTTATATACTTCGTTAATGTGTGACTTACCTAAGCTGAAATTGTTTACTTGATAAGTTGACAAATTATGATATGTCAATTAACTTTTCTTTTGAAGCTATATTCTAGAATGATATCTGAAATACAGGAGATGAGAAATGGAAAAATCATGATAGCGAGGAAATTACAGGGAAGATACAATCTGAAAAGAAAGCAAGGTATTCTCATATCTTCGAATATCAGGTACGTACGTAAATTTCGAGGGCGAAATTTCATAAGGAGGGGAGATTGTGAGACCCCGAATTTTATGAAATAAAAGTATTTAATTTTTCTATTTTAGTAAATGGTTAAATTGATAAAAGGTTAAAGTTAAGGGTGACATGTGAAAATTTTTCAAAGTAGACAAGTTGTCATAAAATACCCAGTTACTATTCACTCTAGTATTAATCACTCGAGTATTTGGGACACTTTTTGTGTCGAAGTTACTATTTACGAGTTACTATTCACGAGTTACTATTCACCCAAATTACTATTCACTTTAGTATTGTTCACTCGAGTATTTGGAACACTTTTTGTGTCGGAGTTACTATTCACGAGTTACTATTCATGAGTTACTATTCACGAGTTAATATTCACGAGTTACTATTCACCCGGACAATATATTTATTTTCGGTCCAAATCATTTTTGGGTACAATATTATTCCATGAGGAAATGTGCTAATCTTTCAGACCGTTGGTTAAAATTATATTAGTAAATCAATAATTCATTTAAATATATTATTATAATATTATATTATAGTAGCATAATGTGATTATATGATAGTATGTTTTTTTTATAATTTGAATTGTAACATTATTATAGTAAATTCATGGTATACAAGTAAAATGAGGTGAAAGAGAACAATTAGAATTTGAATTCTGATGATGTAAGCGATGATGTCATCGGAACGATGAGGTAAGCAATGATGTCATCAGAAGGATGATGTAAGCAATGATGTCATTTGATCGATGATGTATGCAATGATGTCATAAATTATGGCAAAAAGACTATTTTACCCTTACTCTACCAAGCTTATAAATAGAAGCTCATTCCTTCATTATTTCTTACGAATTCATTGAAACTCTAGAGAGAGAAACTATAGAGAGAATTCTTCTTCTATAATCTTGAGAGTATTTCTTTAAAGTTTAAGAAAGCTTTGAGCGTAGTATAAGTTTTCTTCGAGTATATCATCGCCCTACTAGTTGGAATACTCTTTTTTTGAAAGGTAAAGGGATATTATTATGGTAAAGGGATATTATTATGGTAAAGGGATATTGTTATAGTAAGGGGTGTTATTCTTTATTATTCATGAAAAGAACTGTTGTTATTCCATTGCTTATTATTCTGTTGGAATAACTTGTATACGCGGTCTACCCTATACTTGGTGATTTTCTTTTATTATTCCGCATTTATTATTCTGTCAGAATATCCTGTCGGTGTGAATTTCACCTGACCTGGTTCCATTACTTATTATTCCGTATTTACGATTCTGTTGGAATATCCTGTCTGTGTGTTTTACACCGGACCTGGTTCCGTCTTTATTATTCGGTATTTATTATTCTGTTGAGAATAACCTGTCTGTGCGGTTTCTATCGCATGCATGGTGAATCCTTCTGTTATTCCATTCTTTATTATTCTGTTGGAATAACCTGTCTATGTGAATACCACATGCATGGTGAATGATCCTTTATATTCATTCCTTATTAAATTGTGGAAATAATCTGTTTAAGTGGATTACCGCATGGCGGTGAAAATCCATTTGCAGTTTCATATATTCTTTATTATACTGTTGGTTATTGGTTTTACAGTTGTATGTCTTTGACCCTAGTAAAACGATGATATGTTGTTGAATATCTTTGGCTTACGTGCAAAGATGAATTGTTAATTGATAGCTTTGGCCCGTAGTGCAAAGATGGACATGTGTATGACATGATCATGACCACTGGTGATACTAATGAATATCCTTGGCCGTAGTGCAGGGATGATTCGATGATGAGAATTATTTATTTAGCTGAGTCTCAGCGATGGCTTTTATAGTTGAACATCTTTGGCGCGTAGTGCAAAGGTAGACAACTGATTGGTATGATCATTGTTATTACATCTGAATATCTTTAGCCTTTGGGGTAAGGATATTGAGTAAACGTTCTATTAAGCCTTTGTGGCAAGAAGGAATTGTTAATTCACATTATTATAAATATGAATTGTGAATTTAACTAACATCTTTGGTGGTTCAGGTGAAGACACGTGATGAAAGTTCTATTTATCTTGAGTATAACAAAGAACTGTTGATGAGTATTACAGGAATAAAATATCAACGATGAACTTTTAATTTAGAGGAGACAGTAGACATTATGTTCTACTTGACTCTTCTAATGGATTGTTAATTCCGCTGCAATTATGGTTGAAAAGTTTTATTATCTACCATATGTTCTAAATCTCTGATTTATTATTGATGAAAACTATTGATAATGTAGCTATCTTTAGTCATGATATTCTTTACTGGGCTAGTTGTGCTCATCCTTTCTTTCACTGTTCTCTTCAGGGAATGAGAACGTAGCTGGGTCGAGCGGGGGTAACAGGGAAATAGTGTGATGGTCCGAGACTGTCGAAGTTTCTCAATACATTATAAAACGGCATGACATGCAACCGATAATTGTATTGAGGACCTATGATGTGGGTGTCATATTTTATACGTCACGTAATATTTAATTTTGGTGAACTATAATAGGGTGAAGTGAACCCGACTTTGGAAGCGTTATTTGCTGCTGTATTATATATGGCATTGTAATAATTTGAGTTTGGATACTATCTATGAGACTATATTGTATTAAAACTCACAGTTAACTGTGGTCGTATTCTTTACGACAGTTCAACAGTTGTATAAATGAAGTTGGTATTTGATTTTTTTATAGTGTGATATCTGGCGACTCAGAATGGGTCGTGTGGACCTATTTTGGGGGCGTCACATTTGGTGCTCACGTAATCAAAAAATTAATTTCTAACTACCCATTCATAATATACTTGAATAGTAAAAGAAAAGAAAACCTGCCCATACAGGATTAAATTTAAATAACCATCTCCCAGGTTATCTAACCTTTAACAACAATCATTCAAATGCGGATAATTAAATAACTTCATTACAATCATTAAACCAAATTCTGAAAATAAACTATCAAACTATTACAAGTCTTCAGCATTTATTCATCTTTCCTTTTAATACTACTGAAATTATCATGATCATTCATAGTTTAATACTACTGAAATTATCATTTAACATTATTATTATCAACACATAACATTTATTTTCAAGTTTTGTACACTAAAACAAAACTGTCAGAACATTCTGCTAACTCGCGCTGCGGCGCCACAGTTTACACTGTGGTTTGCGCTGCGGCGCTGAGTTAGCGCTGCGGCTCGGGTCACAGGCCATTGGTTAGCGTTGCGGCGTGGCGCCGACGCTGCGGCGCGAGATTTGTATTGCTGGGCCGCGCTGCGGCGCCAGAGACCAGAATCCGACGACCAAACTCGGCAACAGCATGAACAAAAGCCAAATTGGCCAAAAAGCTCGAATCTAATAGACTGATTATCATGTAATATACATATAAACTTCATATAAACATATTTTGAAGACTTCTAACATGTTTCTACTCATAAAATAACATAGACATCAAATATACAACACCCAATTTCAATGTTTTTGACAAAAACTCCATTTTTGATATTTTTAAAGAAAATCAACACTGTGATTTTGTTTTTTCAACCAAAACACTAAATTCAAAACATCATGATTATGATTTTACATACTCTAGCAATTCCAAATATCAATTTATCAAGTTAACAACTAATTAAACCTTAATTTCTATTTTAAATTAAGCCATACTCATATATTTTTCATATGAACACTCTGTAATATATTTTCTTCAACAAAACACATACATACATGAATTACTATATCTATAATCATATATAACTCATGAAAAAACTTTATAATCAATAATCATACAAAACAATATTCATAACAATAATTTATCTTTTATAAAAATTTCACAGAGAACTTTTTGGGAAGAAGAAAAACTAAGCTTTTAAAGAAAAGGTTAAGCTCATACCTTTGATTAAGAAGATGATGGCTACTTTTGATTATCAATGTCTTTTCTCCAATTTCTTTATCAAAACCTGTTAGAATTTCTCTCAAATTCTCTCTAGTTTTCTTCCTCTCTTCTTTCCTCTCTGTAAATTTCAACTGAGTCTTTCTTCTCCCTAACTCTAACATACGTAGAATATTATAACGTATATAGTAATAATATATATTAATGATATAATATAAGTACTGATATAATTATATCAGTTATGTTTTAATTTGAAAATCAAAAGCCATAAGGCTTGTTTGGCTAATCAAAATAATATAACTCATTAACCCTTACACCTTGTTTGGTAAACCTAATTAAAATAAATGGATTAATCCTTATACCTTATTTGCTAAAACATTATTAAATTAAAGCCTTATTATGTAATAAGACATGTTTGGCAAAAACTAAATTAAAGTCCTTTAACTTATTTTAATAACTCATTTATAGCAAAGTTATTAGTCATACTTTTATTTAATTAATAAATCAATTAAAACATTAATCTATTAAATTACTTTAGCACATAATTTAATATCACATAACTATAATTTCTTTTATAATTATAATTTTATTTAGCCAACTAATATTTTAAATTATAATTTTTCATTTAAAATATTATAATTTATTTAAATCACTGTAAGCTCTCTAGCTTACTTATTAAATTAATTTATTATATGATCTTATAATAATTAATTTTCTTAGCTCCTTAATTATTTATTCAACAAATAATTAACTAAACCACATCAACTCAAATTGAACAATTATTTAATCAACCATAAACATATCCATTAAATACTTATATAAATTAATAAATATTTAATATTACACTTTAAAATTCTTGAATGTTACAGATTCAGTGCATGTATCGGGCACCATTGAGTTGCCTGTCAGGCACAACACCTCAGCAGGTAGAGGTGATGGTCAGATTTTTTGTTGTCCAGGTGGATTCGGCATGCAATTATATTTTGGGAAGGCCAACCCTGGCAGCCTTGCAAGTAGTCACGTCCATACCTAACTTTAAAATCAAGTTTCTAACACCGAACGGAATCAGGGATAAACTCTGCTATCTCTCTCTTCATATTACTCCACCAAAATATTTATCGAAGATCACGATACATTTTGGTACTCCCTGGATGGATTGCAAACGGTGTGTTGTGCGCTTCCATCATGATCTTATACTTTAAATCAGGGTCGTTAGGAACACAAAGTCTAGAGTTGACTCGAAGTATTCCTTCTTCATTGATTCTTGCTTCCGGAATAGCACCTTCTTGCACTTTCTTCTTCGTACGCATCAACTCTTAGTCTGTAGCTTGAGCGGCTTTAACTTTATTGATCAAAGTCGATTATAATCGTATATTCGCTATCTTCACGTAGGTTCTTGGAGTCTTTAGCTCTATCTCCATCCTTCGTAAATTATACAAAATGGGTCTTTGTGTTAACGACGTTGCACTCGTAACCGCATATGATCTTCTACTCAATGCGTCAGCTACCATGTTCGCTTTTTTCAAGATGGTATTGAATGGTATGGTCGTAATCTTCAATAGCTCGAGTCAACATGTTTGGCGCATGATATATTCGTTTTGGGTGAAGAAATATTTGAGGGTTTTAGAAATGAGTTTTGTACTGGGGTCAATACAAAATTCGATTTCACACTCTGAGGTAGGCCAGGAAGTTCTTCGAGAATACGTCAGAAAATTTATTAACGATAGAAATATCATTTAAAAATTGTGACTCTCATCCAAGACTTGGATAACACATGAAATGAAGGTTTCTCCTAACAGAGTTTCAGCAGATAAGTCAAAGTCTAATTTCTCCGGAGTTAAATCTAAACGTTGAACACAAGCCTCTGAACAGCTCCTTGAACTGCTTAGCGGTGACTATCCGAGAGTTGTCATTATTTCTACCTGCATTTTGAACAGGAGTCGTTCTCTCTTGATGTTGCATGAATTGCATAAAGCCTCTGAACATCCCAGCGTTCATCATTTGATCAGTGTTGTTGTTTACTTGAGGATTATTTTCATCCTGATGCACATTATCCTGGGTATTGATCGTTGGTGACTCAACGGTCTTATGTGGTTCATTGCTGGTCTCAACATTTTAGATGTCATTTTCAAACACTGCCACAAAACAAGGGTTAATTGACATGTCACATATTATCCTTATAGTCTGACCGACCAATTAAATAATTAATAAACTTAGGTAGGTCATACTAGCGAATGAATTTTCCGTCTCTCCCCTCATAGTTCTTGTCTCACATCTCAGCCAGGGATCATATCCCTAAGCTTTGATACCAACTGTGACACCCCCAAAATAGGTATACATCACCCATCTTGGGTCGCCAAATACATGGTACATAATACAACTACAAACATCTTTTATATAACTGTCGTGTAAAATGCGATAAAACATAGCTGAGAGTTTTAACACGAATATTGTCTTCTAAACAATATCCACACTCAATGGAGTCCTTGTTACAATTATTATCACACTATTTCATAGAATAGTGAGGACTACTATAGCCACTTATCCTGGACCATCACTCCATTCCCCGACTCGTTCCAGCTACATTCTCATTTCCTGAAGAGAACAATGAAAGAAAAAGGGTGAGCTCAACTAGCCCAGTAAAAAATATTATGACTAAGATAATGCAAAATAAATTATCATTAGCCTTCAACAGTGTTAAACTGATAAAATACAATAAACATCAAGTTTAACTGCAGCGGAACAAACAATCCATTAGAAGAGTCAAGTCGAGCATAATATCTACTATCTTCTATGATTTAAAATTTTTTTCATCCACTTTATCGCTGAGACTCAGCTTAATAAATAAAATGTGACGCCCCCAAAATAGGTATACATCACCAATTCTGAGTCGTCAAATACATGGTACAGAAACAACTACAACTTTATTAATACAATTATCGTGCAAATTATGACAACACATAAACTGTGAGTTTAAATACAAATATTATCTTCTAGACAATATCCACACTCAAATAAGTCCTCATTACAATTATTGATACACTATTTTATAAAAATAGTGAGGACTGCTAAGACAACATAATTTATTTAATTAATAAATCAATTAAAACATTAATCTATTAAATTACTTTAGCACATAATTTAATATCACATAACTATAATTTCTTTTATAATTATAATTTTATTTAACCAACTAATATTTTAAATTACAATTTCCCATTTAAAATGTTATAATTTATTTAAATCATTGTAAGCTCTCTAGCTTACTTATTAAATTAATTTATTATATGATCTCATAATAATTAATTTTCTTAGCTCCTTAATTATTTATTCAACAAATAATTAACTAAACCACATCAACTCAAATTGAACAATTATTTAATCAACCATAAACATATCCATTAAATACTTATATAAATTAATAAATATTTAATATTACACTTTAAAATTCTAGAATGTTACATCATTCCCTCCTTACAAGGATTCTGTCCTCAGAATCACAACTCAAACAAATCATTCGTTACATTCCTCCCTACTTACAAAGATTCTGTCCCCAGAATCGAAGACACAGATTAAACAAATAACTCAGGGTACTCATTCAACATTTTCTCTTCGAGTTCCCACGTAGCTTCTTCAGCGTTGTGGTTCCTCCATATCACCTTCACAGAAGGTATCACCTTATTCCTGAGCACTTGTTCTTTCCTGTCGACTATCTGGATATGAACCTCTTCATAAGACAAATCTTTCTCGAACTATAGCGGTTCGTACTCGATCACATGTTTGTAGTCGGGTTTATATGGTAGTAACACCGAAATTTGAAAAATATTATGAATGTTTTCCAACACTGGAGGTAGAGCTACCTCGTAAGCCACTTCTCCCACTCTTCGCAGCACTTCAAAGGGTCCAATAAACCTTGGGCTTAGCTTTCCCTTTTTACTGAAACGAATTTTCCCCTTCCAGGGAGAAACTTTTAAGAACACAAAAGTTCCTACGTCAAATGCACGATCTTGTCTGTGTTTATCAGCATACTTTTTCTGTCTATCTTGGGCTGCGACCAATCTTGTCCTGATGAGTTTGACAACGTCAGCAGTTTGTTGTACCAGTTCTGGTCCTAACAGTTGGCGTTCACCGACTTCATCACAGCACAGTGGAGTTCTGCACTTTCTGTCGTACAATGCCTCGTAAGGTGGCATACCGATGCTCATGTGATAACTGTTGTTGCAAGCAAATTCTACCAATGGTAGTTGATCTTCCCAGCATCCTTTAAAGTCCATGACACATGCTCTCAGCATATCTTCCAATGTCTGAATTGTTCGTTCGCTTTGGCCATCTGTTTGTGGATGATAAGCCGTACTCATTCGCAACTGTGTCCCCATGCATTCTTGTAGTCTCTTCCAAAAATTCGATGTGAACCGAGGATCTCTATCGGACACAATTGATATTGGCACTCCGTGCCTCAAAACGATCTCCTTAATGTACAATCTTGCCAACTGATCAAGATTGAATCTAATCTTTATTGGTAGAAAGTGCGCTGATTTCGTCAGTCTGTCCACTACTACCCAAATCGCATCGCATCCTCTCTGAGTAGTTGGAAGACCCACCACAAAATCCATCGTGATGTGTTTCCACTTCCATTCCGGTATTTCCAACGGTTGGAGTAATCCGCTGGGTCTTTGATGTTCGGCTTTTACTCTCTGACATATCAAGCATTTCGCTACGCATTCAGCAACATCCCTTTTCATATTTGGCCACCAAAAATGTCGGCACAAATTCTGATACATTTTCGTGCTTCCTGGATGAATTGAATATTTTGAGCTATGAGCTTCGGTCAAAATTTCTTCTTTCAGCTCTGGTGTTGCTGGAACCCAGATTCTTCCCTCAAACCGTAGTAGTCCTTCGGTGTCGATCTTGTATTTTACATCTCCGCCTTCAACCAAATTCTCTTTGATTTTCCCACACTCTTCATCTTGTAGTTGAGCAATCTTCACTTTGTTCAGTAAAGTTGGACCAGCTTCTATCTGGAATAGTTATTCGTCAGATTCTTTTGGAAATTTGATTTCCAACTCCAATTTTGTCATTGCTGAAATGAGCTCCTCCTGAGTTGTTATCAGCATCAACTTCTCCCGACCTTTCCTGCTTAAAGCATCTGCCACCACATTCGCTTTGCCTTGATGATAAAAGATTTTACAATTATAATCTTTTATTAATTCCATCCACCTTCTTTGACGCATGTTCAAATCCTTCTGAGTGAAAATATACTTCAGACTTTTGTGGTCTGTGTAAATCTCACATTTCTCTCCATAAAGATAGTGTCTCCATATCTTCAGAGCAAACACAACTGCAGCCAATTCTAAATCATGAGTCGGATACCTCTTCTCATAATCCTTCAGTTGTCTTGATGCATAGGCAATAACTTTGCCGTTCTGCATAAGAACACAACCCAACCCTTTGTGTGAGGCATCACTATAATATTTTATAAACAAATTTTCACTCCTACCACAATTGATCAATCTTCAACACACCACAGTAGGGCCCACCCATAAATCAAATTTTCCACACCAACCAAAAGTGGGACCCACCATATTTTTAATAAAAATATTTATTTTCGAAACTTCAATAATTTATAATAAATAACCCTTTTATCAAAAAAATACGAATTTTATGTCCATTCCATAGGAAATTAAATTCTCTACAACTTTGTAGATGTAAGTTTTTCCAAATTCCAAACGAAAAATGACCGAAATTCACATACGGATGATTTTCAACACCTCTATTCCGACAAAAATAATGATAAAACACCTCAGCATTAATTTATTCATTTATATCCACACAAAATAAATATTTTCTTATCCATCCACATAGAATAAATATTTTCTTATCATATAAATCAATAATTAATTATTTACAAATAATAGTACAAAATCATAATTATGACAATCAGGTTGTTTTCAAGAAAGAGGGGGACTTTTCGATAAGGATTTCTCCTTACTGGCGCGCAATTAGGTAACCAAACCTCTCCTTAGACAGAACTTTCTTAGACATTGCCAACAATGTTATCTAATAATATTATTCAAATAACATGAATTATTGATATGATAATGGAAAATACTGTGCAGTGACAATTATTAAAACAACAATAATATAAAATATCAACGTAAAAATAATTGAATCAATAAAATAAAATATTGAACAGTAATTACTGTAACAATTATTGAGTAGTGCTTTCTTATGTAAGGATCAATAATTCAACAATACTGTGGAATACCGTGTGCTACTGTGCAACCACGCGTATTACTATACTTAACCACCGAGTATTCTAACAGTGTTAACGGTAACAACTACACCATTATTTATAAAAACTCATACTTGTCGTTTTCTTCATCCAACCATTTTTCGTTATGGGGCCCACAAATAGCTGCGCCATCGTACGAATATTCTTCGTCATTAAGAATATTCCACGACCAAACGAATATTCCCCGATAACAACGAATATTTTATAACCACTTGCTTATTTTACAAAATTTATACATTTCACCCATAACCAAAATATTATATCAAATTATCACCTTATTATTCAAAATAATAATTAGAGAAAATTCGATTTTATTTATAAAAAGAAAGTTGGGGTCTTACAACCTCCCCTCCTTATGAATTTCGTCCTCAAAATTGACGTACGTACCTGTTGTTTCGAAAAGGTGAGGATATCTTGCTTTCATTTCTGATTCTAACTCTCAGGTCATTTATTCAATAACATGGTTCCTCCACAAAACATTAACTTGTGGTATAACCTTGGTGTGTAGGACATGCTCTTTCCTATCTAAGATCTTAACAAGTACCTCCTCGTACGTTAAATCTTCGGGTATCTCGTCTAGTTCTAACTTAATAATGTGGTTCGGGTCTTTCACATATTTGCGAAGCATAGATATGTGAAAAACATTATGAACACGAGACATGCTTAGAGGTAATGCGAGTCTATAGGCCACATTTCCTATTCGGTCAAGAATCTCAAATGGACCAACAAATCGTAGATTGAGCTTTCCTCTCTTTCTAAATCTTGTAACTCCCTTCCATGGAGCAATACGTAACAATACATGATCCCCAATATTAAATTTCACGTCCTTTCGATGAAGATTCGCATAACTCTTTTGTCGATTTTGTGAGGTTTGAATACGTTGCCGAATCATTTGGATCTTTACTGTAGTCATGCGTACCAATTTTGGTTCCAACAATATTGCTCCACCCACTTTGTCCCAGCATACTGGAGAACGACACTTTCGTCTATACAACGCTTCGAATGGAGCCATGCCTATACTTGCTTGATAACTGTTGTTGTAGGAGAATTTCACCAATGATAAGTACTTATCCCAACTCCCTTTGAAATTTAGGACACAGAGTCTTAATAGATCTTCAAGAGTTTGAATAGTCCTTTTTGATTGCCCGTCCGTTTGAGGATGGTATGCCGAACTGAATCGTAAATCTGTGCCCATAGCTTTCTGCAAGCTAACCCAAAATTATGAAGTAAATCTTAGGTCACGATTCAAAACTATGGATACTAGCATGCCGTGCAATCTCACAATCTCATTCACATACATACGAGCAAGACGTTCAAGGGAATAAGTCTCCCGTATAGGCAAGAAATAAGAAGACTTAGTTAATCTATCAACAATAACCCAAATCGCTTCTATGCCTTGAGAAACCTTGGGAAGACCCGTAACGAAATCCATAGTAATGTGTTCCCACTTCAATTTTAGAATCTCAAGTGGTTGCAATGGACCCTTTGGCACTCGATATTTCGCCTTTACACGTTGACAAGTTAAACACCTCGAGATAAACTACGCGATCTCTCTCTTCATATTGCTCCTCCAAAATGTATGTCGAAGATCATGATACATTTTGGTGCTCCTAGGATGGATTGTAAATGGTGTGTTGTGTGCCTCCATCATGATTCTATGTTTAAGTCAGAATCGTTAGGAACACAAAGTCTGGAGTTGACTCGAAGTATTCCTTCTTCATCGATTCTTGCTTCTGGAACAACACCTTCTTGCACTTTCTTCTTCATATGCATCAGCTCCAGGTCTGTAATTTGAGCAACTTTAACTTTATCGATTAAAGTTGGTTCTACTCGTATATTTGATATCATCATGTGAGTCCCTGGAGTCTTGAACTCTATCTCCATCCTTTTCAAGTCATACAAAATGGGTCTTTGTGTTAACAATATCGCACTCGTACCCGCATATGATCTTCTACTCAATGCGTCAGCTACTACGTTCGCTTTTCCAGGATGGTATTGGATGGTATGATCGTAATCTTTTAACAGCTCGAGCCAACGTTGTTGTCGCATGTTGAGTTCCTTTTGGGTGAAGAAATATTTAAGACTCTTATGATCCGTATAAATCTCTACTTTTTTCCCATACAGGTAGTGTCTCCAGATCTTCAACGCAAAAACGACTGCTGCCAACTCCAGATCACGAATAGGATAATTCCTCTCATATTCTTTGAGTTATCGCGAGGCATAGGCTATGACTTTCCCATGTTGCATGAGAACACACCCTAATCCTTTGCCTGAAGCATCGCCGTATATAACAAATCCATCCGAACCAGATGGTATTGTCAGAACAAGTACCGAAATGAGTCTTCTCTTAAGCTCTTAGAAACTCTTCTCGCATTCCTTGCTCTTACCCAATTTTGTATCTTTTCGAGTTAGCTAATTTAATGGAGTAGCGATTCGAGAAAATCCTTCCACGAATCTCTGATAATTACCAGCTAAGCCCAAAAAACTACGTATTTCGATCACCGACTTCGGTTGCTCCCAACTTTGTATGGCTTCAATCTTCATCGGGTCAATAAATACTCCATGTTTTGACACCACGTGCCCAAGGAATGCTACTTCCTCAAGTCAGAACTCGCATTTCTTCAGCTTGGCATATAGCTTGTTATCGCGAAGCCTTTGAAGTACTAGCTTCAAATGGTGCTCATAATCTTCATGGCTTTTGGAATAGATGAGGATGTCATCAATAAAGACAACAACGAACTGATCCAAATATTCCTTGAATACATGGTTCATCATATCCATGAAAGCAACATGAGCATTAGTCAATCCAAAAGATATGACTAAGAATTCATAATGCCCGTACCGAGTTCTGAAGGCAGTTTTTAGAATATCCTCAGTTTTAATCTTCAGCTAATGATATCTAGAACGAAGATTGATCTTTCAAAAGAATTGTGCTCCTTGCAATTGGTCGAATAGGTCATCAATGCGAGGTAGCGGATACCTATTCTTGATGGTGACATGGTTCAATTCCCGGTAGTCAATACAAAGTCGCATACTCCCACCTTTCTTCTTTATGAATAAAATAGGAGCAACCCAAGGAGATGTACTAGGATGAATGAAACCGATGTCTAACAACTCCTGTAGTTGGACCTTTAACTCCTGAAGTTCAATAGGAGCCATTCGATATGAGATTTTAGAAATAGGCTTTGTACTAGGTACAAGGTCAATAAAGAATTCAACTTCACGTTCTAGGGGGTAAACTGAGAAGTTCTTCAGGAAATACGTCAGGAAATTCACTAACAACAGAAATATTATTCAAATTTGAAATGTTTTTGTTAAAGTCTATGACATGGGCTAAGAAAGCTTGACATCCATTTTTCAATAAACGAATAGCTTTATGGCTTGATATGAAAGTGATTGACTTTAGTGGTTTGGTTACTTGAATTCGCATAACAGGTTGGTTAGGAATATGAAAACTAACAACCTTATGAAAAAAATCAATTTTGGCATGATGAATAGTTAACTAATCAATCCCTAAAATCACATGAAATGCAAGTATTTTCAAAGAAATAAGATCGACAGGTAATATGATGGTACCAACTTGGATCAAGCAAGATTTATAAACAGTAGATGTAATGAAAGTTTCTCCTAACAGAGTTTTAACAGATAAGTCAAAGTCTAATTTCTCAGGGGTCAAGTTCAAACGTTGAGCATAAGCAGGAGAGATAAAAGAATGGGTAGAATCGGTATCTAATAAGGTATAAACTTCGCAAGAGTTTATGATTAGCTTACCCGTAATCACCTCGTTTGGGTTCCTCGCGTTCTGGGCAGTCACGACAAACGCCCTTCCAGGAACCACCGTCTTTAACTTGTCCGAGATAGCCTTTGGAGTCACCATCCCCGTTGAACTTGGTTTCGCTACAAGACAATCTCTAGCTATATTGTAAGACCCCAACTTATTAATGAATAAAATCAAATTTCCTCTAATTATTATTGTGAATAATAAGGTGTTAATTTGATATAATATTTTGGTTATGGGTGAAATATACAAATTTTACAAAATAAACAAGTGGTTATAAAATATTCATTGTTGTCGGGAAATATTCGTTTGGTTGTGAAATATTCTTTCTGTCGAGGAATATTCGTACGTCGGCGCAACCATTTGTGGACCCTATAACAGAATAACTGTCGGATGAAGAAAATGACAAAATTGAGTTTTTATAAATAACGGCATAGTTGTTACCGTTAACACTGCTGGAATACCCGGTGGTTAAAATACAGTAATACGCGTGGTTGCACAGTAGCACACGGTTTTGCACAGTATTTTTGAATTATTGATCTTTATGTAAGAAGGCACTACTCAATAATTATTATAGTAGTTGCTGTTCAATATTTTATTTTATTGATTTAATAATTGCTGCGTTGATATTTTATATTATTGTTGTTTCAATAATTGTTATTGCACAGTATTTCCCATTATCAGATCAATAATTCATATTATTTGAATAATATTATTAGATAGTATTATTGGCAATGTCTAGAAAGTTCTGTTTAAGGAGATGTTTGGTCACCTAATTGCGCGCCAGTAAGGAGAAATCCTTATTGGAAAGCCCCCTCTTTCCTGGGAACGGCATGGTTATCATAATTGTGATTCTGTAATATTATTTGTGAATAATTAATTATTGATTTATATGATAAGGAAATATTTATTTGATGTGGATATAAATGATGGATTTATTTATGTGGTTATTATTGAAGGAATTAATGTTGAGGTGTTTTATCAGTACTTCTGTCGGAATGGAGGTATTAAAAATTAAATCAGTATTTTTCAGATATATTGCGTGAGTTATAATTTTTAATCCGACCGTTGGATCGTTGTGATTTTTGGATATGTTATACATATTTAAGTTGAGTATATGTCCATAAATTTTGAATCGTTAAAATGAACGTATGATTTGTTATGAATTTTAAGAGGTGACTGATTCGGAAATTAGGTTTATAAATGATTTTGGTGGAAGATTCTAGAATTGAATGGGCCCCACTTGGGGTTGGTGAAGAAATATACTGAATTTTATTTCAAATGTGGTGGGTGGCAATAGTAGCAGGTAAAGCCATCAGGTTGCAGGTCAATTCTGCTTCGACGTGCTAACATTTTTCTATAAATAGAGGGCTAAGTTAGAATTGAAAATCACACCAGAATTCATAAGTTTTCTCTCTTTCTCTCTCTATATTCTCGAGTGTATATTATGAGTATTTTGATACTTTGAGAGTTGCTATTTAGTGCAAGTTTCTGTCAGCACTATATCCAAAATTCAGTCAGAAGTACGATTATTCTGAGGTAAGGGATGTTATTTTCTTTTTAAATGATATTATTTTCTTCAATATCATTATGCCGAAATATTGGTTTGAACTTTTTATCAAATTTAGAACTTTTTGTGCCGGGGTTACTATTTACGTATACGACACTATTAACGTATATGACACTATTCACGAATACGACACTATTCACCGAAAAATGAAAGTTTTTTCTTTTTGTCCAAGATGTCTATTATGGTTACTATCTTTGATTGTATCCATGTTTTGATATTTATTCTTGAATTCTGCTTCAAAATTGGTTATTATGGAGTATTATTGATCTTGGATAAACTGTAATACGAATCTCTAATATTTGTTATTTTGTTTCACTGGTTTTGTTCCTTTAAAATATTTTTCATCATCCTCAGTCCTAAATGATGATATTACTGAATATCTTTGGCCTGTAGTGCAAAGATGAATGATTAACTGATGAATATCTTTGGCCTGTAGTGCAAATATGAATGATTAACTAATGAATATCTTTGGCCCGTAGTGCAAAGATGAACAGGTGTTGAGATGAACATGACCAACTGAGTATTATTCTTGAATTTTACTCCACAAAGTAGTATCATGTTGACAATTTGGATGTTATTGATTTCTGGATAAATTAAATTATAAATCTTTAAAATTTATCCTTGAACTTGTTTAATTGAATTATTATATCATTGTCATCATCCTCATGTTTATATTATGTTAAAAGTCATCTGTGGCCTGTAGTGCATAGATGGACTTGGTATGATTATGACCAGGGATTATTCGGTATAATCATGACCGTAATGTTACAAATGATGTGGTAAAAGTCCTCATTGGCCCGTAGTGCATTGATGGACAATTTTTAGTATGATTATGGCCATGGATTCTCTTCGGCCAAGGGTGCAAAGATGAATTGTTTTATGGCATGATCATGACCGTTGATGAAAACACGGTTATTTTTGGCCCGTAATGCAGGGATGATTCGATGATGTGGATTATTTATTAAGCTGAATCTCAACAATAAAATTAATGATAAATCTTTTAAATCATAGAAGATAGTAGGTTTTATACTCTACTTGACTCTTCTAATAGATTGCTTTTTTTTTTTCGCTGTAGTTGTTGATCTAAAACTTGTTATCTATTATATTTTATCAGATTTTTCCCTGTTGAAAACTAATGATAATTTGTTGTACATTATCTTAGTCATAATATTTCATACTGGGCTAGTTGAGCTCACCCTTTCTTTCATTGTTCTCTTCAGGAAATTAGAATATAGCTGGGACTAGTCCGGGAATGGATTGACGGTCCAGATGGTTGCATTAGTAGTCCTCACTATTCTGTAAAATAGTGTGATAATTGTAATGAGGACTCCTTTTGAGTTTGTATACTCTCTAGTACACAATATTTGTATTCAAACTCACAGTATATGTATTGTCGTATTCTGCACGACAATTGTATTACTGAAGTTATATTTATTTCTGTACCATGTATTTGGTGACTCAGAATGGATGATGTATACCCATTTTGGGGACGTCACATATATGACCTTCCTTTCCACAGTTATAACACACCTTGGATTGTTGTGGACAGTTTGGGCTGATGTGTCCCTCTTTCCTGCATTTATAATAAACGACCGGTGATCGTTCTCCTCCCCTAGAAACAGTTGATGTTGGTGCTGACGTCTTCACGTTATCATTGTTGTACCTTCTCTTTTTGAAATCTCCTACCGACTCGCTTCTTCTATTATCATGGCCACGATTACCACCCGAGTGGTTACCGATTTTATCTGAATATTTTCCTCCCTGTTGGTTGTCATTGCTCCGATGACTGCTGCCACCGGTATGACCCTGGTTGTGGTCCCTTGGTTGAACGTACTCATTATCTCGCTCTAATAATTGAGCCCTGTTTAACATCTGAATATAGAAAAAAATTATGAGAGATAAGATATTGGAGAATTTCAGGTTTCAGTCCTCTCAGAAATATTCACGTCATACGTTCCTTATTCTCTACCAAATGAGGTGCAAACCTGGATAACTCTGCGAACTTAGCCTCGTACTGGGACACAGCCATGTTGTTCTATTCCAGTCTAATAAACTCTACCTCCTTCATATGACGAATACTTTTAGGAAAGTATTTGTCATTGAACAGTTTCTGAAATATTTTCCAAGACATGTTGAGTGTGGCTGGCTGGGTACGCTTCACAGACTTCCACCAGTAGTCTGCCTCACCACGGAACATAAAGGTGGTGAATGGAACCTTCTATTCCTCCGTGCATCCCAAGACATCAAATATCTTGGTAATTTGTTTATCTCACGTTTTCACCTTGATCGGATCCGACTTTCCCACAAATTCTGGTGGTCCTAACTCTTTGAACTGCTTGGGTGTGACAAACCGTGCGTTGCTATCATTTCCACCCGTATTTTGTACACGAGTCTCCTTCGTCTGATTTTGCATGAAATACAAAAAGCTTCTAAACATCCATCATTCATCGTTTGTTCGGTAGTGTTGTTTACAGGAAGAATATTGCCTTCTTGTTGCACGTTTCCCTGGTTGGTGATTAAAGGTGTCTCCACAGTCTCATTCACTCCATTGTTAACATTCTCAACTGTCATTCTCAAATATTGCTATAAAACAAGGGTTAATTAAACAAATTAACATGCCACATATTATCCATATATTGTGACCGACTAAACAAATAAGCTTAGGTAGGACACACTAGCGAAAGATTTACTTGTCTCTCCCATCCTAGTTTTATTCCTCGATCTCCGCCAGAGATCATATCCCTAAGCTCTGATACCAACTGTGATGCCCCCAAAATAGGTATACATCACCAATTCTGAGTCGCATTATACATGGTACAGAAATAACTACAACTTTATTAATACAATTGTAGTACAAAATACGACAACACATAAACTGTGAGTTTAAATACAAATATTGTCGTCTAGACAATATCCACACTCAAATAAGTCCTCATTACAATTATTGATACACTATTTTATAAAAATAGTGAGAATTACTAAAACAACTTTCTAGAATCATCACTCCATACGTCGGCTAGTTCCTGCTATATTTTTACCTCCTGAGAAGAAAAAATGGAACAAAAAGGAAAAGTGTTTGCAACTAGCCCAGTAAAGAATATTATGACTAAGCTAATATACAACAAATTATCCTTAGTTTTCAACAGGAAAAAATCTAATAGAATATAGTAGACAACAAGTTTTAGATCAACAACTGCAGCGGAAACAATAATTCATTAGAAGAGTTAAGTAGAGAATGAAATCTGCTGTCATCAATGAATTTAAAAGTCCATCATCAATATTTTATCCTTGTAACATCAATCAACATACATCTTGAATCAAATATTTATCTCTGCACTACGGGCCAAAGATATTTATTTGTATCACCAGTTAGTCATGTTCATCTCAACACCTGTTCATCTTTGCACTACAGGCCAAAGATATTCAGTTATATCACCATTTAAGACTGAGGATGATGAAAAATATTTTTATAAAACGAATCCAGTGAGACAAAAGAACAAAGATTAGGAATTCGTACTTTAGATAATCCAAGTTCAAAAACACTACATAATAAACCATAGTGGAGTAAAAATTGACGAATGAAGATCAAAATATGGATACAATCAAAGATAGTAACCATAATAGATATCTTGGACAAAGAAGATAAAATTTTATTTTTCTGTGAATAGTGCCGTATTCGTGAATAGTGCCGTATACGTGAATAGTGTCGTATGCGTGAATAGTAAGCCCGACTCAAAAAGGTAGAAATTTTACAATAAAATTCATATCAATATTTCGTCATAATGATATTAAAGAAAATAATATCATTTACAAAGAAAATAACATCCCTTACCTCAAAAGAACAGTACTTCTGGCTGGAATATCGGATGTAATGCTGAAGAAAATTTGCACTGAATACCAACTCTTAAAGTATTTAAATACTCACAAAATACGCTCGATAATATAGAGAGAGAAAACTTATTTCTGGTGTAATTTTCAATTCTAACTAAGCACCCTATTATAGGAAAATGCTTAAAACGCCAAAGCAGACTAAATAATAAAATAATATTTTATAAACAAATTTTCATGCCCACCACAATTGATCAAACTTCAGCACACCACAGTGGGGCCCACCCATAAATCAGATTTTCTACACCAACCAAAAGTGGGGCCCACCATATTTTAATAAAAATATTTATTTTTGAAACTTCAATAATTCATAATAAATATTCCTTTTATAAAAAAAAATACGAATTTTATGTCCATTCAATAGGAAATTAAATTCTCTACAACTTTGTAGATGCAAGTTTTTCCAAATTTTAACGAAAAATGACCGAAATTCGCATACGGAAGATTTTCAACACCTCTATTCTGACAAAAATACTGATAAAATACCTCAGCATTAATTCTTTCATTTATATCCATACAAAATAAATATTTTCTTATCCATCCACATAGAATAAATATTTTCTTATCATAAAAATCAATAATTAATTATTCACAAATAATATTACAGAATCATAATTATGACAACCAGGTCGTTCTTAGGAAAGAGGGAATTTTTCGATAAGGATTTCTCCTTACTGGAGCGCAATTAGATAACCAAACCTCTCCTTAGACAAAATATTCTTTGACATTTCCAACAATGTTATCTAATAATATTATTCAAATAATATGAATTATTGATCTGATAATAGAAAATACTGTGCAGTGACAACTATTGAAACAACAGTAATATAAAATATCAACATAGCAATTATTGAATCAATAAAATAAAATATTGAATAGTAATTACTGTAATAATTATTGAGTAGTGCCTTCTTATGTAAGGATCAATAATTCAACAATATTGTGCAATACCGTGTGCTACTGTGCAACCACGCGTATTATTGTGACAACCCGAGAAATTTAGAAAATTATTTAAATCTTAAAAGATTGAATTAAGGTTAAATAATAAACCTAGATAGAAAATAAGTGTACGGATTTGGCATTTTTAAAGGATTTTTATGGATTTAAAATTTTTTGAGGTGAATTATTCCGGATTATGTATATAAGTGTATATGTTCTATGTGTATGGTCATATATATGTACAATATGGGGTTAAGGATCAATTATTGGTCGAATAAGTTATATCGGGGATAAAACCTAAAGTTATATTAAGAACTTCAATGTTCAACTAGAAAACCCTAACAACAGATAAGAAACTCTAATTCCAGCTGTGAAAACCCTAATTTCATTTTCGAGAATTCTAAACCCTAACTGGGAATTTCAAAACCCTAATTTGAGAACCCTAATGCTTAGTATAAAATCCTAAGGGTTAAAAGTTATGTGAGTAAATGAATATGAATATTATGTGTTTGTTTTTATTTGTTTATTATATAAATAAATAAAAGAAACTAAGGTAATCTAATTATATATTAAGAATGAAAAATTGAATAACTTAAAGGTTATGGTATGGGAAAATAATAGTATTTATAATATATACTAATCTCAAGAGATTTATTTTATACATCTCAATTAATTAATTTTATAACTTAATTATAGCAAGTCTAATTGGGTTAAGAAATTAAATGTGCATGAGTAGTGATTTAAATTATAATTGAGAAAACGAAAACTCTAATTAAATGATTTGGTTTGGATAAGAATTAAAGGTATTAGACTATGTAAAATTTATGGCCCAAGTAATTAAGTTAAAAGCCTAAAAGAATTAAATGAGTGACCCAACTTTTAGCCCAATTGAGAGGGTATATTTTGGACATTTGGTAAGCTATATATAACATTAAAATATAACAAAAATTTGGGGCAAAAAGGGGCCATGATACCCGACCATATAAAGAGAAAATGAGGGGGAATGGATGTAATCATGAAACTTATCTACTTCTTGCCAACTCTTACCTACCCCCTTAGTTGTTACCATAACTCCCAAGCCACCTTATTTCACCAAGATCACAAGCAACAACTAGATAAGAGAGAGAGAAAGCATGAGTGTGGTGAAATGTATATAGATATATACAATATATCTAATACATTTTTTTTATTCAAACAAAACCTTACTCTTTTCTCTTTCATTTTATTTCTTAAGTTAGCTAACAAAAGAAAATCAAGAGAGAGAGAGAGAGAGGGAGGAGACCATTTTCGACAGCCACTTGAGAGGAAGGGGAGAAGAAATTTTTCTCATACACCCCAAAGTTCATCTTTTATTTTGAAGAAGGAAGATAACACAGATATAGGTATAATAACTATACCCTAATAACTTAGTTTATGCAATTTATTTGGTTGTTTAAATTCATATCATGAGTCTATGTTTCTAAACTTAAAAATTATGAATATAATTTTTAATGAGTGTTTCATGTTTAGATATACCCATATTGATTGTTATTTTAGTTGGAAATCAAAAGTAAAGAAAAATAATTTTTCTAGTTTATAAACCATAAAATTTCTATGTAATTTGAATTTTCACCGTTTTTGATCTACATCTTCTTTTTGCAATCCGTCGAAGAGAGGTGCTAGATATATATGTTATATACTAAACCCAAGTGGTAGCACTCAAAAATGTTGAGTACACAATCTGTAGTGACTGTTTTAGCCAAAACAGTTTCGTGTCTAGAGAGAAAAGAAGACTGTTTTTGTACTGTCAAGGGTAGGGATAATTGCTTCATTTTTTGGACATTCAAAAATTCTAGAAAACTTTGGAATGATAATATGATAAGTTATCTAACATTTCCAATTGGAATAATTGAAAAAGGAGGAGTTGTATATTTCCGTATGGACTATTTTTAGCAAAGTACGAAAAAGTCGTTTTTTAAAAAAGCTACTGTTCCCGAAATTGAAAGGGCAGTTTTGGCCGCTAAATTTGTGAAATAAATTTCGGTATTTTGGGACATGAAAATATATGGTATAAAGTAGCTCATGTCCAAAAATGAGCTAATTCTGACTTAAAATGACCAAGTTATGACCATTTCAATTTTTGTAATTTTCTAACAAAAATGGCTATAACCGGAGTTCTATAACTTCGATGGCCACAAAATTTAAACTGGAGGCTCACGATAACATGCATAAGATTGTGCCAAGATATGAGAATTTTAGGAGTTAAGCATGATAGGGCTAATTTCTTAAGCTACGCACTAAAAATAATTTTTGAAAAATACTAAAGGAAGTTAGAAAATTATGAAAAAATACTTTTTGTGTATGAAATATATGTATATGTGTTTGGACAAAGGATAGAAAAATAATAAGTTAATTTGGTATTTTTGTGAAAATGATAATGAATCCAGCTTGCTGGATTGAAAAATCTGATGCTGAATTAAAAAACAGTTTACTGAATTGAAAATCTTTTGAATCCAGCTTGCTAGATTGAAATCTAGTTACTAGATTTGGAATCTAGTTTGCTGGATTGCAGTTTGGTTTGCTGGATTGGCCATCTAGATGCTAGATTTGAAATCCAGGTTCCTGGATTGCAAATCTGGGTTGCTGGATTGGTATTTGACTTATTAGATATTAAAGAAAAACTTATAATATATAAGATTAAAGTATTTAAAGCATATAAATATGATAGTAATGATTGAAAAATCATGATAAATGATAATTATTATGTAAAAATTATTATGAGACTTGAAAAATTATTTTGATTGATAATATAATTATCTATGATAATTGTTAAGTGTTTATGCAGAGTTTAATTGAACTTAAACTCGACAATTATCCGATTAGGCAGTCGGGATGTCAGAATAGTACCGAATTCAACTCAGACTGCAATAGTTTGACTTGATATTAGGTCTTATGTGCTGTATAGACTGATAGAATTTTTTGTTAATGTGTTTAGGTTATTTTATAATTGTGATAATATTATTCTAATATTGGAAGATCTATATTATCATAGATTGCATAACAGTAATCAACCAAACATGCAAGTTCTCTCTAACTCAACCCTGAGTTATGATTATTCAAATATAATGGTGATTAATCATTATTGATTATCACGCCTATGAATTGTTGAAATCGCAGTTGATGCATATTGCACGTGTTCATCAGGTATGAAAGGCTGATCACCTTCATTACCATTCAGTCCAGATATATATTTGTTCATGTTCAATGTTCGTTCAGTTATGAAATTTGTTCATGCTAGTTCACAATTATATTGTAGAATTTTAGCCAACTTATTGTTCATTTCTTTCCATCATGATATATCCTTGATTTATTAAAATTAAACTTGCTGGGCAAACCTGTTGCTCACCCTTTCTATATCATGATAAACATTGCAGATTAAGACAAATACGTCGGATATAGAAAAAGTCAAAGACAGTTCCAGCATTTGTTTATTGTACAGATAAAAATTATAATAGTATTGTATGATAATGACATTGTATGTCGATTAGGTTATGAATTATGCTATAAGTTAAGGTTACTCGACCTTGGGGATAATGTGTAAAGTTTAGTGTATAAATAATTTATGTTTATATCTTCCGCAATAGTTATAGAAATAGTATTCCAGATCCGTGGTGACTCGGGACCCGAATCTGGGGCTTTTACAGTTGGTATCAAAGCTGTAGGTTATAAACCTTAGGGAGGGTTACCTGAGATAATAATCGCAGTGATTAGGTTAAGTACTAACTCAAATAGAATTAGTGTGTCGATAAGATTCAAAGACGAATCTCGGCGAGTTATTAAGATACAAAGTTCCCTAACTCTAGTAATAAAGTTGAACAGTTGTGATGAATAGATAGAGTCTAAAAGACTAAAAGTACAGGAATGGAGATCGTAAAACAAAACGATCAGAACATAGAAATGAATCGTAAAATATACGATGAGATCACCCCGTGATCTGACAAGGTGATAGCAGGGAATAGAATCAATCTGATAATTGGAAAGGTTACAACAAGATTGCTGTGTGTCAATTGTTTTAAGACCCCAACTTTCATAAATAAAGATTATTTTTTCTTGAAATATATTTTTTAATATTATGGTGTGATTTTGATATAATGTTATAGTTGTGGGTAATATTTATAAATTTTGTAAAGTAAACAAGTTTATATAAAATATTCATTATGTCAGGAAATATTCGATTGGTCGGGGAATATTCGTTTTAACAGGGAATATTCGTACGACGACACAATCATTGGTGGACCCCACAATAAAATTATTATCAGAGTTAGAAAATGGCAGAAATATCTTTTTATAAAAATAACGGCAAAAGTTTTACCGTTAACTGTTGAACTACCCGGTTGTAAAAGTAAAGTAATACGCGTGGTTGCATAGTAGCACATGGTATTGATTATAGATGCTTATGTGGGAAGTCACTCAGTTATACTTAATTATTGCTACAGTAATTGCTGTATAATATATATCATATTTTTATTCAATTATTGTCACAATATCATTTGCATAATATTTTATATTATTAAATCAATAATTGAGATAACAAAGTTATTCATATTATTATTTGTAATATTGACGATGTCTAGAAAGTTCTGTCGAGGAGAGGTTTGGCCACCTAATTGCGCGCCAATATGGAGAAATCCTTATCGAAAAGCCCCCTCTTTTCTGGGAATGGTCTGGTTGTTAAATATTGTGAGTTATAATATTAATAATGAATAATTGTTGAATCATTAATAATGTGTTTATTGAAGATAAGTGAATTACAAAAGTTAGAGGGGAATAATGCAAACTTGAAAAACTTTAGGGGTACTAAAGTGTAATAAGTTAAATCAATATGGACCGTCGGTGGTAGTTTTAATAGTAAATCAATCTGGACCGTCGGTGGTGGTTTTAAAAGTAAATTAATCTGAACCGTCGATTGTGGTTTTAATAGTAATCAATCTGGACCGTCCGTTCTAATAGTAAATCAATTTGGAACGTTCGTGAATTAGTTACTATTTAGTCATTTCTCCTATAAATAGAAGCTTAATTCTTCTTTCATTCTAACCAATTCACTGAGACTCATAAGAGAAACTATAGAGAGAAACTATAGAGAGCAAGAAGAGTATTCTGCTACTTTACTATTGCAGCATCTAGTCTTCTACTAAGGTAAGGGATATTATTTGTTGTATTCGTAAGGGGTATTATTTCTTTCGTATTCCTAAGGAATACTATTTTTTTGTATTCATCCTTTAATATGTCGGAATAACCTGTCTACGCGGATTACATACCGTATGACAGGTGAAAATCCATTTGCAGTTTTGTGTGTTATTTCTTTTCATATTCTTAAATCTAAACTTACTATGGTAAGTATTGTTTCTATAATCCCTGAAATTAGTGGGATATCCTTGAAGTTTTGCGCTTCATCGAGTATCATTTCATTGGAATATTGATATGAATTTTCTTATTAAATATTAATATTTTTACCCGGGGTACTATTCACGGATTACTATTTACCCGATTAATATTCACTTAAATATTATTCATTCGGGTATTCGGGACACTTTTTATGCCGGGGTACTATTCCCGAAGTACTATTCACTAAAAAATTTATTTCTTTTCTATCCAAATTATTTTTGACACATGGATATTATTCTTGAATTTTACTCCACAAAGCAGTATCATGTTGACAATTTGGATAATATTAAATTCTAGATAAATTAAATTATAAATCTTTAAAATTTATCCTTTGCTTTCATTTAATTGAATTCTTATATCATTGTCATCATCCTCATGCTTATATTGTGATGAAAGTCATCTTTGGCTTACGTGCATAGATGGACTGTTGATTAGTATGATTATGACTAGGGATCATTCAATATAATCATGACCCGTAATGTTACAAATGATGTTATAAAAGTCCTCATTGGCCTATAGTACATTGAGGGATAGTGGTTGGAATGATTATGACCAGGGATTATCCTTTGGCCGTAGTGTAGGGATGATTTGATGATGTTGTTTATTTATTAAACTGAGTCTCAGCGATAAAGTTGATGAAAACCTTTTTAAATCATAGAAGATAGTAGATATCATACTCTACTTGACTCTTCTAATGGATTGCTTGTTTTGCTGCAGTTAAACTTGTTGTCTATTATATTCTATCAGTTTAATATTATTGAAGGCTAACGATAACTTATTCTGTATTATCTTAGTCATAATATTTTTTACTGGGCTAGTTGAGCTCACCCTTTTGCTTTCATTATTCTCTTCAAGAAATGAGAACATAGCCGGGACTAGTTGGGGAACGGAGTGATGGTCCGAGATGGTTGTTTTAGTTATCCTCACTATTTAGTGTGACAATAAATGTAATGAGGATTGAATTTGAGTTTAGATATTGTCTATGAGATAATATTCGTGTAAAAACTTTCAGCTCTTGTTGTATAATTAAGTTTATATTTGTATTCTGTACCATGTATTTGGCGACCCAAAATGGGTGATGTATACCCATTTTGGGGGCGTACAGTATGTATCAAAGCCATAGAAAAGATCCCCGAGCCTTTATCTGGTGACTTCCAAGTCTTGGAATGCACTTCAGCCAGACATTCCGTAGGGGACGCCGTGAGTAACGGTGGCAAGTTGATAGGTATCATTGTGAGGTGCTATCCAAGTCTTGGATGCGGTTCACAGTTGGTATCAAAGCTTAGGGATATGATCCCTAGCTGAGATGTGAGACAAGAACTTGGAGGGGAGAGACGGGGAATTCCTTCGCTAGTATGACCTACTTAAGTTTATTTGTTATTTAATTGGTTGGTCAGAGTATAAGGATAATATGTGACATGCCAATTAACCCTTGTTTTGTGGCAGTGTTTGAAAATGGCATCTGAAAATGTTGAGATCAACAATGAAGCACATGAGACCGTTGAGTCACCAACGATCAATACCCAGGATAATGTGCAACAAGAAGATAATAATCCTCAGGTAAACAACAACACTGATCAAATGATGAACGAAGGGATGTTCAGAGGCTTTATATAATTCATGTAACATCAGGCTAGAGCGGCTCGTGTTCAAAATGCAGGTGGAAACACTAGCAACTCACAGATGGTCACCGCTAAGCAATTCAAGGAGCTGGGACCATTGGAGTTTTGGGGAAAGCCAAAACCACTTAAGGCGGAGACGTGGATAAAGCAGATCACCAAGATATTCAAAGACTTGGGATGCTCTAAAAAGCAAAAGATTCCCTTTGCCACCTTCATGTTGAGAGGATAGGCAGATTACTGGTGGGAATCAGTAAAGCATACTCAGCTTGCCGCACTCAAAATGTCTTGGGAGAAGTTCCAAGAGCTGTTCAACGATAAGTACTTTCCCGAAAGTATTCGTCACACGAAGGTGGTGGAGTTTATCAAGTTGGAGCAAAACAATATGACTGTGTCGCAATACGAAGCTAAGTTTGCTGAGTTTTCCCGGTTTGCGCCCCACTTGGTTGATAATGAGGAGAAAATGACGCGGATGTTTCTAAGAGGTTTGAAACTCAAGATACGTCAATACCTAATTTCTCACAAACTGTGTTTGTATTCAGATATTATAAATAGGGCTCAGCTATTGGAGCGCGATAATGAGTCGACCCAACCAAGAGAGAGCAGTCGGCAAGTCGATAATACTAGTGGTAGTAGTCATCGAAGCGGCGACAACTAACGTGGAGGGAATCAATATGCCATAAATGGTAACCACTCCGGTGAAAATCATGGCCAAGATAATAGAAGTGAAAATTTCAAGAAGAGGAGAGTCAATAATGATGGAAAGACGTCAGCACCAGCACCTGTGATTAAGGAAGGAGAACGACCGCCGGTCGTATGTTACAAATGCGGAAGGAGAACGACTGCCGGTCGTATGTTACAAATGTGGAGGGGAGGGACACATCAGTCCAAATTGTATGCAGCATTCCAAAGTATATTACAATTGTGGAAGAGAAGGTCACCTAGCCTGATTTTGTCGTGCACCAAAGTTAAGTCCAGCTGGGATGGAAGCATCAAAGGCCGTCCCAGACAAGACAAAATCGGTAGTTTAAGGGAGAGCGTTTGTCGTAACCTCCCAAAAAGTGAGGAATCCGAACGAGGTGATCACGGGTAAGCTAATCATAAACTTTTGCGAAGCTTATACCTTATTTGATACTGGTTCTACCCATTCTTTTATTTCTCCTACTTGCACTGAACGTTTAAATTTGACTCCAGAGAAATTAGACTTTGACTTATCGGTTGAAACTCCATTGGGAGAAACCTTTATTACATCCACTGTTAATAAGTCTTGTTTGATTCAAATCGGTAACCGCACGTTACCTGTCGATCTTATTTCCTTAAAAATACTTGCGTTTGATGTGATTTTAGGGATTGATTAGTTAACTACTCATCATGAAAAAATTGATTATTTTCATAAGGTTGTTAGCTTTCATATTCCTAGCCAACCTATTATGAGAATTCAAGCGACCAAACCACTAAAGTCAATCACTGTCATATCAACCCACAAAGCTATTCGTTTATTGAAAAATGGATGTCAAGCTTTCTTAGCCCATGTCACAGATATAAACAAAAATACGTCAGATTTGAATGATATTTCCATTGTTAATAAATTTCGTAACATATTCCCTAAAGAACTTCCTGGCCTACCCCCAGAGCGTGAAATTAAATTTTGTATCGACCTTGAACCCGGTACAAAACCTATTTCCAAAGCCCCATATCGAATGGCTCCTGTTGAACTTCAGGGGTTAATGACCCAACTACAAGAATTGTTAGATATCATTTTCATTCGTCCTAGTACGTCTTCTTGCGGTGCTCCTGTTCTATTCGCAAAGAAGAAAAATGGGAGTATGCAATTTTGTATTGATTATCGGGAGTTAAATAATGCCACCATCAAAAATAGGTACCCGTTGCCTCGCATTGATGACCTATTTGACCAATTACAAGGCGCCAAACTCTTTTCAAATATTGATCTTCGTTCCAGATATCATCAATTAAAGATTAAAACTGATGACATTCCAAAGACTACTTTCAGAACTCGGTACGGGCATTATGAATTCCTAGTCATGTCTTTTGGATTGACTAATGCTCTTGCTGCCTTCATGGATATGATGAACCGAGTATTCAAGGAATATTTGGATTATTTTGTAGTCGTCTTTATTGATGACATCCTCATATATTCCAAAACCCATGAAGATCATGAGCAACACTTGAGACTGATACTCCAAAAGCTTTGTGAAAACAGGCTTTATGCCAAGTTGAAGAAGTGCAAGTTTTGTCTTGAGGAAGTAGCATTCCTTGAGCACGTAATATCAAATCATAGAATATCTATTGACCCAACAAAGATTGAAGCAATTCAAAGTTGGGAACAACCTAAGACAGTGACTGAAGTATGTAGCTTTTTGGGCTTAGTTGGTTATTATCGGAGATATATGGAAGGATTTTCTCGAATCGCAACTCCATTAACTTAGCTGACTCGAAAAGAAACAAAATTTAGTTGGAGCAAGGAATGTGACAAGAGTTTTCAAGAACTCAAGTGGAGACTCATTTCAGCACCTGTTATGACAATACCATCTGGTTTGGAGGTATTTGTCATCTACAACGATGCTTCAGGCAGAGGGTTAGGATGTGTTCTCATGTAACATGGGAAAGTTATAGCCTATGCCTCACGATAACTCAAAGAATATGAGAAGAATTATCCTACTCATGATCTAGAGTTGACAACTGTCGTTTTTGCACTAAAGATCTGGAGGCATTACCTGTATGGAGAGAAAGTGGAGATCTATACGGATCATAAAAACCTCAAATATTTCTTCACCCAAAAGGAATTCAACATGTGACAACGACGTTGGCTCGAGCTGTTGAAAGATTATGATCATACAATTCAATACCATTATGGAAAAGCTAACGTGGTAGCTGACGCATTGAGTAGAAGATCATATGCGGGTACGAGTGCGATATTGGAAACATAAAGGCCCATTTTGTATGACTTGTAAAGGATGGAGATAGCGATAAAGACTTCAGGGACCCACGTGATGATGACAAATATACGAGTAGAATCGACTTTAATCAATAAAGTTAAAGTTGCTCAAGCTACGGACCTGGAGCTGATGCGTATGAAGAAAAAAGTGTAAGAAGGTACTATTTCGGAAGCAAGAATCGATGAAGAAAGAATACTACGAGTCAACTCCAGACTTTGTATTCCAAACGACCCTATTTTAAAGTATAAGATCATAATGGAGGCACACAACACACCGTTTGCAATCCATCCTGGGAGTACCAAAATTTATCGTGATCTTCGACATTCATTTTGGTGGAGCAATATGAAGAGAGAGGTAGCGGAGTTTATCTCAAGGTGTATAACTTGTCAACGAGTCAAGGCGGAGCATCAAGTGCCAAAAGGTCCATTGCAACCACTTGAAATTCTAGAATGGAAGTAGGAGCACATTACCATGGATTTTGTTACTGGTCTTCCCAAGGTTTCTCAAGGCATAGATGCAATTTGGGTCATTGTTGATAGATTGACCAAGTCTGCTCATTTCTTACCTATACGAGAAACTTATTCACTTGAACGTCTTGCTCGTATGTACATAAATGAGATTATAAGACTGCATGACATGCCAATATCCATAGTTTCTAATCGAGACCCAAGATTCACTTCACGATTTTGGGTTAGTTTGCAAAAAGCTATGGGCACGAATTTACGATTTAGTTCGACATATCATGCTCAAACGGACGGGCAGTCAGAGAGGACTATTCAAACTCTTGAGGATTTATTAAGACTCTGTGTCCTTGACTTCAAAGAAAGTTGGGACAAGTTCTTGCCATTAGTGGAACTCTCCTACAATAATAGTTTTCAAGCAAGTATTGACATGGCTCCATTTGAGGCGTTGTATGGACGCAAGTGTCATTCTCCAGTATGTTGGGACGAGGTGGGTGAAGCAATGTTGTTAGGACCGGAGTTGGTACGTATGACTACAGAAAAGATTCAAATAATCTGACAATGTATAAAAAACTCACAAGATCGACAAAAGAGTTATGCTGATCTTCATCGAAAGGATGTGGAATTCAATGTTGGAGAACCTGTGTTGTTACGTGTTGCTCCATGGAAAGGAGTTACAAGATTTAGAAAGATAGAAAAGCTCAATCCTCGATTCATTGGGCAATTCAAAATTCTCGATCGAGTAGAAACTATGGCATATAGACTCGCCTTACCGCTAAGTATGTCTCGTGTTTATAATATTTTTTACATATCTATGTTACGTAAATATGTGGAAGACCCAAACTATGTTATTGAATTAGAATCAGATGAAATAGCAGAAGATTTAACATATGAAGAGGTACCTGTTAAAATATTGGATAAGAACGAGCATATTCTACGCTCCTAGGTTATACCTCAAGTCAAAGTTTTGTGGACAAACCACGATGTTGAGGAAATGACCTTGGAGTTAGAATCTAAAATAAAATCAAACTATCCTCACCTCTTCGACATACCAGGTATGTATCCTAATTTCGAGGATGATATTTCATAAGAAGGGGAGGTTGTAAGACCCCAACTTTCATAAATAAAGATTAATTTTTCTCGAAATATATTTTTTAATATTATGGTGTGGTTTTGATATAATTTTATAGTTGTGGGTAATATTTATAAATTTTGTAAAGTAAGCAAGTTGATATAAAATATTCTTTGTGTCGGGGAATATTCGATTGGTCGGGAAATATTCGTTTTAACAGGGAATATTTGTATGATGACACAATCATTGGTGGACCCCATAATGAAATTATTGTCGGAGTTAGAAAACGACAGAAATATCTTTTTATAAAAATAATAGCGAAAGTTTTACCGTTAATTGTTGAACTACCCGGTGGAAAAAGTACAGTAATACGCGTGGTTGCATAATAGCACACGGTATTGATTATTGATGCTTACGTGAGAAGTCACTCAATTATACTCAATTATTACTACAGTAATTGCTGCATAATATATCTCATATTTTTTATTCAATTATTGTCACAGTATCATCTGCATAATATATTATATTATTAAATCAATAATTGAGATAACAAAGTTATTCATATTATTATTTGTAATATTGACGATGTCTAGAAAGTTCTGTCGAGGAGAGGTGTGGTCACCCAATTGCGCGCCAATAGGGAGAAATTCTTATCGGAAAGCAACCTCTTTCCTAGGAATGATCTGGTTATTAAATATTGTGAGTTATAATATTAATGATGAATAATTGTTGAAGTATTAAGAATGTGTTTATTGAAGATAAGTGAATTATAAAAGTTAGAGGGGAATAATACAAACTTGGAAAACTTTAGGGGTACTAAAATATAATAAGTTAAATCAATCTGGACTATTGGTGGTGGTTTTAATAGTAAATCAATCTGGACCATTGGTGGTGGTTTTAATAGTAAATCAATCTGGACCGTGGATGGTGGTTTTAATAGTAAATCAATCTGGACCGTCGATGGTGATTTTAATAGTAAATCAATCTAGACCGTCGGTGGTGGTTTTAATAGTAAATTAATCTGGACCGTCGGTGGTGGTTTTAAAAGTAAATCAATCTGGACCATCGGTTGTGATTTTAATAGTAATCAATCTGGATCGTCCGTTCTAATAGTAAATCAATCTGGACCGTTCGTGAATTAGTTACTATTTAGTCATTTATCCTATAAATAGAAGCTTAATTCTTCTTTCATTCTCGCCAATTCACTGAGACTCACAAGAAAAACTATAGAGAGAGAAACTATAGAGAGCAAGAAGAAGAGTATTCTGCTACTCCACTATTGCAGTATCCAGTCTTCTACTAAGGTAAGGGATATTATTTGTTGTATTCGTAAGGGGTATTATTTTTTACGTATTCATAAGGAATACTATTTTTTTGTATTCATCCTTTAATATGTCAAAATAACCTGTCTACGCGGATTACATACCGTATGACAGGTAAAAATCTATTTGCAGTTTCGTATGTTATTTCTTTTTATATTCTTAAATCTAAACTTACTATGATAAGTATTGCTTCTATAATCCCTGAAATTAGTGGGATATCCTTAAAGTTTTGCGCTCATCCAGTATCGTTTCATTGGAATATTGATATGAACTTTCTTATTAAGTATCAATATTTTCACCCGGGGTACTATTCACAAGTTATTATTCACGGGTTACTATTCACCTGGTTACTATTCACTTAAATATTATTCATTCGGGTATTCGGGACGCTTTTCATGTCGGGGTACTATTCTCGAAGTACTATTCATAGGGTACTATTCACCGAAAAATTTATTTCTTTTCTATCCAAATTATTTTTGATACATGGATATTATTCTTGAATTTTACTCCACAAAGCAGTATCATGTTGACAATTTGGACATTATTGAATTCTGGATAAATTAAATTATAAATCTTTAAAATTTATCCTTTGCTTTCATTTAATTGAATTCTTATATCATTGACATCATCCTCATGCTTATATTGTGATGAAAGTCATCTTTGGCTTACGTGTATAGATGGACCGTTGATTAGTATGATTATGACTAGGGATCATTCGGTATAATCATGACCCGTAATGTTACAAATGATGTGGTAAAAGTCCTCATTGGCCTGTAGTGCATTTGGGGACAGTGGTTGGTATGATTATGACCAGGGATTATTCGGTATAATCATGACCATTGATGATTACATGAATATCATTGGCCCGTAGTGTAGGGATGATTCGATGATGTGGTTTATTTATTAAGTTGAGTCTCAGCGATAAAGTTCATGAAAACCTTTTTAAATCATAAAATATAGTAGATATCATGCTCTACTTGACTCTCCTAATGGATTGCTTGTTCCGCTGCAATTAAACTTGTTGTCTATTATATTATATCAGTTTAACATTGTTGAAGGCTAACGATAACTTATTCTGTATTATCTTAGTCATAATATTTCTTACTGGGCTAGTTGAGCTCATCCTTTTGCTTTCATTATTCTCTTCAGGAAATGAGAACATAGCCGGGACTAGTCGGGAAACGGAGTGATGGTGCGAGATGGCTGTTTTAGTAATCCTCACTATTTAGTGTGATAATAAATGTAATGAGGATTGAATTTGAGTTTGGATATTGTCTATGAGACAAAATTCGTGTAAAAACTATCAGCTCTTGTTGTATAATTAAGTTTGAATTTGTATTCTCTACCATGTATTTGGCGACCCAAGATGGGTGATGTATACCTATTTTGGGGGCGTCACAGTTGTACTATGAATTGGTACGAATTCAGAAAAGGACTATGAATACGGATTAAACAAAATTCGTATTGAGAATGGAGTTAAGATTAGGTGGGGATTTCAATTGAGGACTCATGTCGGCAGCTGAGTTGTATGATTCTTTGTTATGAACGGGGAATTGTACTTGGTGTAAAAACCACTTAGTTTCTGGTACTGATAATCATTGAAATGTCTGTGTTGCGCTATTTGCTATATACCTGTTAAGAAGATGATTCTTTTCTCAGGTGTATAACAGATAGGTAGGGTATAGGTAGAGAATATAGGGTTAAGTATGAGTTCTTAAAACTCATACTTGTGGTACGTTCGTGACTCATAATTATATGAAATGTTTATAAACCCCTCAACGAATGGACGCCAAAGGTCTGACTAGAACAAGTTCTTAAACTCATATGATTGCGAAAAGTTCCTGAACTCATAAGTCTGGTAAGTTTGACGAACTGGGTAGATATGTGTGAAAGGAGTATTGAGGATAATAGGAATAGATAGACTGATTAAGTAATTGATTATTAGTGGAGACATAGGTTTTCCAAATCTTCTAGCTATGCTAGACTCAAAATTTTTGACGTCAAGCTAAATACACACTGTGTCTTTTGGAAATGAATTTTTATTCTCAACTTCTGGTGACCATTGTGTATGTGCGGACTTCGGGCCACCGACACATCGTTACCTGTTGAGATGATAAAACTGAATTGCAAAGATTTTTGAATGGTTTAAAGTATAGTCTATGCTACTTGTCTCGGCTAGACAATAATGATTTGAAATATCAAAATATATTTTTATTTATCACTTATGTACCATGTAACTTGGTGTAGAGATGATAAAAAGTTGATGGAGTTGTAAATACAGGAATACTTAGTGTTGAATTTGATCTAAAATCGTTTTCCATTATTGTGTGATGTGTTATGACAAAGTCACTCGATGACGGCATCCTCAAACGGGTTGTTAATACAGTATGACATCATGACGTCATTTTCAAAACTAATTTTAAAATTTTAATTTGCCAACGGGGTTTGGCTATATCTAAATATTTCGATTGAATTAAATTATTGGTATGAGTCTAAGCTATTTGATTCAGCTAGACCAACATTAATAAAATTCTAAGCGTTCTTTGAAAACTTTCCCGAACAAATTTGTTTTGGTGCGAATTTCGATAAAGACTGAGGTAAGAAATTTTGTGCGCCTAAAGCGGATAAGAGTAAGGGAGAAAAATTGTTCCAACCAGCAGTACTTGGCTAGTACTGGGCATATCGGGCTAATTACCCTATGGATCTGCAAGATATGACGGTTTGGGGATGAATTTCCATATAACCTTTGCAAAAATGAAAGTTCATAGTCTATATGACTTTTCAGCATGATTTGAATAATTTAACTCTTGCGAGTGATGTTGTGGGTAGCATGTGATGCTGTGTATGAAAGGTATAAGGTGTAAGGTAAATTTCGGAGACGAAATTTTTAGAAGAAGGGGTGAATGTGACAACCCGAGAATTTAGAAAATTATTTAAATCTTAAAAGATTGAATTAAGGTTAAATAATAAACCTAGATAGAAAATAAGTGTACAGATTTGACATTTTTGAAGGATTTTTATGGATTTAAAAATTTTTGTGGTGAATTATTAAGGATTATGTATATAAGTGTATATGTTCTGTGTGTATGGTCATATATATGTACAGTATGGGGTTAAGGATCATTTATTGGTCGAATAAGTTATATCAGGGATAAAACCTAAAGTTATATTAAGAACTTCAATGTTCAGTTAGAAAACCCTAACGACAGATAAGAAACTCTAATTCCAGCTTCGGAAACCCTAATTTTATTTTCGAGAATTCTAAACCCTAATTGAGAATTTCAAAGCCCTAATTTGAGAACCCTAATGCTTAGTATAAAATCCTAAGGGTTAAAAGTTATGTGAGTAAATGAATATGAATATTATGTGTTTGTTTTTACTTGTTTATTATATAAATAAATAAAAGAAACTGAGGTAATCTAATTATATATTAGGAATAAAAAATTGAATAACTTAAGGATTATGGTATGGGAGAATAATAGTAATTATAATATATACTAATCCTAAAAGATTTATTTTATACATCTCAATTAAATAATTTTATAAACTAATTATAGCAAGTCTAATTGGGTTAAAAAAATTAAATGTGCATGAGTAGTGATTTAAATTATAATTGAGGAAATGAAAACTCTAATTAAATTATTTGGTTTGGATAAGAATTAAAGGTATTAGACTATGTAAATTTCATGACCCAAGTAATTAAGTTAAAAGCCCAAAAGAATTAAATGAGTGATCTAACTTTTAGCCCAATTGAGAGGGGATATTTTGGACATTTAGCAAGCTATATATAACATTAAAATTTAACAAAAATTTGGGGCAAAAAGGGTCCATGATGCCCGGCCATATAGAGAGAAAATGAGGGGGAATAGAAGTAATCATGAAACTTATCTACTTCTTACCAACTCTTACCTACCACCTTAGTTGTCACCATATCTTCTAAGCCACCTTATTTCACCAAGATCACAAGCAACAACTAGATAAGAGAGAGAGAAAGCATGAGTGTGGTGAAATGTATATAGATATATACAATATATCTATACATTTTTTTATTCAAACAAAACCTTACTCTTTTTTCTTTCATTTTATTTCTTAAGTTAGCTAACAAAAGAAAATCAAGAGAGAGAGAGAGGAGGCCATTTTCGGTAGCCACTTGAGAGGAAGGGGAGGAGAAAATTTTCTCATACATCCCAAAGTTCATCTTTTATTTTGAAGAAGGAAGATAACACAAGAAATAGGTATAATAACTACACCCTAATAACTTAGTTTATGTAATTTATTTGGTTGTTTAAATTCAAATCATGAGTCTATGTTTCTAAACTTAAAAACCATGAATATAATTTGTCGACGTCGGGATTTTTATTTGTCCCTTTTCATTTCTTGTTCTTTGGTGTTCTCATTTTAGGTGAGATTTCTTTGAAAAAAATAAGTGAAAAAGGTCCGACATGTATAATGTCGACGATGGACTGTTAAGAGTCGCCAGTTAATTTTTTAACTGGTTGTACCCACACAACCGAGAAAAGGTTTGTACATTGACCCAGTGATGTGACACTGCTAAATGGGTCTGTGAAACCGAGATTTATCATGGTCCGGGAACTTGCTTATGCGGAGTGAAGGTGTTGGGCACCCCCTCACATCCGTGTTACCACGGTGACCGCCACTTTTCAAGAAATTGTTTTATGAATGTGTGTATGTGTGTGGGTCAATGTGATGTTATTTGGAAGTAGTGCTATACCTCATTTGCACCTATATACAAAGGGTTTGAATTTGTGTAAAAATTTAGTTTTAAACAATATATGGCAGTGATTTTTTATAAAAGAGGTTTTTTCAAACCCTTGTTCTCAATAGTAATTGAGGCCTTTGATACTTCCATTTTATTAAATGTTCGGCTTAATTGCTTTTATTTTCGAGATGCGAAGCATCTTCGAGAAAATAATGTACAAAGCGATGCCGAACTCCTTGTGGGTATGAAAACCATCTGAGGAAATTCAAACACCGTAAATAAATTTACAAGCTGTTTACAGCTGAAAATGTCCATCACAGGAACCGAATCTAGATTCAATGGACTGAATTTGTGATCACATGATTCCTAGGCTCACATGATTTCGCAGTTGATATAAATACAGTAAGCAATTATATATATAAAAGCGGTAAATATATATATATATATATATATATATATATATATATATATATATATATACATACATGATTAACCACCACGAAGCACCTCCATGGGGATCGGGAATGTAAATAAAGCTTTAAAAGCGATCAACTGCCACGAAGAAAACTCCAGGCAGGACGAAATGTACAGAAAGCTGTAAAAACGGTCAACCGCCACGAAATAAACTCCAGGCGTGACGATATATAAATATATATATATATATATATATATATATATATATATATATTAAAGCAGTAAACGCACCGGATATAAAATCCAGGCTCATCGAACACAGTTCGACACACAGTTCATATATATATATATATATAAATATATATATACAAAAGAAATTAAATGCTCCAGACGTAAGTTTAGGCTCATTGAACAGAGTTCGACATACAGTTCATATACATCAATATATATATATACGAAAGCAATTAAACGCTCCAGACATAAGTCCAGGCTCAATCGAGGCATAACTCGATAATGTTAGTCCATATATAAAAGTATATATATATATATATATATATATATATATATATATACACACACACACACACACACAAATTGAAATGAAACCACAGACCGAAGTCTAGGCATACACACGCAACACGACTCTCAACGTGAAGAATAGTGTGTGCAAAGATGAATAGAAAGGCTTTAAAGTGTGTAAAAAGGCTTACAGTGGGCTTCCAAAGAAGACTTCTATAGCTTTAAGTGGATGAACACTCGGCTCTTGCTGGTAAAAAGTAGCTATATATGAGCTTACAAGTGTTTAAAATGAGAAAACACTCAGTTTGGGGTGTGTATATAGCAAATTGGACATGGCTTTCTCACCTTTTTCTCTTACAAAATGGCCACCCCAAGCCCTCTATTTATAGAGGGGGGAGCCGCAGGTACCTGCGGTTAGCCCCAGATGTACTTGCTGCTGCCCGGAATGCCCCGGGCTTCGTGGGTCCCACTATTTCGAAGTACGTGCACGCGAACAATGTGATGTCCGCTCGAACTTTCAGAACTTCAATCCAGGCATCCGACTGAGGTGTATAAGACCTATTTCGGACCGCCGTTGTCGAGAGTTTCACAATGACATGAGATTAGAGGTTGTACGAAGTCAGGAAGATGGGACCATGCCCTCTGGTCTTCATGCTTCAAATTCTATCCGTTACCCTGCGTAATAGTCACTTGGGATTAGACTTCCTTGGTTCTTGTGGGACATTGTTGTGTAGAAATGTATGTCTAAAATGTTGAGACAGCGTGATATGGCATCAAGGTGGCAAGATGACGACTTTTCCCCTCACCGGGGTTATCTCCAGTTTGGGCTGATAAAATATATGTTGCTCAGGGTTATCTTTGAGATTGGAATGCTGCAAGTGTCGAAGGTCCTCAGTGTCATCTCAGAGGTGTGCCTGTCTTTCTGGGGTTATCTCCGGATCTTGTATTTGAGTGCTTTGGTGTGAGTGCCGAGTATTTTGAAGCTGTTTGCATGGCTTTAAAATAAGCATTTCCGGGGTTATCTCCGAAATTGCAACTACACTCCTTGGGGTTATCTCCAAGATTGGCGCTGCTATTCCCTGTGTCGGGACTGAGACTGAATATCTCGGGGTCATCTCTAGGATGAATTGGCCTTCTCCGGTGGAATTTCTGGTATTAGAACTGCAGGTCTCGGGGTTATCTTTGAGGTTGAAACTGATACTCCCGGTATGTGTTCCGGGGTTAAAACTAAACTTTTAGTACTATTCAGACTGGATGTAAGCTGTCTTCCAGGGTTATCTCTGAAAGACAAATCTGCCCTCCTACAATGTCAGTAATAGGTGTGCCAAAAATTTTGAGTGTCTACAGATTCCCCTCTTTATCATATTTATGCAATGCAATGGCATGGATAGGATAAATAATCCTAGACACTTGAAATGCAACAAGATAAATATGATGCTATGCTAATATATGATGCATATGCATTGTTTTCCCACATGTTGGGGAAAATTACTGGCTCCCTGTCGCTTCAATCGGGGATGGCAATGATGACAAGCTTGGATGTGTGATCCAAACCTCTTAGGATGTTGATGTTGGGGCTATCACCAAAGTCTTGAATCCTTGATACAGACTTTATTCCAAAGATGTGCCTCTCGTGTACAAGAGATATGTGGGGATAAAGTTTTATCTGTTTGAGGATGTGTATAACATATTCCATCATCGATCCTCTCCTATGATGTTGATCTTTCCTGGTTTGTATCGCCAGGACATAGCAATGTTCTGTCAGATTTACTGCCAATAGTAGATATTGTCAAAGCTGCCTGACCTTCGTTGACATGTGAACCAACGGATGACCACACCCCCACCGGGGATCTACTTGACTTCTGCTGATGTGTATATCAACGGATGAACTCCCTGATGGGGATAAATGCCAAGGCTTCTTGGCCTTTGTTGATGTGTGTATCAATTGATGAACTCCCTGCTGGGGATAAATTTTAAGGCTGCTTGGCCTTTGTTGATGTGTGTATCAACTGATGCAATCATCAGATGGCTTCCGATGCGTCGTTGGGTTTACCTGCCAATGGCTGAACTGATGTCAAGGTTGCTTGACCTTCGTTAACATGTATATTAACAGAAAATATGCGTTGTAACCCCCGCTGGGGATCCATTTGATCCTCGCTGACGTGTGTGTCAACGGACAACATGCGTTGTAACCCCCGTCGGGGATCTATTTTTGGACAGATGACCATGCGTTGTAACCCTCGTCAGGGACCTACTTGAAAAAATTAGGGTGACGACCTTGAATTGACGGCATTGGACCCCTGTGCGGTATTGCCGAATATGATCTACAATGACTTGGATCATCGGTATAGTATACCCTATGTTCGGGCAAATACCAATGAATGATATGAAAGCCATAGTCGGGCCCAGAAAAACCAGGATTTTAGGCTATTCCGCTCAATCGCGTAGCGTTTTTATCCTTGATTTGGCCTTTTTAGCTTGTGAGAACTCCTTTGCAATTCGAACTGGACCAAAGAGGAGGGGTGAGACCCCACATAGGGGTGCCATAGGTACACCTGCAGCAGCCACAGGTGGAGCTACGGCCAACCGTGAATGGCTATTAATGCTGCAGTTTGCTTTCTCATGTCATTTCATATTGCACCGCGAAGGAAATCTGAGAGCTCTTCTTCAGATTTGCTGAGTTTAGACGTCTTTCTATAAATTCTATCATCGTACAAGTGTTCTGCACTGTCCTAGTAATGTATGCATGTCTTCTTTTCCAGTTTTTATCCGTTGGAAAATGACTTATCACATGAAATGCATCTAAACACATAGTAGTGAATATGCATGCTCAACTGACTTGATAAAAAATATTTAACATAGTAAATGTTAGTATTAAACCATGCTGAACATAATAATGTGAAAAAAATTTAACTTCGGAGACAGTCAAATTGGCACCCTTTTCTGCTATTTCTTATCCTATTTGAGGACAAATGTGCAAAAGGCAAAAATGCAAAGTAATTAATTAAACTACCCTTATGGATTGATGACTTTGACTTTTTATGCATATAGTATGTATATGACTGTGGGCAGGTGTGCTACTGAATGGCCACCTAGTCATGCCAATGTGCATGTGGATAGTCCTATTTACAAAGAGTACTATGGCAAAAAAATTTCAAAATGTAGGAATTGAGTAGTCATGCATTTTTAACTCTATTGTAAACGTATGTTAAAATAATGCATACATGTATGCAGTCATAAAATGCATTTTGAAAAGAAAGCTCCAGGTTAGAAATTACCACACCCTTTTTGAGGTGATTTGGAGACTTTTATCCAGATATTATGGATCCGTATCAGCCGAGTAGTTTCTGTAGGACCACTTCTAGTATACAGAGGAGGGCTTCTGAAGTGCCTTGACCCCGTTCTATTAGATAGCCTCGTTGGTTGGTGGAGGCGGTGATACGTCCAGTTCGGGTTGATGTGCCGGACGTCGAGGACGCGGAGGAGGATGTCCCAGTTGCGAACCCCACTTCTGCTGCACATGTTCCCTGTAGGGACCTCCCGAGTATTTAGGTGGCAAACCCAGAGCTCCTGGGTGATTTGAGTCGACATCCCTCGATGTATTTGCACGCTAACGAGGTATGATGTTAGATCTTAATCTTCCTTCTTTCCTATTGATGAGGAGAAAAGGATTTTGATGTTGATCTGCATTTTGTGTAGGTTCTCGGCTTTGCACAGGCTCGAGGTAACTGGTTTAGTATTCACTCCATGTATCAGGCTCTGCATCCTGACTATAGAGCGATTGTGCATGACTGAGGATTTGGGGCGTTCTTTTCCATCCTTCCTCGTCGTTATCCCTGGGGTTACCTCAGGGCATTGTCTGAGTGCTGATTTCACCAAACTCAGTCTCTCCATTTGCTGGACTATGAGGTAATGATGACGCCGATGAATTGGCGAATTATCACAGGTATGGAGTTTGGAGGGGCACCAGTGCCTTGCACGACGAATATTATCCCGACTACCGTCAGATCCTTGTTAGGAGTTCTGGCAGAGGCGCTCAAGGGCAGGACTGTCCGTACGGGTCTTTTGAGCGTAGATGCTATGAGTGGGCTGTTGAGTGACCCCATACCAACTGATGTTAGAGTCAGGGATCGCATTCTTCGGCGACTGTTCCTGATGATCATTAGGGGCTGCTTCATAGCAGATAACTCTTCTACGGTGTCGTTCGCTTTAATCAATGCCACGCGACATGTGGACCGTATTAGAGAGTATGATTGGGGCTCCTACACCTTTGCCTATTTGCTCAGGGGCATGCGTATGCGCTCGCAGGGCTTGACCGAGGCTTGGTTAGGATTTTACCCATTTCTACTGGTGAGTATTTCTCTTATAATTTACCATGTACAGGTTAAGAGTGTTAACTGACAGCAGATGTTTTGCCTTTGTGTTGGCAATTTTGGGTCTATGAGAGGCTACCATGTTTACATCCTATGAGTGTATTAGGGTTGGATACCTATCCACGAGGATGGCGATGGCATCATTCCATATTGGCAGAGGTCCTTGTAGCTGAGGGTTTCACTCATTATCGCCTACAGCTGGAGTTGTTGACAACTGATGTCATCACATGGATTCCATATTCTAGGGAGCATTTGGCCATTGGATTTGAGGATGGGTACCCGACTGGTGTCAAGTACGTGATTTTCACCCGTAGAGTTCCTCTCTTTATTGATCGAGGATGAGAGCTTTATTTAGGAGAGCGTGCTATTAGGAGCACCACAGGAGAGATCCGTGTACCGATCTTGCCTCCTACCAGGCGTTATTGGCCTGTGTCGTAGTCACCCGTCATTGATATCCCATTGTTGGGTGTTGACAGTTTTACATTGTCAGAGGGTCCCTGCACTCAGGATGTATTCCAGCATTGGTGGTTCCCTCGTACTATTGGAGCCTAGACCCGAGCCACTCAGTTCATGGGGGATATGGTTTTAGGATCCGTGATGATGACGGATTGGCTAGCCTGTGTCTGAGATCCGACTCATATGACACATATTGACAGCTTGACCCAGCGACTGGACCGGGCACATTTCTTTATCCGGTATTTGGGTAGAGATCTGGCAGAGGCAGATTTAGTTGATCCTTCCAGCGCAGGAGCTGGCCCCACAGATGACCCATTTGGCTTTGTCGGCGCAGATCCTCCTTTGTATAGGCCTGACATCCCTGTTGATAGAGATCCAGTGATCCAGGAGGAGTTACGTCAGGTGGACAAGATTGATGATATAGATATTGACACCATTGTCTTCTTCTGATGTGTATTCTCATTATCTCTTTTGATAGGCTTTTGTTAGTAGTAGGGCGTTTGTGGCCCATTTCTCTGTATTTTTAGCTGTACAGAGATGATGTATTTAGGAATGTATGTACTATCTTCTATTCCCTGTATCATATTGTCATCTATTATTTGTTATGCATGTATCATGTTATGCATATATATGTATGTCTAGAGATATTCAGCATTGACCCCTGGATGGTATTATGATACGACCCACAGAGATGTCTTCTTCGACAGCCAGCCACATAGATCACACACCGCCATTATTGGTGGTATCCCGTCTGAGATATTGGTATGATAGTATGTCACCCTCAGATAGGGTGACTGTAGATGAGCTGTTGTAGCATACCATGACACTTTTGATGTTTCAGGTTCTTACAGGATTTATGGAGGGCATGTTGGAGTATTGGGTATCGGAGAGGTAGGTTTTTCGGTTTGGGACCCAGGAGTTGACTCCGACTCTAGAGGAGTATGCACGTTTAACGATGCTGCCACTTGACAAACCTTGCATGCATATGGCCATTGGTGACATGAGCCATTAGTTTATGACTCTCACCGGGTTGAGGTGGAGAGTTGTACAGGATGAGATCACATCCGACCAAGTGATATCCTAGTATTTTCTGATTGACAGATTTGGCTATGAGGACAGCTATGCTTGGTATTCTGGGGATTTCACCATACCAGAGGACCAGTGCCGTTTGGCCAGGATAGATGTATTGCTGCTGTGTGTATTATCATACGTGTACATGCCACAATACATGGATGAGTTGGACATCGATATTATTATGGTAGTGAGAGCTCTCAGGGAGGGTCGTACCATTATTCTGATGATCATCGCAGAGACACTGAGGTCAGCCACATTCTACAGGACTTACCCTGCAGGGGTATTCACGGGTAGTTCGGTCATGCTGTACGTGTGGTTTATGTCACACCTGAGACCGATTGGCACATTCAGATAACACGGGTATTGTTTCACCAATGAGATAGCTATGTCATTTTCCTTCCAGCCTACGGATGGTATAGATCCTGCATCTTGGTCCATTTTCTTAGCTGGGATTGAAGATCCATTTGCTATCTTGCCGTGTACAGGGCTCAGTTTGCCCTACAGTTTCATTATTCATTCTCAGGGCATGGATTATCTCCCTCTAGCTGGTTTGAGGGGCATGACTACCTACCACCCACTGGTCGTGATGTCGCAGTTTGAGCAGTTTCAGGATTTCCATCCTTTTGATGGGGCGTTAGATCTGCACTTAGCTTCTTGCCACTTGTCAGCAGAGGACCGATCCCGAGTGTATGCTTGTTGGGATCAGCGTGAGATAGCTACTTTTTTTGTCAGCCATCTGGGTTATTCTGTAGAGTATTCGGCATGGATGGAGACAGAAACTTCATTGGCTGTGGTAGTATCCACAGTGCCAGGTAGTGATTCAGATGATGGAGAGCCCATGGAGGACATTAAATCTTCCACCGAGGAGGAGCCATTTACTAGGTTGCCAGCAGCTCTCTTAGATTCTCCCAGTACTAGTACTGTTGTGATCCAGCATTCAACACAGTACTTCGAGCAGAGTTTTCATTTGATGACCTTTGTGAGGGATCAGGCTAGAGCCCTGATGTTGACAGCTTTTAATTGGAGAGACGCAGCTCTATTAGAGAGAGACGAGGCATTAGCTCGTATAGGTGCCGCTATTGTTGAGCGGGATGAGGCCATATCAGCCAGAGATGCAGTGATCATTGAGCGGGATAGCGCCATATCTGCCCGGGATGTAGCCATCACATATAGTATAACAGTGAGATCCCTGACCACTGGTATGCTTACCGAGATGAGTGCGTACATTGATGAGCATCGCGTCACCATACAGATGGCCTCGGACTTACTGGCGCGTGTGGATATCCTTGTACAGGAGACCACAACATTACCTCCTTCTTCTGAGAGAGATGATATGTTAGATCTGCTAGTCCGCATGCATACCGATCTATAGATAGCCTTGTATTTTTCTGCACAGACTAGCTTAGCCATTTTGTCATGTACAGTTTACATTGTGTATATCAAACAGTATTATATATAGCAGGAAAATATATTTTTGATCACTTCCCTTTTAGATATGCCTGAATACTTGCTTGATATTTGCCTGCTTCTTCAGGGCTTGTGATCTTGATGTATTCTGAATTCCTCCTTGCTGGATGGACATTGAGTTGTCTCTGGATAGTTCAGAATGGATCATAGATCTACATGTATCCCTACCATCTTTGGTGTCTTGGGACTGGTTTCTATATGGAAATGTGGAGAGGAGTGTGACTTTCCTCTCTGAGATTGACCGCACCACAGATGGTCGCCAGTACTCCTATTTAGGAGGAGCCTAGTTAATTCCATCTCTTATGGATTGATGTTGCTCTTCAAGGAACAACCGCAGCTTAGATGGTCGCCGAGTCTCTCGTTTAGATGGGGAGGTTAGGTAATTCCATCCCTTTGGTCTGAAGCCAATGAAATGTGGTGGATTGAAGTTTGATCCCAGTATCGTTGACAAGTATTTATGTTTTGGGTAGGGGGTTAGACCGAACCATGAATGGCTGCCTACGTACTCCTGTTGAAGAGGAGATCAGGTCTGCGTAGTTCGAACCTGGTGTAAGAGGTTCAACGCTGTATGTGGCAGAAAGGGTGTAGGAATGTTTTTTGTTATTTTTGTAATGAGAAGAGTGTAGGAATATTTTTGTTGTTTTTATTTTATTGCGACAGGGCCATATAAAATGGTTGCCTACGTACTCCCGTGTATCAAGGAGATCAGGTCGACGTAGTTCGCCCCTCAGGACGATTTGTAGCCAACCAAAAGTTTGATCCTATATGGAGGACAAACTGCGGGGGGAAGAAAGTTTAATCCTAAGTTTAGGATCAACTGCAAGTGTGAAAAGTTTGATCCCGTGTTTTGGGATAAACTGCAAGTGTGAAGGGTTCAATCCCTAGTGGGATAACCAAAGTTGAGTAAGGGTTAAAAAACCAAGTGAAGAGGAAGGGATTTGATGATCCGAAAACCTGGCTGCTGGCTTGAAAAGTGTGTTTCCCTGAGGGGCACAGTGTGGAAGAGAGTTGTATGTAATGAAGGGTTAAAGAACCGAAATAACTGGTGATCTGATGATCCAATACCAGGATGTTTGCTTGATGGTAACTTTAGCCATAGTACCGTTTCACGGTATCCGAGTTAATAAGCTGTGAAAATTCATCACCATCCATTTCCTGCAATCTGAGAGCACCTTTTGTCAATACTTCCTTGACAATAAACGGGCCTTCCTAGTTAGGGGAGAATTTTCCCTTAGACTGATCTTGGTTGTCTATGATCTTCTTCAAAACCAAGTCATGTTATTTAAACTGCCGTAGCCGGACTTTTCTGTTATAGGATCGGGCGATCCTTTGTTGATATAACTGACCGTGGAAGATAGTCGCAGTTCGCCTTTCGTCTATTAGAGACAATTGGTGATACCTGTCTTGTACCCATTGGTCTTCATCTAGCTGAGCGTCTATCAACACTCTGAGGGATTCCATTTTTACCTCTATGGGGAGTACTGCTTCCATCCCATAGGTTAATGCGTAGGGGGTTGCCCCAGTTGAAGTGCGCGTTGATGTTCTGTAGGCTAACAGAGTAAGAGGCAATAAGTCAGGCCAGCCTTTGTGGTTGGCGGACATCTTTTGCATGATCTTCTTAAAGTTTTTGTTAGCCGCTTCAACAACACCATTTATCTTTGGACGGTAGATGACGGAGTTAAGGTGTTTGATGTGGAATTTACTGCATAACTCCTCCATCATTTTGTTGTTGAGGTTCTTAGCATTGTCTGATACAATTACCTCTGGTTGTCCGTATCGACAAATGACATTGTTTCTGATGAAAGTAATGATGACTTCTTTGGTAACCCTGGGGATGGAGGCTGTTTCTACCCACTTGGTGAAGTAATCGATCATGGTGAAGATAAATCGATGTCCATTACTGGCTTTAGGCTCGATGGGCCCGATCACGTCCATTCCCCATATTGAGAAGGGCCAAGGCGAACTCATATTGTGGAGCTCCCGTGGAGGGGTGTGGATAGCATTCCCATGAATTTGGCACTGATAACATCTTCTGACGTGGTTATTGTAGTCAGCCTTGAGAGAGAGAGCCAGTAATGTCCTGTTCTGAGGATCTTCTTTACAAGTAAAGGGCCGCTCATGTGTGGGCCACAGACTCCACCATGGATCTCATCTATGAGTCTCTGAACTTGATCCTTATCCAGGCATCTGAGGAGACCTAATCCTTCATCTCTCTTGTAGAGTGCATCTCCGCTCAGGTAGAATTTCATAGCAAGTCGATGAATCTGCCTTTGCTCAGTCAGGCTCACCTCAGCGGGTGTAGATCCATGTCACAAATACTCCTTGATATGCTGATACCAAGGTTGTTGGATGGGAGGTAGCTCATTCGATACTTCTCCAACATAGTTTCCATAGGTTAATGCCTTTTTCAGGGCCAATGTGACGCTTGGCATGTGTTCCTTGTCAGGTATATGAATCAAGGAGGCCAAAGTTGCTAATGCGTCTGCGACGTCATTCCTATTACGAGGAATGTGTAGAAAGGAGATCTCTTCGAACTCCGAAGCCATCTGTAAAACTTGCCGATGGTAAGGCAATAAATGTAGCTCTTTGGTTTGATAGATTCCCATGGATTGTTTGACTACTAAATCCGAATCCCCAAAGACAGTTAACCGCCTGATGCCCATTCAACGGGCAAGTTTTAGCTCAATGATACAACCTTCATATTTAGTTGTGTTGTTGGTGCTGATAAATTGCAATTTGACGGTGACGGGATACTGCTCCCCCATACAGGATACTAGAACAGCTCCAGCTCTAGAACCTTCCATATTAAAATCTCCATCGAAATATATATTCCATGTTTGACGTGTATCGTACTGATGGTGTTGCTGAATTACCATTACCCTTTCATCGGGGAAGTATGTTTCTAAGGGTTTAAAATCCCCTAAAGGTGAGGCGACCAGTTGATCTGCGATTCCTTGACCTGTAATGGACTTTTGCGTCACGTAAACGATGTCAAATTGTTACAGAATCGACTGCCATCTGGACAGCCTACAATTCAGTATGGGCTTACTGAACACATACTTGAAAGGATCCACGCAAGACATGAGATGGGTTGTGTGCCCATGGAGGTAATGTTGTAACCTCATGGAAGCCCATGCTAAAGCACAATAAGTCTTCTCAATCAGAGTGTACTTGTGTTCACTGCTGCGGAATCTTTTGCTGAGGTAATAGATAGCTCGTTCTCGGCCTCTATCCTCTTTCTGACCCAGCATGCAGCCCATGGCATTGTCACCTATGGAAAGGTACATGAATAGGGGAACACCATCACTAGGTGGCACCAAAATGGGAGCTTTAACTAGCTGCTCTATGATTGTAAGGAAGGCCTTCTGGCACTCATCATTCCATTTCATGGAGGAGTTCTTCCTTAACAGCTTAAAGATAGGCTCACAGATTGCTATGAGTTGAGAAATGAACCTACTAATGAAGTTGACTCTTCCCAAAAATTTTCGTATTTCCTTCTCTGTCTGAGGAATGTGCATTTTTGTAATGGCCTGGATTTTGGTGGGATCTAGCTCAATCCCTTTGTGGCTGACTAGAAATCCTAGCAACTTGCCTGATTTAACGCCAAAGGCGCACTTAGCTGGATTCAACTTCAAGTTGTACTTACGCAACCTGTTGAAAAGTTTTTTGAGATGGTCTAAGTTGTCTTCCTCCCTTGGGGATTTGACAATGATGTCATCCACATAGATCTCTATCTCCTTATGTATTAAATCATGGAAAAGAGCCATCATAGCTCTCTGATAGGTAGCTCTGACATTGATGAGGCTGAAAGACAACCGTCTATAGCAAAAGGTTCCCCAAGGCGTGATGAAAGTAGTTTTCTCATGATCCTCCTCAGCAACCATGATCTGATCGTACCCCGCGAAGCAATCAGCGAAGGAGTACATGCCGTATTGAGCAGTATTGTCAATGAGAATATGGATGAATGACACGGGAAAGCTATCTTTAAGGCAAGCTTTATTCAGATCCCAATAATCCACGCAAACTCGCACCTTTCCTCCAGGCTTAGGCCCGGGAACGATGTAAGATATCCATTCAGGATATGTGGACACCATGATAATACCAGCTTGAAATTGTTTCACAATTTCTTCTTTCACCTTTAAACTCTACTAAGGTTTTAATCGCCTGAGCTTCTGCTTGACTAGCTTGAATCCCACTTTAATGGGAAGGCGATGAAGGACAATGTTAGTGGATAAACCCACCATGTCTTCATGAGACCATGTAAACACATCCTAAAATTGGGTTAGTAGTGTAACCATGTCATTCCTCTGGTTTGGGGTAAGGTCTGAACCCATCTGGATTAACTTAGAGTTTTCTAAGGTTCTGAGATTGAAGGAGGTGGTTTGATTAAGGTTAGGTTTAGATTTGTCTTTGACCCATTCTTTGATCTCCGGAGGCACCTCAATGTCCTCTTGTATTTCCATCAAGTCTGAGTCCAACTTTTCATCAAAGTTACAATCCTTGTGGAGAAGAGGCATCTTATCAGCAAGTACATGCACATCTAAGTTCAGAGTCCTGAAACAAAATATGCTTTCACTTAATATATCTATGAAACTATTTAATCATACAAAGTGTTAGCATGTACGGACAAAATAACTGCTAATACTGTACAGAAAAGTAAGCAGTTATGATATCTACAGGGTGGAAAGAAGTTCTACCCATTTTACTCTTGTCGACCAATGCAAGGAGTGTTGCTCCAATTGGCAAGGGCAAAGTCCTGGTGGACTGCAGTGATGGAGGGACTGTCACCGTCCTCCTTCTCCCGAATGATGACCATTATGTCTGGGCAATCATCGTCTGGGGTGTATCTGTTTATATGTTCATCATGAACAATGATGCGTATGCCTGACATCATTGGGACGATGTCTTGTTTCATTCTCCGTTCCACTTCTTCCACGTTGGGATCTGGAATAAAGACTTCCTTCTCCTTTACCGGTATCGGTTTAGGAAATAACATAGCCATTGCATTGGCTGGCACCTTTACCTGAGATTGTGCGGACTCTGGATTTACAGGTGGAAATGATCGTCGTATGGCTAAAATTGAAGGAATCTACTTATGCTTATGTGGATTCTTGTGACTGGAACTAGCAGAATAGCCTAGTCCGAATGGCCCAATTTGACTGGACACTTGAATCGGATGCTTCATACCCTGATTATTTTTACCCAGCCCTTGTCCTGGCTGGTGTCCTAATGACATCATTTCTTGAGTAGCTGCCATCACTTCGGCAGAAATCTTGGGTACGGGAAATGGCGTCCCAATGGAATGGTATTGAGTGTTGTTTACTTCCAAAGCGTGGAAACTGACCGGCTCAACATCGGAATTAAAACTGATATGTGACATCGGAATTAAAACTGATATGTGGCATGTCACCCTATTGAGGGAATTCCGGTTCAGCGTTGACTGTGTCTAGGCTATTGTTGATAATGTATTTAAATTGCTGATAAAGAGTGGAGGGGACTGCCCCGGCCATATGAATCCACGGTCTCCCCAGAAGTAGGTTGTATCATGTATCTATTTTGAGAACGTGAAAAGATACACAGAATGTATGGGGACCAATCTCAATTAGCAGCTCAATCTATCCGACTGAATTCCAGGGGGCTCCGTCAAAAGTTTTGATAATCGTATGGCTACTTCGGATCCGCTTGAGATTGACATTCATCTTTAACAACGTAGCGTAAGGACTGATGTTTAGAGATGAACCTCCATCTATCAAGACTCCAATTAATATGTATCCAGAGGACAAAACTGTAATGTGTAACGGCTTGCAATGACCGGTCCCTTCGGGCGGTATGTCATAATCAGTAAAAGAAATCACATTGTTGTTGAAAATGTGATCAACCATATGTTGAAATTTTTCCACATCCACTAATTTCGGCAAGTATGTTTCTCCCAAAACCTTCAATAGAATCTTCTTGTAATCCTCAAAAGAGAAAACTAAGTCCAGTATTAAAATTTGATGTGGAGCTTCTCTTAAGCTTAAAACCACCTTGGATTCATTATGACCCATAGCACGGAAGAATTTTTCAATATTCTCCATGGGAATTTCCCCCTTTGATTTGATGGCATGCTTCATCACCCGTTGGGGAAGACACAGTGGATTTTCCTTCGACACTGCAGCAGTTATATGCGAGGTGGATCCTTCATCTTCTCCATAATTCCAGGGGACTTTTGGTAAGCTGATAACAAGATATTGTGGTTTGAATGGAAAGGTGATTGGCTTTGGCGCAGCCACTTCCAAAGAATTTTTAACTCCTTTGAGTTGAATTATGAGTGGTTTAACAGTTCCATCAACCTCATTGGATATAACTGCCACCAGTCCCTTCCATTTAGTAGGACCATTATTTTTACTCTCAAATAGTAAAGTATCATTGTCTGCCAGTTGCAGGACACCGCTATCAATTAGATTCTGAATAAGGTGGCGGAGTGCCCAGCATTCTTTCGTGCTGTGACCGCGAGAATGGGAGTGATACTGATATACTCCATCAGGATTGAACCGTCCTGAACGGGGATTAATTGGAGGTAGAAGGGATGTGATTCTTCCTTCATTGATTAGCATCTGAAGTATCTCCTCCATAGGTTGGCCCAGGTATGTAAATTCCCTTCTATTGGCAAAATCCCGACGGGCTTTGGCAGTTGCTCTCTTCGTCACTTTGTCCTTCAATGTTTCATATTTTGAAGGTGACGAGGAATTATTCATAACCAAAGGAAGGAGACCAGCATACTCTTGGCTGACTAATTGGCGTGTGACTTGATGTTGATAGGTCATCAGTTTTGACAATTGCTCAATTTGTTTACAAAGAGCTTTAATCTTCCATTCCATCGTAAACTGGAACTTTGTATAATCCCATTTGTCAACACCATCTTTGATGATCTGGGATGATTCATAGTTAAACTCAGAACTCTTTCCATTGCTCCAATTAATCATATTGACCTCTTCCTCTTTGTGTGGAGGAAGAGGGTTGTCTTGTACATGAGGTTGATCTGGTTTGCTGACCACGATCTCACCGTTGTCTATTAAATCTTGGATCTTGTGTTTCAAGGCCCAACAATCTTGAATGTCATGTCCAGGTGCCCCGGCATGATAAGCACATTTCTGAGCAGCATTAAAACCCCTCCCATTAGGGTTGGCTGGTGGAAGAAGATGCGTAATTTTCTTCTGAGTGGTTAGAAGATTGAGAATGTTCTCGAGTAAATCCTTTAGGGGTGTGAACACTCGAGGGCGTTTGACTTCTCCACCTTTAGGCATTGGAGGGTTTGAAGACTATTCTTGAAAGGGAGTGTAATTTCTTCTCTGAATAGGCATATTCTGATTGCCCTTTTGACCTTGGAGTATCAAGGAAACATCCTTCTCTTTCTTTTTATGGACCCTCCGGGGGTTGTTTCCACAAGTTCCGGATTGGATGTGTTCAGCAACAGCTTTAATAGTGGCTAGGTCTTGAATTTTTCCTGACTTCAATCCCATCTCAGCCATCTCCCCATGTTTGATCATTTCAGAAAATGGTTTACCAATGCCAGCTAAGGCTCTTTCATAGAAAGGAGCTTCTTGTATGTCTATGAAGGTCATGACCATTTCTGACTCTGTCATAGAAGGCGCCTCCACCTTTGAGCATACTCTCTGAAAGACTCATTCGACTGTTTCTTGAACTTGGTAATCTGGTACCGGTCAGGAGCCATCTGAGACTGGAAACTGTATTGTGTGAGGAAGGCATGAGCTAGTTCTTCCCAACTATGGATCTTTGAATTGTCTAATCTAGTATACCACGAACGGGCTTCTCCAGTCAGACTCTTTTGGAATAGCTGCATTCTGAGCTTCTCGTCCTCTGCATAAGATCTAAGTTCTCCAATGAACACCTTCAAATGTGTGTAAGGATCTCCTAACCCGTCATACTTTTTGAAGTTAGGAGTTTTGAACTTCTCTGGATAATGAACACCAGGGAATATACAAAGGTCAGCATAGGAGACACTCCCGTGTACTCCAATTCCTTTGATAGAATGAAGGGTTTCTTCCATTTGAAGGACCTTTTTCCTGATGTCACCGGTGTCTAGATCTCCTTTGAGATGGGTGGTATCATGAATTTTGTTGGTTGTATCCAACTGGAGCTCAGTTACTGTAATGACTTTATTAGAACCTTGGGTTCCTCCTTGTGTAGAGGATTCAGCATGTATGGGTATCTTCGTATCTTGAGTAGATTGATGTAGTTCTTTAAGCAGAACAGCCAAATCTGTAATTTGTTTACTTAATCCGTCAAATTCATCGCTAGAAATTGGATTAGAATGGTCAGATGAAGACATGATTAGCTGTAGGCTCGTGGCCTTTTTAGATTTTGATCGGGTAATAGGTCCGATTACTTCCCTGCGACAAAACTTGCATAGTTTAGTTTTAGGGATTGTGTAAATGTTTACATGCTATGTGATGTGTCCGTTTTAGGATTATTATCCTGCAAAACGGATGTTAGCTGTTTGTAAAATAGGATAGCATGTTAATTTAAATATGTACATGCACATATTTCTTTATATTTCTCATTATATGGAGATGAATATGGAATGTAAATTACAAGCAATTGACTTTAAAAGTAATTTAAAATGAGAAAGCATGAAGAGACTTTCCTCCGCGTTTGGTTTATCAGAGGCTGACCTATCTTAGGTTACTCTTGCGGCTTTTTGGCATGAAGGTTCCCAAATCATCGTAATTTACTTAACAGGAATATAATCCAGTCTTTCAACTAGAGCGAATTTGGGTGGTGCCTTTCCTAAGCCTCGTTGTAATTAGTCTTCCTACAAGTCCACTAATCAAACACCGACAGGATAGCCTCCTGGTGGAGGAACCACACAACATACATTCACATACAACGTGTCTCACCGTTTATGAAAATGATGACATGTGCGAAGCACTAATATCACAGATAGATATATTGTAGTGTAGTAAAAAAATGCATTCGTACACATTCATCATAAATATAAATGCAACATCCACACACAAACATATAACAATTTTGAAAAGCTTGTAATAGCGGCTTAAGTCCTCTTACTGGACTCCCCAGCAGAGTCGCCACCTGTCGACGTCGGGATTTTTATTTGTCCCTTTCCATTTCTTGTTCTTTGGTGTTCTCATTTTAGGTGAGATTTGTTTGAAAAAACAAGTGAAAAAGGTCCGACATGTATAATGTCAACGATGGACTGTTAAGAGTTGCTAGTTGATTTTTTAACTGGTTTTACCAACACAACCGAGAAAAGGTTTGCACATTGACCCAGTGATGTGACACTGCTAAATGAGTCTATAAAACCGAGATTCATTAGGGTCCGGGGACTTGCTTATGCGGAGGGAAGGTGTTAGGCACGCCCCCACATCTGTGTTGCCACGGTGACTGCCACTTTTCAAGAAATTGTTATATGAATGTGTGTGTGTGTGTGGGTCAATGTGCTGTTATTTGGAAGTAGTGCTATGCCTCGTTTGTACCTATATACAAAGGGTTTGAATTTGTGTAAAAATTCAGTTTTAAACAATATATGGCAGTGATGTTTTATAAAAGAGGGTTTTTCAAACCCTTGTGCTCAATAGTAATTGAGGCCTTTGATACTTTCATTTTATTAAATGTTCGGCTTGATTGTTTTATTTTCGAGATGTGAAGCATCTTCGAGAAAATAATGTACAAAGCGATGCCGAACTCCTCGTGGGTATGAAAATCATCTTAGGAAATCCAAACACCGTAAATAAATTTACAAGCTGATTAAAGCTAAAAATGTCTATCACGGGAACCGAATCTAGTTCAGTGGACTGAATCTGTGATCACATGATTCCTAGGCTCACATGATGTCGCGATGGATATAAACGCAGTAAGTAGTTATATATATAAAAACGGTATATATATATATATATATATATATATATATATACAGACATGATCAACCATCCCGAAGCACCTCCATGGGGGATCAGAAATGTAAATAAAGCTGTAAAAGCGATCAACTACCACGGAGGAAACTCTAGGCAGGACGAAATGTACAGAAAACAGTAAAAACGGTCAACCGCCACGAAGTAAACTCTAGGCGGGACGAAATGTATATATATATATATATATATATATATATATATATATATATATATATATATATATATATATATATATATATATATATATATATACGAAACAATTAAACGCTCCAGACATAAGCCTAGGCTCAATCGAGGCATAACTCGATAATGTTAGTCCATATATTAATATATATATATATATATATATATATATATATATATATAAGTATATATATACAAACTGAAATAAAGCCACGGACCGAAGTCTGGGCATACACACGCAACACGACTCTCAACGTGAAGAATAATGTGTGAAAAGATGAGTAGAAAGGCTTTAAAGTGTGTAAGAAGGCTTACAGTGGACTGCCAAAGAAGACTTCTATAGCTTTAAGTGGATGAACACTCGGCTACCGCCGATAAAAAGTAGCTATATATAAGCTTACAAGTGTTTAAAATGAGAAAGTACTCAGTTTGGGGTGTGTACAGAGCAAATTGGACAGGGCTTCCTCGCCTTTTTCTCTTACAAAATGGCCAGCACAAGCCCTCTATTTATAGAGGGGGAGCCGTAGGTGTATCTGTGGCTTCCCGGGGTGCCCCGAGCTTCGCGGGTCCAGTCGTCTCGAAGTACTTGCATGCGTGCAACGTGATGTCCTCTCAAACTTTCAGAACTTCAATCCGGGCATCCGACTGAGGTGTATAAGACATATTTCAGACCGCCGTTGTCGAGAGTTACGTAATGACATAGGATTAGAGGTTGTACGAAGTCAGGAAGATGGGACCATGCCCTCCGGTCTTCATGATTCAAATTCCATCTGTTACCCTGCGTAATAGTCACTCGGGATTGGACTTCCTTGGTTCTTGTGGGACATTGCTGTGTAGAAATGTATGTCTAAAATGTTGAGACGGCGTGATGTGGCGTCAAGGTGGCAAGATGACGACTTTGCCCCTCTCCTGGGTTATCTCCGATTTGGGCTGATAAAGCAGACGTTGCTCAGGGTTATCTCTGAGATTGGACTGCTGCAAGTGTTGAAGGTCCTCAGTGTCATCTCTGAGGTGTGCCTATCTTCTCGGGGTTATCTCCGGATCTTGTATTTGAGTGCCTCGGTATGAGTGCCGAGTGTTCTGAAGCTGTTTGCATGGCTTTGAAACAAGCATTTTCAGGGTTATCTCCGGAACTGTAACTACACTCCTTGGGGTTATCTCCAAGGTTGGCGCTGCTATTCCCGATGTCAGGACTAAGACTGAATATTTTGGGGTTATCTCCAGGATGAATCGGCCTTCTCCAGTGAAATTTTTGATATTGAAATTACAGGCCTCGGGGTTATCTCCGAGGTTAAAACTGATACTTTCGGTGTGTGTTCCGGGGTTGAAACTGAACTTCCGATAGTATCCGGACTGGATGTGAGCTGTCTTCCAGGGTTATATCTGAAAGACGAATCTGCCCTCCTAAAATATCAGTAATGGGTGTGCAGAAAATTTTGAGTGTCTACATAATTGTTAATGAGTGTTTCATGTTTAGATATATCCATATTGGGTGTTATTTTAGTTGAAAATCAAAAGTAAAGAAAAGTGATTTTTCTAGTTTATAAACTATAAAATTTCTATGTACTTTAGATTTTCACCGTTTTTGATCTACACCTTCTTTTTGCAATCCATCAAAGATAGGTACTAGATATATAAGTTATATACTAAACCTAAGTGGTAGCACTCAAAAATGTTGAGTACACAATCTGTAGTGACTGTTTTAGCCAAAACAGTTTTGTGTCTTGAGAGAAAAGAGGACCGTTTTTGGACAGTCAAGGGTAGGGGTAATTGCATCATTTTTTGTACATTCAAAAATTTTGAAAAAATTTGGGATGATAATATGATAAGTTATCTAACATTTCCAATTGGAATCACTGAAAAAGGAGTTGTATATTTCTGTATGGACTATTTTTAGCAAAGTATGAAAAATTTATTTTTTTTAAAAGCTATTGTTCCCGAAATAGAAAGGGTAGTTTCGGCCACTAAATTTGTGAAATAAATTCCAGCCATTTGTGACATAAAAATATATGGTATAAAGCAGCTCCTGTCCAAAAATGAGCTAATTTCGACTTAAAATGTCCAAGTTATGACCATTTCAAGTTTTGTGATTTTTTGACGAAAACGGCTATAACCAGAGTTCTATGAGTTCGATGGCCACAAAATTTAAACTGGAGGCTCACGATAACACGTATAAGATTGTGCCAAGATATGGGAATTTCAGGAGTTAAGCATGATAGGGCTAATTTCTTAAGCTACGCACTAAAAATAATTTTTGAAAAATACTAAAGGAAGTTGGAAAATTATGAAAAAAATACTTTTTGTGTATGAAATATATGTATATGTGTTTGGACAAAGGATAGAAAAGGATAATGAATCTAGCTTACTAGATTGAAAAATCTGATGAATCATGCTTGCTGAATTGAAAAGCAGTTTACTGAATTAAAAATATGTTGAATCCAACTTGCTAGATTGCAATCCAGTTGCTGGATTTGGAATCTAGTTTGCTGGATTGTAGTTGGTTTGCTGGATTGGCCATCTAGATGCTGAATTTAGAATCCAGGTTGCTGAATTTGGAATCTAGGTTGCTGAATTGCAAATCTGGATTGCTGGATTGGTATTTGACTTATTAGATATTAAACAAGAACTTATAATATATAAGATCAAAGTATTTAAAGCATATAAATATGATAGTAATGATTGAAAAATCATGATAAATGATAATTATTATGTAAAAATTATTATGAGACTTGGAAAATTATTTTGATTGATAATATAATTATCTAAGATAATTGTTAAGCGTTTAGGCAGAGTTTAATTGAACTTAAACTCGATAATTGTCCGATTAGGCCATTGGGATATCAGAATAGTACCGAATTCAACTCAGACTGCAATAGTTTGACTTGATACTAGGTCTTATGTGTTGTATAAACTAATAGAATTATGTGTTAATGTGTTTAGGTTATTTTATAATTGTGATGATATTATTCTAATATTGGAAGATCTATATTATCAATATTAGGTCTTTCGAATGAAGCTAAGATAGATTGTGTAACAGTAATCAACCGAAGATGCAAGTTCTCTCTAATTCAACCCAGAGTTATGATTATTCAAATATACTGGTGATTAATCATTATTGATTATCACGTCTATGAATTGTTGAAATCGCAGTTGATGCATATTGCATGTGTTCATCAGGTATGAAAGACTGATCACCTTTATTACCATTCGGTCCAGATTTATATATTTTTTCATGTTCAATGTTTGTTCAGTTATAAAATTTCTTCACGCCTGTTCACAATTATATTGTAGAATTTTAGCCAGGTTATTGTTCAATTCTTTCCATCATGATATATCCTTGATTTATTAAAATTAAACTTGCTTAGCAAACCTGTTGCTCACCCTTGCCATATCATGATAAACATTGCAGATTAAGACGAATACGTCGGATACAGGAAAAGTCAAAGACAGTTCCAGTATTTGTTCATTGTACAGATAAAAATTGTAATAGTATTGTATGATAATGACATTGTATGTCGATTAGGTTATGAATTGTGTTATAAATTAAGGTTACTCGACCTTGGGGATAATGTGTAAAGTTTAGTGTATAAATAATTTATGTTTATATCTTCCGCAATAGTTATATAAATAGTATACCAGATCTGCGGTGACTCGGGACCCGGATCTGGGGCTTTTACAGTTGGTATCAAAGCTGTAGGTTGTAAAACTTAGGTAGGGTTACCTGAGACTTATAACCGCAGTGATTAGGTTAAGTACTAACTCAAATAGAGTTAGTGTGTCGGTAAGATTCAAAGACAAATCTCGACGAGTTATTAAGATACAGAGTTCCTTAACTCTGATGATAAAGTTGAACAGTAGTGATGTAAGACCCCCAACATTCATAAATAAAGATTAATTTTTCTCGAAATATATTTTTTAATATTATGGTGTGGTTTTGATAGAATATTATAGTTGTGGGTAATATTTATAAATTTTGCAAAGTAAGCAAGTTGATATAAAATATTCATTGTGTCGGGGAATATTCGATTGGTCGAAAAATATTCGTTTTAACAGGGAATATTCGTACGACGACACAATCACTGGTGGATCCCACAACAAAATTATTGTCGGAGTTAGAAAATGACAGAAATATCTTTTTATAAAAATAACGGCGAAAGTTTTACCGTTAACTGTTGAACTACCCGGTGGTAAAAGTACAGTAATACGCGTGGTTGCATAGTAACACACGGTATTAATTATTGATACTTACGTGAGAAGTCACTCAGTTATACTCAATTATTGCTACAGTAATTGCTGCATAATATATCTCATATTTTTTATTCAATTATTGTCACAGTATTATCTGCATAATATTTTATATTATTAAATTAATAATTGAGATAACAAAGTTATTCATATTATTATTTACAATATTGACGATGTCTAGAAAGTTCTGTCGAGGAGAGGTTTGGTCACCTAATTGCTCGCCAATAGGGAAAAATCCTTATCAGAAAGCCCCCTCTTTCCTGGGAATGATCTGGTTGTTAAATATTGTGAGTTATAATATTAAGGGTAAAGTTCAGATAACCACCTGGGGTTAGGGCGTTTTCCCACTTAACCACCTATAGTCAGTAAAGCTATAGTTAAACTCTCGACTTTTTGAGTTGAAGTGAAAAAGTACTTTCTGTCTTAACTCCGTTACTTGAATTGGCTAAAGACTTAATTACCCTCTATATATATATTGAAAATGAAAGATGAGATAGGTTTTTATTTTATTTCATTTCAGTTCTCTCTCCTCGCTACTTGTGGGTTTCGACTGAGAGTTCCTCCAAAATAGAAAATTGAGCTTTGAAATCTTCAGAAAACCGATTGCTGCAAAACAGAATATCGATGCCCTTACCGAATCTTCAAAGCCCAGAGTTACTTCTCCAACTTGAGCTTCAGAAAATCGAAGCCCTTGAAATCTCAGTTCGATCCCCCTAAAGCCCTAGAATCGAAAGCCCTCAGTTCGATCCTCCTCAAGCCCTCACTTCGATCTCCTTCATCTCATCAGTTCGATCTCCTTGTTCCACACTTCGATTCGGTAAGGGCTTGAAATATTTTGTTGTCATTTTATCCTATTATTTCCCAACATTAAACGATGGTGGACTCGATTCGCTAATTGCTCTCGCTGTTATGCTTTTGTTTTATGCTCTTGTAAGTTGTTAAAAGTTTCAATTTTAATTCTAATTTTTTCTTTTTGTGATCATGGATTATGGGTTTGATTTATTTTGTGGATTTTGTTTAATTTTTTGGTTTTGAATTATTTTTTTCTTCCAATTTTACCTAAAATAGTAGTTATTAAGATTGAGATTAATTGATAAATTATGAATTTTTCAGCTATGGATTCTCCTAAAATTGAACGCATAAACTTAGATGTATTTAAGTTATTTGAATTATGTTAGAATTTTGTTAAAGAAGGATACTTTATTTACTTCTTGGTTAGCTGGATTTTAGTTAAAGGTCCAGGTTTTGAATATTGTTCAATTGTATTAGACATTTCTCTTATTATACTGAAGTTTTTGTTAAAGAAGGATACTTTATTCGTTTTTGTCAAAAGTGCAACCAGCTAAAATTACCTCGTTGCCACCGTTGCTCTGTTTGTGAGTTCACTTGCATGGTTTTTTGAGTGTTTTTCATTTATCTATTTCCTTAAAATTCAATTGAACTGCATTTGTTTATTTTTTACAGGCAGGAAGTGAGTGCTAAAAATGGATCATCATTGTGTTTGGGTTGTCAATTGTGTTGGGGAATTGAACTACAAGTATTTCCTTCTTTTCCTAGTATGCTGTGCCTACTTCAAATCTAAATTAATTGAGTTGTTTATATGATTGAAATTCCTTTGTAGTAGCCAGTTTTGAAATTTACACATTCATTTCAATTGTTTGTTGCTAAACTAGAAGTTTCTTGTGCAACTTCTATTTTGCTTTTGAATAGTTTTGAAATTTGCTTAATTTGGACAGATAGCCATTGGGGGGCTTCGATCTAAAGACTATTTTGACAGAAAAGGAGATCTGAAGAGGATCCCATTCTCGATTTTGCGCCATTGGGGGGCTTCGATCCCATTCTCAGTTTTGCGCCAGAGAAGCGACCAACTACTCAGCAGTGTTTGCAACACCCGTGGCTCAATGTAAAGAGGTGAAGGGCGAGTCTAGTGTAGAAAACGTAAATGTAAAGACTCGATGTAAATTTGACGTATAAAGACTCAATGTAAATTTGATGTATAAAGAGGTGAATTATAACTATTTGGTATGCTAAACAAGTAGGCGCAGCTCACTGCTGATAGCTACTGTAGTAGTATAAGCAGTGAGTAGTCATACAGACTAATTTCAAGTTTTTCTCCGTGCTAGTACAGAGTATGTAACACACCTGCCTCCCTTTAATTAAATTGGCCATTTTCTAACAAGCATGAGCTTTAAAGAAAAAAGACAAAAAAGAGTGTCAGTCAATTCTATAAGAAATGGGTGTTTTTAAGTTTAGTTAAAAAATATATATATAAAAATAAATTTACTGTTTGAAGCTAAAATTAATTTCTTCTATTTTAATAGACTGTAACTCTTTTTTTTTGATGACATTAAAATTATATCTATCTATATAATTAAAAGAAATGACAAATTTTAACCGCTTCCTTAAAGTTGTGTAACAGATATTTTTTTGCATCTTCTCTCTTTTCGATTTTACATATTTCATGATTAAATCATTTTTATAATTTTATATAGTATTTAATTTTTAATACTCATTATTTCTTCAAAATATAAAATTATTGATCATTATAAAAAAATTGAATTTATTTATTACCCGTCTAATTACTTACATTCCACATATTATTAGAATTATAAGCATAACAAATATTTTATAAGTATATATATATACTCATATAAATGGGTGAGGGTCCAGAAATGGTGAACAAAACCTGGGTGAAGTAGAGAAATTAAGTAAGGTGGCATCATTTCTAATTAGTACTGCCATGACCCAATATCAAATCCACGTAATTCATTCTATTTGTAGTTCATCAATATTTGCTACTCTATTCCTCTCTCTCTCTCTCTCTTTCTCGTACTCTCTTAATGCTTCAGAATGTCTTTTAAAAGTCAATAGGAAGAAGGTGGTATTTCGGACATTTACCAGTCTTTTTTGACCGTTACAGTCCCTTCTCACACGCTTTTGGCGTCTGACATACACGCACAGTTAAGTTGGATGCAAAAGGTGACGTTTTCACTTCAACTCAAAAAGTTGGGAGTTTAAATGTAGCTTTACTGACTACAGGTTGTTAAGTGGGAAAGCGCCCAAACCCCAGGTGGTGATCTGAACTTTACTCTAATATTAATGATGAATAATTGTTGAAGTATTAAGAATGTGTTTAATCAAGATAAGTGAATTACAAAAGTTAGAGGGGAATAATGCAAGCTTGGAAAACTTTAGGGGTGCTAAAGTGTAATAAGTTAAATCAATCTGGACCATTGGTGGTGGTTTTAATAGTAAATCAATCTGGACCATTGATGGTGGTTTTAATAGTAAATCAATCTGGACCGTCGATAGTGGTTTTAATAGTAAATCAATCTGGACCGTCGATGGTGATTTTAATAGTAAATCAATCTGGACCGTCGGTGGTGGTTTTAATAGTAAATCAATCTGGACCGTCGTTGGTGGTTTTAAAAGTAAATCAATCTGGACCGTCGGTTGTGATTTTAATAGTAATCAATCTGGATCGTCCGTTCTAATAGTAAATGAATTTGGACCGTTTATGAATTAGTTACTATTTAGTTATTTCTCCTATAAATAAAAGCTTAATTCTTCTGTCATTCTCACCAATTCACTTAGACTCACAAGAGAAACTATAGAGAGAGAAACTATATAGAGCAAGAAGAAAAGTATTCTGCTACTTTACTATTGCAGTATCCAGTCTTTTACTAAGGTAAGGGGTATTATTTCTTTCTTATTCATAAGGAATACTATTTTTTCGTATTCATCCTTTAATATGTCGGAATAACCTGTCTACGTGGATTACATACCGTATAACAGGTGAAAATCTATTTGCTGTTTTGTATGTTATTTCTTTTCATATTCTTAAATCTAAACTTTATATGGTAAGTATTGCTTCTATAATCCCTGAAATTAATGGGATATCCTTGAAGTTTTGCGCTTCATCCATTATCATTTCATTGGAATATTGATCTAAACTTTCTTATTAAATATCAATATTTTCACCCGGGGTACTATTCACCCGGTTACTATTCACTAGAATATTATTCACTCGGGTATTCGGGGCACTTTTCATGCTGGGGTATTATTCATGAGTTACTATTCGCCCAGTTACTATTCACTAAAATATTATTCATTCGGGGGTATTCGGGATACTTTTCATGCTGGGGAACTATTCATAGGGTACTATTCCCAAAATACTATTCATAGGATACTATTCACCAAAAAATTTATTTCTTTTTTATCCAAATTATTTTTGATACATGGATATTATTCATGAATTTTACTCCACAAAACAGTATCATGTTGACAATTTGGACATTATTGAATTCTGGATAAATTAAATTATAAATCTTTAAAATTTATCATTTGCTTTCATTTAATTGAATTCTTATATCATTGGTATCATTCTCATGCTTATATTATGATGAAAGTCATCTTTGGCTTACGTGCATAGATGGACTGTTGATTAGTATGATTATGACCAGGGATCATTCGATATAATCATGACTCGTAATGTTACAAACGATGTGGTAAAAGTCCTCATTGGCTTGTAGTGCATTGAGGGACAATGGTTGGTATGATTATGACCAGGAATTATTCGGTATAATCATGACTATTGATGATTACATGAATATCCTTAGCCTGTAGTGCAGGGATGATTCGATGATGTGGTTTATTTATTAAGCTGAGTTTCAGTTATAAAGCTGATGAAAATCTTTTTAAATCATAGAAGATAGTAGATATCATGCTCTACTTGACTCTTCTAATGGATTGCTTGTTCTGCTGCAGTTAAACTTGTTGTATGTTATATTCTATTAGTTTAACATTGTTGAAGGCTAACTATAACTTATTTTGTATTATCTTAGTAATAATATTTCTTACTAGGCTAGTTGAGCTCACCCTTTTGCTTTTATTATTCTCTTCAGGAAATGAGAACATAGCCAGGACTAGTCGGGGAACGGATTGATGGTCTGAGATGGTTGTTTTAGTAATCCTCACTATTTAGTGTGATAATAAATGTAATGAGGATTGAATTTAAGTTTGGATATTGTCTATGAAACAATATTCGTGTAAAAACTCTCAGCTCTTGTTGTATAATTTAGTTTGTATTTGTATTCTGTATCATGTATTTGACGACCCAAGATGGGTGATGTATACTTATTTTGGGGGCGTCACAGTTGGTATCAAAGCTTAGGAATATGATCCCTGGCTGAGATGTGAGACAAGAACTAGGAGGGGAGAGACGGGAAATTCCTTTGCTAGTATGACCTACCTAAGTTTATTTGGTATTTAATTGGTTGGTCAGAGTATAGGGATAATATGTGACATGTCAATTAACCCTTGTTTTGTGGCAGTGTTTGAAAATGGCATCTGAAAATGTTCAGATCAACAATGAAGTACATGAGACTGTTAAGTCACCAACGATCAATACCCAGGATAATGTGCAACAAGAAGATAATAATCCTCAAGTAAACAACAACACCGATCAAATGATGAACGATGGGATGTTCAGAGGCTTTATGCAATTCATACAACATCAGGCGAGAGCGGCTCGTGTTCAAAATACAGGTGAAAACACTGGAAACTCACAGATGGTCACCGCTAAGCAATTCAAGGAGCTGGGACCATCAGAGTTTTGGGGAATGCCAGAACCACTTAAGGCGGAGACATGGATAAAGTAGATCACCAAGGTATTCGAAGTCTTGGGATGCTCTGAGGGGCAAAAGGTTCCCCTTTGCCACCTTCATGTTGAGAGGAGAGGCAGATTACTGGTGGGAATCAGTAAAGTGTACTCAGTCTGCCGCACTCAAAATGTCTTGGGAGAAGTTCCAAGAGCTGTTCAACGACAAGTACTTTTTCGAAAGTATTCGTCGCATGAAGGAGGTGGAGTTTATCAAGTTGGTGCAAAATAATATGACCGTGTTGCAGTACGAAGCTAAGTTTGCTGAGTTGTCCCGGTTTGCGCCCCACTTGGTTGATAATGAGGAGAGAATGACGCGGATGTTTCTAAGAGGTTTGAATCCCAAGATACGTCAATACCTAATTTCTCTCAAACTGTGTTTATATTCAGATGTTGTAAATAGGGCTCAGTTATTGGAGCGCGATAATGAGTCAACCCAACCAAGAGAGAGTAGTCGGCAAGTCGATAATACCAATGGTAGCAGTCATCGAAGCGGTGACAACAAACGTGGAGGGAATCAACCTGCCAGAAATTGTAACCACTCCGGTGGTAATCATGGCCAAGATAATAGAAGTGGAAATTTCAAGAAGAGGAGATTCAATAATGATTGAAAGACGTCAGCACCAGCACCTGTTGTTAAGGAAGGAGAACGACCGCCGGTCGTATGTTACAAATGCGGAGGGGAGGGACACATCAATCCAAACTGTACGCAGCAGTCCAAAGCATGTTATAATTATGGAAGAGAAGGTCACCTAGACCAATTTTGTCATACACCAAAGTCAGGTCCAGCTGGGATGGAAGCATCAAAGGCCATCCCAGACAAGACAAAACAGGTAGCTCAAGAGAGTGCGTTTGTCGTAACCTCCCAAAAAGCGAGGAATTCGAACGAGGTGATCACGGGTAAGCTAATCATAAACTCTTTTGAAGATTATACCTTATTTCATACTGGTTCTATCCATTCTTTTATTTCTCCTACTTGCTCTCAACGTTTAAATTTGACTCCGGAGAAATTAGACTTTGACTTATCGGTTGAAACTTCGTTGGGAGAAACCTTTATTACATCCACTGTTTATAAGTCTTGTTTGATTCAAATCGGTAACCGCACGTTACCTGTCGATCTTATTTCCTTAAAAATACTTGCGTTTGATGTGATTTTAGGGATTGATTGGTTAACTACTCATCATGCAAAAATTGATTATTTTCGTAAGGTTGTTAGCTTTTATATTCCTAACCAACCTATTATGAGAATTCAAGCGACCAAACCACTAAAGTCAATCACTATCATATCAAGCCATAAAGCTATTCGTTTATTAAAAAACGGATGTCAAGCTTTCTTAACCCATGTCATAGATTTAAACAAAAATACATCAGATTTGAATGATATTTCCATTGTTAATAAATTTCCTGACGTATTCCCTAAAGAACTTCCTGGCCTACCCCCAGAGCGTGAAATTAAATTTTGTATCGACCTTGAACCTGGTACAAAACCCATTTCCAAAGCCCCATATCGAATGGCTCCTATTGAACTTCAGGAGTTAAAGACCCAACTACATGAATTATTAGACATCGGTTTCATTCGTCCTAGTACGTCTCCTTGGGGTGCTCCTATTCTATTCGTAAAGAAGTAAGATGGGAGTATGCAGCTTTGTATTGATTATCGAGAGTTGAATCATGTCATCATAAAAAATAGGTACCCGATGCCTCGCATTGATGACCTATTTGACCAGTTGCAAGGCGCTAAATTCTTTTTAAAAATCGATCTTCGTTTCGGATATCATCAGTTAAAGATTAAAACTGATGACATTCCAAAGACTTCTTTTAGAACTCGGTACGGGCATTAGGAATTCCTAGTCATGTCTTTTGGATTGACTAATGCTCCTGCTGCCTTCATGGTTATGATGAACCTAGTATTCAAGGAATATTTGGATCATTTTGTAGTCGCCTTTATTGATGACATCCTCATATATTCCAAAACCCGTGAAGATCATGAGCAACACTTGAGGCTGATACTCCATAAGCTTCGTGTAAATAAGCTTTATGCCAAGTTGAAAAAGTGCGAGTTTTGGCTTGAGGAAGTAGCATTCCTTGGGCACGTAATATCAAATCATGGAATATCTGTTGACCCGGCAAAGATTGAAGCAATTCAAAGCTGGGAACAACCTAAGACAGTTATTGAAGTACGTAGCTTTCTCGACTCAGCTGGTTATTATCAGAGATTCGTGGAAGGATTTTCTCGAATCGTAACTCTATTAACTCAACTGACTCGAAAAAATACAAAATTCAGTTGGAGCGAGGAATGTGACAATAGTTTTTAAGAACTCAAGAGGAGACTCATTTTAGCACCTGTTCTGATAATTCCATCTAGTTCGGAGGGATTTGTCATCTACAACGATGCTTCAGGCAGAGGGTTAGGATGTGTTCTCATGCAACATGGGAAAGTTATAGCCTATGCCTCACGACAAGTCAAAGAATATGAAAGGAATTATCCTACTCATGATCTAGAGTTGGCAGCTGTCGTTTTTGCACTAAAGATCTGGAGGCATTACCTGTATGGAGAGAAAGTGGAGATCTATACGGATCATAAAAGCCTCAAATATTTCTTCGCCCAAAAGGAACACAACATGCAACAACGACGTTGGCTCGAGCTGTTGAAAGATTACGATCATACAATTCAATACCATCCTGAAAAAGCTAACATGGTAGCTGACGCATTGAGTAAAAGATCATATCCGGGTACGAGTGTGATATTGGCAACACAAAGGCCCATTTTGTATGACTTGCAATGGATGGAGATAGAGATAAAGACTCCAGGGACCCACGTGATAATGACAAATATACGAGTAAAACTGACTTTAATCGATAAAGTTAAAGTTACTCAAGCAACGAACCTGGAGCTGATGCGTATGAAGAAGAAAGTGCAAGAAGGTGCTATTTCGGAAGCAAGAATTGATGAAGAAGAAATACTACGAGTTAACTCCAAACTTTGTGTTCCAAACGACCTTGTTTTAAAGTATAAGATCATGATGGATGCGCATAACACACCGTTTGCAATTCATCCTGGGAGTACCAAAATGTATCGTGATCTTTGACATACATTTTGGTGGATCAATATGAAGAGAGAGGTAGCGAAGTTTATCTCAAGGTGTCTAACTTGTCAACGAGTCAAGGTGGAGCATCAAGTGCCAAAAGGTCCATTGTAACCACTTAAAATTCCAAAATGGAAGTGGGAGCGCATTACCATAGATTTCGTTACTGGTCTTCCCAAGGTTTCTCAGGGCATAGATTCGATTTGGGTCATTGTTGATAGATTGACGAAGTCTGCTCATTTCTTACCTATACGAGAAACTTATTCATTTGAACGTCTTGCTCATATGTACATAAATGAGATTGTAAGACTGCATGGCATGCCAGTATCCATAGTTTCTGATCGAGACCCAATATTCACTTCATGATTTTGGGTTAGTTTGTAAAAAGCTATGGGCGCAGATTTACGATTTAGTTCGGCATATCATCCTCAAACGAACGAGAAGTTGGAGAGGACTATTCAAACTCTTGAGGATTTATTAAGACTCTATGTCCTTGACTTTAAAGGAAGTTGGGACAAGTTCTTGCTATTAGTTGAATTCTCCTACAATAATAGTTATCAAGCAAGTATTGGCATGGCTCCATTTGAGGCGTTGTATAGACGCAAGTGTCGTTCTCTAGTATGTTGGGACGAGGTAGGTGAAGCAACGCTGTTAAGACCGGAGTTGGTACGTATGACTACAGAAAAGATTTAAATGATCCGACAACGTATAAAAACCTCATAAGATCGACAAAAGAGTTATGTTGATCTTCATCGGAAGGATATGGAATTCAATGTTAGAGAACATGTGTTGTTACGTGTTCCTCTATGGAAAGGAGTTACAAGATTTGAAAATAGAGGAAAGTTCAATCCTCGATTCATTGGGCCATTCAAAATCCTCGATCGAGTAGGAACTGTGGCTTATAGACTCGCCTTACCGCCAAGTATATCTCGTGTTCATAATGTTTTTCACATATCTATGTTACGTAAATATGTGGAAGACCCGAACAATATTATTGAATTAGAACCGGACAAGATAGCGGAAGATTTAACGTATGAAGAAGTACCTTCTCAAATCTTGGATAAGAAGGAGCATATTCTACACTCCAAGGTTATACCTCAAGTCAAAGTTTTGTGGAGAAACCACGATGTTGAGAAAATGACCTGGGAGTTAGAATCTAAAATAAAATCAAAGTATCCTCACCTCTTCGACATACCAGGTTATGACCCTAACTTTTATAAATAAAGATTAATTTTTCTCGAAATATATTTTTTAATATTATGGTGTGGTTTTGATATAATGTTATAGTTGTAGATAATATTTATAAATTTTGCAAAGTAAGAAAGTTGATATATAATATTCATTGGGTCGGGGAATATTTGATTGGTCGGAGAATATTCTTTTTAACAGGGAATATTCGTATGAAGACACAATCATTAATGGACCCCACAATGAAATTATTGTCGGAGTTAGAAAACGACAGAAATATCTTTTTATAAAAAGAATGGCAAGTACAGTAATACGCGTGGTTGCATAGTAGCACACGATATTGATTATTGATGCTTACGTGAGTAGTCATTCAGTTATACTCAATTATTTCTATAGTAATTACTGCATAATATATCTCATATTTTTTATTCAATTATTGTCACAGTATCATCTGTATAATATTTTATATTATTAAATTAATAATTGAGACAACAAAGTTATTCATATTATTATTTATAATATTGACGATGTCTAGAAAGTTCTGTCGAGGAGAGGTTTGGTCACCTAATTGTGCGCCAATAGGGAGAAATCCTTATCGGAAAGCCCCCTCTTTCTTGGGAATGATCTGGTTGTTAAATATTATGAGTTATAATATTAATGATGAATAATTGTTGAAGTATTAAGAACGTGTTTATTGAAGATAAGTAAATTATAAAAGTTAGAGGAGAATAATGCAAACTTGAAAAACTTTAGGAGTACTAAAGTGTAATAAGTTAAATCAATCTGGACCATTGGTGGTGGTTTTAATAGTAAATCAATCTGGACCGTCGATGGTGATTTTAATAGTAAATCAATAATCTGGACCGTCGATGTTGGTTTTAATAGTAAATCAATCTGGACCGTCGGTGGTGGTTTTAATAGTAAATCAATCTGGACCGTCGGTGGTGGTTTCAAAAGTAAATTAATCTGGACCGTCGGTTGTGATTTTAATAGTAATCAATCTGGACCGTCCATTCTAATAGTAAATCAATCTGGACCGTTCGTGAATTAGTTACTATTTAGTCATTTCTCCAATAAATAGAAGCTTAATTCTTCTTTCATTCTCACCAATTCACTGAGACTCACAAGAGAAACTATAGAGAGCAAGAAGAAGAGTATTCTGCTACTTCACTATTGCAGTATACAGTCTTCTACTAAGGTAAGGGGTATTATTTCTTTCATATTCATAAGGAATACTATTTTTTCGTATTCATCCTTTAATATATCGGAATAACCTGTCTACGCGGATTACATACCGTATGACAGGTGAAAATCTATTTACAGTTTCGTATGTTATTTCTTTTTATATTCTTAAATCTAAACTTACTATGGTAAGTATTGCTTCTATAATTCCTAAAATTAGTGGGATATTCTTGAAGTTTTGCGCTTCATCCAGTATCGTTTCATTGGAATATTGATATAAACTTTCTTATGAAATATCAATATTTTTACTCGGGGTACTATTCACGGGTTACTATTCACCTGATTACTATTCACTAGAATATTATTCACTCGGGTATTCGAGACACTTTTTATGCTGGGGTACTAATCACCCGATTACTATTTACTCAAATATTATTCATTTGGGTATTCGGGACACTTTTCATGTTGGGGTACTAATCACAGGGTACTATTCCTGAAGTACTATTGATAGGGTATTATTCATCGAAAAATTTATTTCTTTTCTATCCAAATTATTTTTGATGCATGGATATTATTCTTGAATTTTACTCCACAAAGCAGTATCATGTTGACAATTTGGACATTATTGAATTCTGGATAAATTAAATTATAAATTTTTAAAATTTATCATTTGCTTTCATTTAATTGAATTCTTATATCATTGGCATCATCCTAATGCTTTATATATGATGAAAGTCATCTTTGGCTTACGTGCATATGTTGATTAGTATGATTATGACCAGGGATCAATCGGTATAATCATGACCCGTAATGTTAGAAATGATGTGGTAAAAGTCTTCATTGGCCTGTAGTGCATTGATGGATAGTGGTTGGTATGATTATGACCAAGGATTATTCGGTATAATCATGACCATTGATGATTACATGAATATCCTTGGCCCGTAGTCCAGGGATGATTCGATGATGTGGTTTATTTATTAAGCTAAGTCTCAGCGATAAAGTTGATAAAAACCTTTTTAAATCATAGAAGATAGTAGATATCATGCCCTACTTGACTCTTCTAATGGATTGCTTGTTCCGCTGCAGTTAAACTTGTTGTCTATTATATTCTATCAGTTTAACATTGTTGAAAGCTAACGATAACTTATTCTGCATTATCTTAGCCATAATATTTGTTACTGGGCTAGTTGAGCTCACCCTTTTACTTTCATTATTCTCTTCAGGAAATGAGAACATAGCCGGAACTAGTCAGGGAGCAGAGTGATGGTCCGAGATGGCTGTTTTAGTAATCCTCACTGTTTAGTGTGATAATAAATGTAATGAGGATTGAATTTGAGTTTGGATATTTTCTATGAGACAATATTCGTGTAAAAACTCTCAGCTCTTGTTGTATAATTAAGTTTGTATTTGTATTCTGTACCATGTATTTGGTGACCCAAGATGGGTGATGTATACCTATTTTGGAGGCATCACAGTTGTACTATGAATTGGTACGAATTCAGAAAAGGACTATGAATACGGATTAAACAAAATTCGTATTGAGAATGGAGTTATGACTAGGTAGGGATTTCAATTGAAGACTCATGTTGGCAGCTGAGTTGTATGATTCCTTGTTATGAATGGGGAATTGTACTTGGTGTAAAAACCACTTAGTTTCTGGTACTGATAATCATTGAAATGTCTATGTCGTGCTATTTGCTATATACCTGTTGAGAAGGTGATTCTTTTCTCAGGTGTATAACAGATAGGTAGGGTATAGGTAGAGAATATAAGGTTAAGTACGAGTTCTTAAAACTCATATTTATGGTATGTTCGTGACTCATAATTATATGAAAAGTTTATGAACCCCTCATCGAAGGGACGCCAAAGGTCTGACTAGGACAAGTTCTTAAACTCATATGATTATGGAAAGTTCCTGAACTCATAAGTGTGGTAAGTTTGACGAACTGGGTAGATATGTGTGAAAAGAGTATTGAGGATAATAGGAATAGATAGACTAATTAAGCAATTGATTATTAGTGGAGACATAGGTTTTCCAAATCTTCTAGCTATGCTAGACTCAAAATTTTTGACTCAAAATACGCACTATGTGTCTTTTGGAAATGAATTTTTATTCTCAACTTCTGGTGACCATTGTTTATGTGTGGACTTCGGGCCACCGACACATCGTTACCTGTTGAGATGATAAAACTGAATTGCAAAGATTTTTGAACGATTTAAAGTATAGTCTATGCTACTTGTCTCGGCTAGACAATAATGATTTGAAATATCAAAATATATTTTTATTTATCACTTATGTACCATGTAACCTGGTGTAGAGATGATAAAAAATTGATGGAGTTGTAAATACCGGAATACTTAGTGTTGAATTTGATCTAAAATCGTTATTCCACTATTGTATGATGTGTTATGACAAAGTCACTCGATGACGGCATCCTCAAGTAGGCTGTTAATACAGTACGGCATCATGACGTCATTTTCAAGATAATTTTAAAATTTTAATTTGCCAACGGGGTTTGGCTATATCTAAATATTTCGATTGAATTGAATTATTGGTATGAGTCTAAGCTATTTGATTCAGCTAGACCATCATTTATAAAATTCTAAGCGTTCTTTGAAAAATTTCCCGAAGAGGTAAGAAATTTTGTGCGCCTAAGGCGGATAAGAGGAATGGGGAAAAATTGTTCCGACCAGCAGTACTTGGCCAATACTGGGCATATCGGGCTAATTACCCTATGTGTTTGCAAGATATGACGATTTTGGGATGAATTTCCATATAACCTTTGCAAAAATGAAAGTTCGTAGTCTATATGACTCCTCAGCATGATTTGAATAATTTAACTCTTGTGAATGATGTTGTGGGTAGCATATGATGCTGTGTATGAAAGGTATAAGGTGTAAGATAAATTTCGGGGACAAAATTTTTAGAAGAAGGGGTAAATGTGAGAACCCGAGAATTTAGAAAATTATTTAATTCTTAAAAGATTGAATTAAGGTTAAATAATAAACCTAGATAGAAAATAAGTGTACGGATTTGGCATTTTTGAAGGATTTTTATGGATTTAAAAATTTTGGGGGTGAATTATTCAGGATTATATATATAAGTGTATATGTTCTGTGTGTATGGTCATATATATGTACAGTATGGGGTTAAGAATCAATTATTGGTCGAATAAGTTATATTGGGGATAAAACCTAAAGTTATATTAAGAACTTCAATGTTCAGTTAGAAAACCCTAACGACAGATAAGAAACCCTAATTCCAGCTTTGGAAACCCTAATTTCATTTTCGAGAATTCTAAACCCTAATTGGGAATTTCAAAACCCTAATTTGAGAACCCTAATGCTTAGTATAAAATCCTAAGGGTTAAAAGTTATGTGAGTAAATGAATATGAATATTATGTATTTGTTTTTATTTGTTTATTATATAAACAAATAAAAGAAACTAAGGTAATCTAATTATATATTAGGAATGAAAAATTGAATAACTTAAAGGTTATGGTATGAGAGAATAATAGTATTTATAATATATACTAATCCCAAGAGATTTATTTTATACATCTCAATTAATTAATTCTATAACCTAATTATAGCAAGTCTAATTGGGTTAATAAATTAAATGTGCATGAGTAATGATTTAAATTATAATTGAGAAAATGAAAACTCTAATTAAATGATTTGGTTTGGATAAGAATTAAAGGTATTAGACTGTATAAATTTTATGGCCCAATTAATTAAGTTAAAAGCCCAAAAGAATTAAATGAGTGACCCAACTTTTAGCCCAATTGAGAGGAGATATTTTGGACATTTAGTAAGCTATATATAACATTAAAATTTAACAAAAATTTGGGGCAAAAAGGGGCCATGATGCCCACCCATATAGAGAGAAAATGAGGGGGAATGGATGTAATCATGAAACTTATCTACTTCTTACCAACTCTTACCTACCCCCTTAGTTGTCACCATATCTCCCAAGCCACCTTATTTCACCAAGATCACAAGCAACAACTAGATAAGAGAGAGAGATAGCATGAGTGTGGTGAAATGTATATAGATATATACAATATATCTATACTTTTTTTCTATTCAAACAAAACCTTACTCTTTTCTCTTTCATTTTATTTCTCAAGTTAGCTAACAAAAGAAAATCAAGAGGGAGAGAGATGGAGGAGGCCATTTTCAGCAGTCACTTGAGAGGAAGGGGAGGAGAAATTTTTCTCATACATCCCAAAGTTCATCTTTTATTGTGAAGAAGGAAGATAACACAAGAAATAGGTATAATAACTACACCCTAATAACTTAGTTTATGCAATTTATTTGGTTGTTTAAATTTAAATTATGAGTCTATGTTTCTAAACTTAAAAACCATGAATATAATTGTTAATGAGTGTTTCATGTTAAGATATACCCATATTGGGTGTTAATTTAGTTGGAAATCAAAAGTAAAGAAAAATGATTTTTCTAGTTTATAAACCATAAAATTTCTATGTACTTTGGATTTTCACCGTTTTTGATCTACACCTTCTTTTTGCAATCCGTCGAGGAGAGGTGCTAAATATATAAGTTATATACTAAACCCAAGTGGTATCACTCAAAAATATTGAGTACACAATCTTTAGTGATTGTTTTAGCCAAAACAGTTTCGTGTCTAGAGAGAAAAGATGACTATTTTTGGAAAATCAAGGGTAGGGGTAGTTGCATCATTTTTCGGACATTCAAAAATTCTGGAAAACTTTGGGATGATAATATGATAAGTTATCTAATATTTTCAATTGGAATCACTGAAAAAGGAGTTGTATATTTTCGTATGGACTATTTTTAGCAAAGTACGAAAAAGTTATTTTTTTTTAAAAGCTACTATTCCTGAAATTGAAATGGCAGTTTCGGCAACAAAATTTGTGAAATAAATTCCGACCTTTTTGGACATGAAAACATATGGTATAAAGTAGCTCCTGTCCAAAAATGAGTTAATTCCGACTTAAAATGACTTAGTTATGACCATTTCAATTTTTGTGATTTTCCGACGAAAACTGCTATAACCGGAGTTCTATAACTTCGATGGCCACGAAATTTAAACTGGAGGCTCACGATAACATGTATAAGATTATGCTAAGATATGGAAATTTTTGGAGTTAAGCATTATAGGGCTAATTTCTCAAACTACGCACTAAAAATAATTTTTGAAAAATACTAAAGGAAGTTGGAAAATTATGAAAAAATACTTTTTGTGTATGAAATATATATATATATATATATATATATATATATATGTGTGTGTGTGTGTGTGTGTGTGTGTGTGTGTGTGTGTGTGTGTGTGTGTGTGTGTGTGTGTTTGGACAAAGGATAGAAAAATAATAAGTTAATTTGGTGTTTTCGTGAAAAGGATAACTCGTGAATAGTACTCCGGCACGAAAAGTGCCACGAATACCCGAGTGAATAATATTCAAGTGAATAGTAACCATGTGACGCTCCCAAAATTTGGTATACGTCACCCATCTTGGGTCGCCAGATACATGGTACAGAATTCAAATACAACTTACTAATACAACTGTCGTGTATAATACGACAAAACATAAACTGTGTGTTTGAATACAAATATTGTCTACTAGCGAATATACAAACTCAAAAGGAGTCCTCATTACAATTATTATCACACTATTTTACAGAATAGTGAGGACTACTAATGCTATCCTCTGGACCATCACTCCGTTCCCCGACTCGTCCCAACTATATTCTCATTTCCTGAAGAGAACAGTGAAAGAAAGGGTGAGCTCAACTAGCCCAGTAAGAAATATTATGACTAAAATAATGCAGAATAAATTATCATTAGTCTCTAACAATGTTAAACTGATAAAATATAATAGATATCAAGTTTAACTGCAGCGGAACAAGTAATCCATTAAAAGAGTCAAGTAGAAAATAAAATCTACTATCTTTTATGATTTAAAAGGTTTTTCATCACTGTTATCGCTGAGACTCAGCTTAACAAATATTCCACATCATCGAATCACCCATGCACTATGGCCAAGGATATTCTTTAGTATCACGACCACAATTATCCATGCACTACGGGCCAAGAATATTTGTGTATTCATTAATGGTCATGATCATGCCAACAACTGTCCATCAATGCACTACGGGCCAATGAGGACTTTTACCACATCATTTGTAACCTTACGGTCATGATTATACCGAATAATCCCTGGTCATAATCATACCTAGTCCATCTATGCACTACAGGCCACAGATGACTTTCAACATTTTATAAACATGAGGATGATGTCAATGATATAAGAATTCAATAAAACAAGTTCAAGAATTAATTTATCCAAGAATCAACAACATCCAAATTGTCAATATGATACTGCTTTGTGGAGTAAAATTCAAGAATTCTTAGAAGAATATTTCCATGAAAAGATACTAGATGAAGCGCAAATATCAAAGATATTTCACTAATTTCATGGAGTATAGAAGTCAAAGTTTTAACCAACTGAGTATAATAAAGAATGGAATAACAAAAGAAATCACCATGCATGCGATAGACTGCACAGACAGGTTATTCCAACAGAATAATAAATAATGGAACTAGGTCCGGCGTAAAACGCACAGACAGGATATTCTAACAGAATAATAATAAAGACGGAACCAGGTCCGGTGTAAAACACACAGACAGGATGTTCCAACGGAATAATAATAAAGACGGAACCAGGTCCGGTGTAAAACACACAGACAGGATGTTCCAACAGAATAATAATAAAGACGGAACCAGGTCCGGTGTAAAACACACAGACAGGATGTTCCAACAGAATAATAGAATAATGTCACCAAGTATAGGGTAGACCGCGTATACAGGTTATTCCAATAGAATAATAAATAATAGAATAACAGAAGTTCTCTTCATGAATACAAAAGAAATAATACCCCTTACCGTTTTAAAGAAGAACTGAAATAAAAAAAGTAGTTAAGTAGCAGAATATTTTTCTTCTTTCTCTCTATAATTTCTCTCTATAGTTTCTCTCTTTAGAGTTCAGTGAATTCGTAAGAAAATAATGAAGGAATGAGCTTCTATTTATAAGAAAATGGAATGCATAGTAACTAATCCATGAACAGTCCAGATTGATTTACTTTAATCTGACGATCCATATTTAAAGAAAAATCTTTTAAATAAAATATAATATATTCTATTTATAGAATAACTTTAATAAAGTATTCTGTTTTATATAAAAAGTTGTTTCTGTTTTATTACGTTAATAATACGAATAAAACAAAACTTCATTATCGCTAAATAATTCATATTATTAATTGACAATAATTGAATCAAACTGAGTGACTTCTCACATAAGCATTAATAATCAATACCGTGTGCTACTATGCAACCACACGTATTACTGTACTTTTACTACCGAGTAGTTCAATAGTATCAACGGTAAAACTTCCACCGTTATTTTTAATAAAATATTTTTGTCGTTTTCTCAATCCGACAATAATTCCGTTGTGGGGTCCACCAATGATTGTACCGTCATACGAATATTTTCTGACAAAAAGAATATTCCCCGACCAAACGAATATTTTATAACAATTTACTTACTTTACAAAATTTATAAATATTACCCCCAAATATAACATTATATCAATTTTACTCCATAATATTCAAAAATAATATTTATAGAAAATTCATCTTTATTCAAAAAGTTGGGGTTTTACAATCTCCCCTTCTTATGAAATTTTGCCCTCGAAATTAGGGTACGTACCTGGTATGTCGAAGAGGTAAGGATACCTTGATTTAATTTCAGATTCTAACTCCCAAGTCATTTCCTCAACATCGTGGTTTCTCCACAAAACTTTGACTTGAGGTATAACCTTGGTGCGTAGAATATGTTCCTTCTTATCCAAGATTTGAACAGGAACATCTTCATACGTCAAATCGTCCGCTATTTCGTCCGCTATTCGGGTCTTCCACATATTTATGTAGCATGGATATGTGAAAAACGTTATGAACACGAGACATGCTTGGCGGTAAAGCGAGTCTATAGACCACAGTTCCTACTCGATCGAGGATTAAAAATGGGCTGATGAATCGAGGATTGAGCTTTCCTCTCTTTCTAAATCTCGTAACTCCTTTTCATGGAGCAACACGTAATAACACATGATCTCCTATATCGAATTCCACATCCTTTCGATGAAGATCAGCATAACTCTTTTGTCGATCTTGTGAGGTTTTTATACGTTGCTGGATCATTTGAATCTTTACCGTAGTCATACGTACCAACTCCGGTCCCAACAACGTTGCTTCACCCACCTCATCCCAACATACTGGAGAACAACATTTTCTTTCATACAATGCTTCGAATGGAGCCATGCCAATACTTGCTTGATAACTGTTGTTGTAGGAAAACTCCACCAATAGTAAGAATTTATCCCAACTTCCCTTGAAATCAAGGACACAAAGCCTTAATAGATCTTTAAGAGTTTGAATAGTCCTCTATGATAGTCCGTCCGTTTGAGGATGATATGCCGAATTAAATCGTAAATCCGTGCCCATAGCTTTTTGTAAACTAACCCAAAATCGTGAAGTGAATCTTGGGTCTCGATCAGAAACTATGGATACTGGCATACCATGCAGTCTTACAATCTCGTTTATGTACATACGAGCAAGACGTTCAAGTGTATAATTTTCTCGTATCGATAAGAAATAAGCAGACTTGGTCAATCTATCAACAATGACCCAAATCGCATCTATGCCTTGAGAAACTTTGGAAAGACCGTTAACGAAATCCATGGTAATGTGCTCCCACTTCCATTCTGAAATTTCAAGTGGTTGCAATGGACCTTTTGGTACTTGATGCTCCGCCTTGACTTGTTGACACGTTAGACACCTTGAGACAAACAGCGCTATCTCTCTCTTCATATTGCTCCACCAAAATGTATAATGAATATCATGATACATTTTGGTACTCTCAGGATGGATTGCAAACGGTGTGTTATGCGCCTCCATCATGATTTTATACTTTAAATCAGAGTCGTTAGAAACACAAAGTCTAGAGTTGACTCGAAATATTCCTTCATCATCGATTCTTGCTTCCGGCATAGCACCTTCTTGCACTTTCTTCCTTATACGCATCAGCTCTAGGTCTGTAGCTTGAGCAGCTTTAACTTTATCAATTAAAGTCGGTTCTACTCGTATATTCGCCATCATCACATGGGTCCCTGGAGTTTTTAACTCTATCTCCATCCTTTGCAAGTCACACAAAATGGGCTTTTGTGTTGTCAATATTGCACTCGTACCCGCATATGATCTTCTACTCAATGCGTCAGCTACCACGTTCGCTTTTCCAGGATGATATTGGATGGTATGATCATAATCTTTCAACAGTTCAAGCCAACGTCGTTGTCGCATGTTGAGTTCCTTTTGAGTGAAGAAATATTTGAGGCTTTTATGATCCGTAAAGATCTCCACATTCTCCCCATACAAGTAATGCCTCTAAATTTTAAGTGCGAAGACCACAGCTGCTAACTCTAGGTCATGAGTAGGATAATTCCTCTCATATTCTTTGAGTTGTCGTGAGGCATAGGCTATGACTTTCCCATGTTGCATGAGAACACATCCTAACCCTTTGCCCGAAGCATCACTGTAGATGACAAATCCCTCCGAACCATATGGTATTGTCAGAACAGATGCTGAAATGAGTCTCCTCTTGAGTTCTTGAAAACTCTTCTCACATTCCTCGCTCCAACCGAACTTTGTATCTTTTTGAGTCAGCTGAGTTAGTGGAGTAGCGATTCGAGAAAACCCTTCTACGAATATCTGATAATAACCAGCTAAGCCGAGAAAGCTACGTACTTCGGTCACTGATTTAGGTTGTTCCTAGCTTTGAATAGCTTCAATCTTTGCTGGGTCAACAGATATTTCATGACTTGATACCACGTGCCCAAGGAATGCTACTTCCTCAAGCCAGAACTCGCATTTCTTCAACTTGGCATAAAGCTTATATTCACGAAACTTTTGGAGTATCAGCCTCAAGTGTTGCTCATGATCTTCACGGCTTTTGGAATAAATAAGGATGTCATCAATAAAGACGACCACAAAGTGATCCAAATATTCCTTGAATACTCGGTTCATCATATCCATAAAGGCAGCAGGAGCATTAGTCAATCCAAAGGACATGACTAGGAATTCATAATGCCCGTACCGAGTTCTGAAAGTCGTCTTTGGAATGTCATCGGTTCTAATCTTCAATTGGTGATATCTGGAACGAAGATCAATCTTTGAAAAGAATTTGGCTCCTTGCAACTGGTCAAACAGGTCATCAATACGTGGTAATGGGTACCTATTTTTGATGGTGATATGATTCAACTCCCGATAATCAATACAAAGTCGCATACTCCCATCTTTCTTCTTCACGAATAGAACAGGAGCACCCCAAGGAGAAGTACTAGGACGAATAAAGCCAATGTCTAACAATTTCTGCAGTTGGGTCTTTAACTCCTGAAGTTCAATAGGAGCCATTCGATATGGGGCTTTAGAAATGGGTTTTGTACCGGGTTCAAGGTCGATACAAAATTCAATTTCACGCTCTGGGGGTAGGCCAGGAAGTTCTTCAGGGAATACGTCAGGAAATTCATTAACAATAGAAATATTATTCAAAACTGACGAATTTTTGTTTAGATCTGTGACATGAGCTAAAAAAGCTTGACATCCGTTTTTCAATAAACGAATAGCTTTATGGCTTGAGATGACAGTGATTGATTTTAATGGTTTGGTGGCTTGAATTCACATAACAGATTGGTTAGGAATATGAAAGCTAACAACCTTACGAAAATAATCAATTTTAGCAGAATGAGTAGTCAACCAATCAATCTCTAGAATCACGTTAAATGCAAGTATTTTCAATGAAATAAGATCGACAGGTAATATGAGGGTACCGATTTGAACCAAACAAGACTTATAAACAGTGGATGTAATGAAGGTTTCTCCCAATGGAGTTTTCACAGATAAGTCAAAGTCTAATTTCTCCTGAGTCAAATTTAATCGTTGAGCGCAAGTAGGATAAATAAAAAATGGGTAGAACCGGTATCAAATAAGGTATAGACTTCACTAGAGTTTATGATAAGCTTACCCATGATGACCTCATTCGGGTTCTTTGCTTTCTTAGAGGTCACTACAAACGCTTTCCCTTGCACTACTGGCTTTGACTTTTCTGGGACGGCCTTTGGTGCCTCCATCCTAGCTGAACTTGTCTTCGATGAACGACAAAATCGGGCTAGGTGACATTCTCTTCCACAATTATAACATGCTTTGGACGGCATCGCGCAGTTTGGACTGATGTATCCCTCTCCTCCGCATTTGAAGCTTATGATAGGTGGTCGTTCTCCTTCCTTATCAATGGGTGCTAGTGCTGACGTCTTTCCATCATTGTTGAATCTCATCTTCTTGAAATGTCCATTCTTATTATTTTGGCCCTGATTACCACCGAAGTGGTTACCATTTCTGGCCTGTTGATTCCCTCCACGCTTGTTGTCACCGCTTCAATGACTGCTCTCACTGGTATTATCATTTTGTCGGCTGTTCTCCTTTGATTGCGTTGACTCATTATCGCGCTCTACTAACTGAGCCCTATTTATAACATTTTAATACAAACACAGTTTATGAGAAATAAGATGTTGACGTATCTCAGGTTTCAAACCTCGCAAAAACATTCGCGTCATTCACTCTTCATTATCCACCAAGTAGGACGCAAACCGGGACAACTCAGCAAATTTAGCATCATACTTCGACACGGTCATATTATTTTGCTCCAGCTTGATAAACTCCACCTCCTTCATATGACGAATACTCTCGGTAAAGTACTTGTCGTTGAATAGCTCTTGGAACTTCTCCCAAGACATCTTGAGTGCGTCAGGCTGGGTACATTTTACAGATTCCCACCAGTAATATGCCTCTTCACGCAACATGAAGGTGGCAAAGGGAACCTTTTGTTCCTCGGAGCATCCCAAGATATCAAATATCTTGGTGATCTGCTTTATCGATGCTTCTGCCTTAAGTGGTTTTGGCTCTCCTATAAACTCCGGTGGTCCCAGCTCCTTGAAATGTTTAGCAGTGACCGTCCGAGAGTTTTCAGTGTTTCCACCTACATTTTGGACAGGGGCCGCTCTCGCCTGATGTTGCATGAATTGCATAAAGCCTCTGAACAGTCCATCAATCATCATTTGGTCAGTGTTGTTGTTTGCATGAGGATTGTCGCCTTCCTGATGCACATTCTCCTGATTATTGATATGTGGAGACTCAACGGTCTCTTGTGCTCCATTGCTATTTTCAACATTCTCGGATGTCATTTTCAGATACTGCCACAAAACAAAGGTTCATTAACATATAACATATTATCCATATACTTTGACCGACCAATTACATACCAAATAAACATAGGTAGGTCATACTAGCGAAGGAATTCCCCGTCTCTCCCCTCCTAGTTCTAGTCTCACATCTTAGCCAGGGATCATATCCCAAAGCTCTGATACCAACTGTGACGCCTCCAAAATTTGGTATACATCACCCATCTTGGGTCGCCAGATACATGGTATAGAATTCAAATACAACTTACTAATACAACTGTCGTGTATAATACGACAAAAACATAAACTGTGAGTTTGAATACAAATATTGTCAACTAGCGAGTATACAAACTCAAAAGGAGTCCTCATTACAATTATTATCAAACTATTTCACAGAATAGTGAGGACTACTAATGCTATCCTTTGGACCATCACTCCGTTCCCCGACTCGTCCCAGCTATATTTTCATTTCCTGAAGAGAACAGTGAAAGAAAGGGTGAGCTCAACTAGCCCAGTAACAAATATTATGACTAAGGTAATGCAGAATAAATTATCATTAGTCTCCAACAATGTTAAACTGATAAAATATAATAGACATCAAGTTTAACTGCAGCGGAACAAGCAATCCATTAAAAGAGTCAAGTAGAAAATAAAATCTACTATCTTTTATGATTTAAAAGGTTTTTCATCACTGTTATCGCTGAGACTCAGCTTAACAAATATTCCACATCATCGAATCACCCCTGCACTACGGCCAAAGATATTCTTTAGTATCACGACCATAATTATCCATGCACTACGGGCCAAGAATATTTGTGTATTCATTAATGGTCATGATCATGCCAACAACTGTCCATCAATGCACTACGGACCAATGAGGACTTTTACCACATCATTTGTAACATTAAGGTCATGATTATACCGAATAATCCCTGCTCATAATCATACCAAGTCCATCTATGTACTACAGGCCACAGATGACTTTCAACATTTTATAAACATGAGGATGATGGCAATGATATAAGAATTCAATAAAACAAGTTCAAGAATTAATTTATCCAAGAATTAACAACGTCTAAATTGTCAATATGATACTGCTTTGTGGAGTAAAATTCAAGAATTCTTAAAAGAATATTTCCATGAAAAGATACTAGATGAAGCGCAAATATCAAAGATATTCCACTAATTTCATAGAGTATAGAAGTCAAAGTTTTAACCAACTGAGTATAATAAAGAATGGAATAACAAAAGAAATCACCATGCATGCGATAGACCGCACAGACAGGTTATTCCAACAGAATAATAAATAATGGAACCAGGTCTGGCGTAAAACGCACAGACAGGATATTCCAACAGAATAATAATAAAGACGGAACCAGGTCCGGTGTAAAACACATAGACAGGATGTTCCAACAGAATAATAATAAAGACGGAACCAGGTCCGGTGTAAAACACAGACAGAATGTTCCAACAGAATAATAATAAAGACGGAACCAGGTCCGGTGTAAAACACACAAACAGGATGTTCCAACAGAATAATAGAAGAATGTCACCAAGTATAGGGTAGACTGCGTATACAGGTTATTCTAATAGAATAATAAATAATGGAATAACAGAAGTTTTCTTCATGAATACAAAAGAAATAATACCCCTTACCGTTTTAAAGAAGAACTGAAATAAAGAAGTAGTTAAGTAGCAGAATACTTTTCTTCTTTCTCTCTATAATTTCTCTCTATAGTTTTTCTCTCTAGAGTTTAGTGAATTCGTAAGAAAATAATGAAGGAATGAGCTTCTATTTATAAGAAAATGGAATGCATAGTAACTAATCCATGAACAGTCCAGATTGATTTACTTTAATCTGACGATCCATATTTAAAGAAAAATCTTTTAAATAAAATATAATATATTCTATTTATAGAATAACTTTAATAAAGTATTCTGTTTTATATAAAAAGTTGTTTCTGTTTTATTACGTTAATAATACGAATAAAACAAAACTTCATTATCGCTAAATAATTCATATTATTAATTGACAATAATTGAATCAAACTGAGTGACTTCTCACATAAGCATTAATAATCAATACCGTGTGCTACTATGCAACCACACATATTACTGTACTTTTACTACCGAGTAGTTCAACAGTATCAACGGTAAAACTACTACCGTTATTTTTAATAAAATATTTTTGTCGTTTTCTCAATCCGACAATAATTCCGTTGTGGGGTCCACCAATGATTGTACCGTCGTACGGATATTTTCTGACAAAAAGAATATTCCCCGACCAAACGAATATTTTATAACAACTTGCTTACTTTGCAAAATTTATAAATATTACCCCCAACTATAACATTATATCAATTTTACTCCATAATATTCAAAAATAATATTTATAGAAAATTCATCATTATTCAAAAAGTTGGGGTTTTACAAATCGGGTGAATAGTAACTCATGAATAGTACTCCGGCACGAAAAGTACCCCAAATACCCGACTGAATAACATTCAAGTGAATAGTAACCGGGTGAATAGTAACCAGTGAATAGTAACTCGTGAATAGTACTCCGGCATGAAAGTGTCTCGAATACCCGAGTGAATAATATTTGAATGAATAGTAATCGGGTGAATAATAATCCGTAAATAGTAACTCATGAATAGTATTCCAGTATGAAAAGATCAATAATTATCAAGAAAGCTCAGAATAATATTTCCATAAAAAGAAATTGGATGAAGCGCAAATATCAAGAATATTCTACTAATTTCACGGAGTATAGAAGCAATACTTTAACATAATAAGGGTATAATCAGGAATATGAGACGAAATAATATTACTCAAATACTATAAAGTATGGAAGAAAATATTATTCCTTATGAATATTGAACAACAATAATATCCATTACGAATACGAAAGAAATAATACCACTTACCTCAGAAGAAGACTGGATACTGAAATAGTGAAGTAGCAAACTTCACTTCTTCTTTCTCTCTATAGCTTCTCTCTCTATAATTGCTCTTGTGAGTCTTAGTGAATTTGTGAGAATGAAAGAAGAATGAGTTTCTATTTATAGGAAAATATAGTTTTGATAATTGCACGTTTTGAGGCTCGAAATATTACAGTAAAATAACTTCATCTTTTCCTCTATTTTTAATTTAGTCCTGCAAGTATTATCAAACTTGCACCACCTCCCCTAATAGTATATCATGTGAATCAATAGTTCTATATATGTGAAAAAAATAATTACAGTATAGTACCTTCATCTATACCTCCATTTTTAAATTAGTCATGCAAGTATTATCAATCTTGCACTACCTCCTCTAATAGTACATGCATGTGAATCAATAGTACACACATGTGAATAAATAGTTATAAGCATGTAAATTAATAGTAATTAATTGCATAATTATCCGATTAATTACCCGATTGGTCAATATAACCTCCAGACATCCATTTTTATCGAAATAAATGTCGATTCCCACAAACACTAATAATCCCAACACAATAAACCTATCAATTTCATCTTTAATCAACACGAACTTATTCATCATTAATATTATAACTCACAATATTTAACAATCAAATCATTCTCAGGAAAGAGGGGGCTTTTTGATAAGGATTTCTCCTTATTGGTTCGTAATTAGGTGACCAAACCTCTCATCGACAGAACTTTCTAGACATCGACAATATTACAAATAATAATATGAATAACTTTGTCGTCTCAATTATTAATTTAATAATATAAAAATATTGATACTGTGATAATAATTGAATCACTAATATGAGAGATATTATGCAGCAATTAATGTAGCAATAATTGAGTATAACTGAGTGACTTCTCACGTAAGCATCAATAATCAATACCGTGTGCTACTATGCAACCACGAGTATTACTGTACTTTTACTACCGGGTAGTTCAACAGTTTTAACGGTAAAACTTTCGCCGTTATTTTTATAAAAAGATATTTATGTGATTTTCTAATAACGACAAAACTTTCGTTGTGGGGTCCACCAATGATTGTGCCGTCGTGCGAATATTCTTCGACCAATCGAATATTTTATAACAACTTGCTTACTTTGCAAAGTTTGTAAATATTACCCACAACTATAACATTATATCAAATCCACACCATAATATTCAAAAATATATTTCGAAAAAAATTAATTTTTATTCATAGAAGTTGGGGTCTTATATATATATATATATATATATATATATATATATATATATATATATATATATATATATATATATATATATATATACAGTCCATGTGATGCCCGCAAAAATAGGTCCACACAACCCATTTTGAGTCGTCAAATACATACTACAAAATTCCAATACAAACTTCCCTATTTACAACTATTAAACTATCGTTCAAAATACGACCACACATATTGCGAGTTTGAATACAAATATTGCATCGTACATAATACGACAATATCTAAACTCAAATTAAGTCTTCATTACAGTTATTATCACACTATTTCACAACATAGTGAAGACTTCTATAGTAAATATCTCAGACCATTATTCCCTTCTCCGACTAGTCCCAACTACACTTTCATTTCTTGAGAAGAACAATGGAACAAAAAAGAAAAGAGTGAGCTCAACTAGCCCAGTAAAGAATATTATGACTATGATAATGAAGAATAAATTATCTTTAGCCTTCAATAATAATAAATCAGATAAAATATAATGGACAACAAATTTTAGATCAACAACTGCAGCGAAAATAACAATCTATTAGAAGAGTCAAGTAGAGCATGATGTCTACTATCTTTTATGATTTAAAAGTCCATCACTAATATTTTATCTCTATAACACCAATCAATAAATTGTTTCAAACCAATGAATTATCTATGCACTACGTGCCAAAGATATTCTTTTTATCACCAGTGGTCATGATCATGCCAAACACCTGTCCATATATGCACTACGGGCCAAAGAGGACTTTCACCACAAACCTTTATCTGTAACATTAAAGGGCATGATTATACCAACACATAATTCCTGGTCATAATCATACCAATTAATCAACCGTCCATCTTTTCACTACGGGCCAAAGATGACTTTCACCACAATATAAACATGAGGATGATGACAATGATATAAAGAATAAATCAAGTGAGATCAAGGATAAATATTAGAGATTTATAATTTAATTTATCCAGAGTTTAAAAATGTCCAAATTGTTAACATGATCACCAATTGTGGAGTAAAATTTAAGAATGATATTTAAGATTCATATTTCAAAGATAATGTGGACAAAGAAAAAAAACTAAATTTCGTCATGAATAGTACTCCGATATGAATAGTACCCCTGATGAATAGTACTCCGGTATGAATAGTACCACAGATGAATAGTATCCCGAAATGAAAAGATTAAAATTTAATAAAAAAAAGTTTAGACCAATATTTTGGTGAAATGATATTGGATGAAGCGTAAACCTCAAGGAATTTCTAATCATTTCAGGAATTATAGAAACAATACTTATCATAGTAAGTTTAAATTTAGGAATATGAAATGAAATAATATCACTTAGATAATATGGAGTATAAAAGAAAATGATATCCCTTACAAGTATTGAAAGAAAATAACATCCTTTACCCTAGTAAAAAACTAGATCTGACTGGTATAACGGATATTATCTTGAGAAAATCTTGCACTATAAGTTGCACTCAAAGTATTCTTATACTCAAAAGAAATACTCACAATATTACAGTAGGAACACTTGTATTTTTTTGGTGTGTTTAGGATGAAGGTTACCTCCCCTTTTATAGTGCAACACGGATAGGGAAAAAATAAATAAATCTGCCTAACTTTTCTCTGCCTAACTCTCATTTTCCATTGGTTGAGGGCCAACTAATTTGGAAAACAACAATGATTTGTAGGAAGTCTTACCACCCACCAATTGGAAAAAAGAAGAAAGAAAAAAAACTATACAAGAAAACTTTTAGCCAACAAATTTGGAAAATAAGTACACGGAAAGAATTTCAATTCAAATTGTTAACCTCCACTCCATTTATTCACATGCCCGAAAATTATATATATTATTATAATATTAATATTTAAACAATATATTATAATAATATATTTTAATTAATATTTTATCGGAGAAGATAATTATTATTCCATAAAAAAATATGTCAAACTTTCAATAAATGTCTCATGCTAAAATTTCTCTATTTATATCAAAATTGAACAAATATTCAACACATAATAATTATTCACAATTAATATTATAAGCTTACAATATTGACAACTAGATCATTCCCAAGAAAGATGAAATTTTTCGATAATGATTTCTCCTTATTAGTGCGAAATTAGATAACTTAACCCCAATCCTCGACAGAACTTTCTAGACATTGTCAATAATGTTAGGAATAAGCATGTGAATGATATTCCTATTTACATATGATTTGATTATGATATATATATATATATATATATGAATGAACATGCAAGTATGCTTGCATTAAGAAAAGCTGTAAAGTCCTTTGATAGATAATAGAAACATATGTACAAGGACTTAGAATAAATTGATCAAATGTGTTAGGTTGATCCTACATAAGCAAAACAGCTTTGTAAAGTCCTTAAAAAGAAATGATGTACAAGGACTATAAATATAGAAAGATCAAGCATGTTAGGTTGATCTTATGATGTAATAGATAGGCTTGTCTGATCGTCGAGCATTGCACCAGAAATCGTAGTCTACAAGAAGAGTCAAGGAAAACTCGAGAGCTACCGAGGTAGAATCGTAGTCTGCAAGATAGTAAATCTCAGAGTTCGTAGACTGCCAGGAGAGACGAGAAAGGATCGTAGTGTGTCGAGGAGAACTTCCTCAGGGCCGTAGTCTGCTGAGGAAGTCATGTTCAGAATTGTAGAGACATCATGCCTACGAGCCGACCGAGCATCTACCGAAGCCAAGTCAAGAATCGTAGACTACACTCGGAGTCGTAGAGTTTACTGATCATATCTGAGGCAGAGATCGTAGTCGAGCAAGATCAGATGAAGACAACGAGCACAAGGGTAGAAATCATAGAGTGTCAAGATCTGATCTCAGAGTCGCAGTGTCTGCACAACCGAAGCTGAATTATAGAGTGTAACTTCAACAGAAGTGCTCACAATGCCAAGGCAGAATCGTAGAGCAAACAAGATTCTCAATAAATGAGCACTCCTAGAATATCCAAAGGAACTAAGCCTCTGGTTGGTACTACAAAGATATATCCCACCTGAAGGAAACCAAAGAGCAGTCAATGAATGGCATGCAAGCTAACAGTAGATCTAAGCATCAACTTAATCAGCATCCAGATTGAGTTATGAAGCCATTCGATGAAGTCCTCCACAAGTTGATCATAAGAAGACTTCAGTAACTGACTGAGGAAAGTCAAAAAGTGCAATAGCTGTCAAGTGAATAGAAGAAAACGATCTTGCAAGGAACCAGGATCGTAATGTTTACCAAACAAAGAAAGAACTGATGGAGTGTACACAGAGATACTGGTCAGTCTCTGAAGAACAATGCTAAAGTGATTAAGCATTGGGACAGTCTATTGATGATAAGTGAACGGGAGATCATAAGGAGAAAGCGAGCTGGACACGCCAAAAATCTAAAGTGCCTTGCTATTCAGAAGGGGCCAAAGCAAGGAGTCAAACCATCAGTATCTGAGAGTAGTTGAGGCAAACAGAAGTATTGAAGCACTGCACAGAAAAAGGAAGATGTGTTCTTCATTGAAGATCCAATAAACACTCTTCAGGATTGTAGTGTTGTCTCTACATGTCAATGAGCAACAGTCAACTAAACACTACGACCAGGTCCAAGAAAGTATGCATCAGAATCGTAGAGTTCGGTCATCCGGAGATTGAAGTATTAGCAACAGTTCAATCTGAAGGTTGGTATTCAGACAAGAGATTATTGAAAGCATCGATACAAAAGGACAACCTCTGATTGAGAAATCAGAAGGGGGAAATAAAGTCGTCAACCTGCCCGAGGCATAAAAATTACATCTCTGATAAGGTAGGTGAAACAGTAGACTGCAGTGTCAGAAAGTCATGACATGTCACATCTGTAGTCTGCACCAAACAACTTGAGATCTGTGAAACAATTCAAAGAGCTTTCAACGGCTACTTTCCAATGGGAAGATTGAGAAGGAGTATAAATCAACTAGAGCTTCAAAGATCAAGGGTTGCTGGAGTTGCAGATTTTGGAGAGATGGTGGACTATTCTAACAACCGTAAATAGTGAGTGACCAATAAAGGTCTGAAGGCTCACTCTACAATCCACCAAGAATACTTAGAGACAGAAAAAGAAAGAAGTAGAAGTAAGAGTTCTATTACAAGAAAAGTGTTATGAACTATCGAGAGAAAGAAAAGCATCAATGTCATCTTGATGTCCATCATGGGAAGACTCTAAGTACCAGAGAGAAGAGCCTACAGTCATCTTAGTAAGTCCATCATGAGAAGGCATCAAGTATCAAGAAAGAAGATCACCAACGCCATCATGGTGGCAAGCATGAGAAAGTTTCTAAGTACCTAGCAGAAGAGCTTACAGTCATCTTAGAAACCCATCATGTGCAGCCATCAAGTATCAAGAGGAATGATCTTCAAGGTAGTTCATCAAGGGATCATCAGAAGTGGTGAGTAACTGAAGAAGTTGAGCATCATTCAACAATCAACTGCACTTCAAGGATGATCATGCCAAGCTGCTAAGTACAGAAGATGTTCAAAGCATAAAGACATCTTAGCAGCTTAGCACCAACTCCAACAAACAAACAAACAACTCAATAACAAGAAGCCCGGACTTGAGCGGTCCTTGTCCGGAGGGACTAAATGAAGTTCCAAGCCTGCTGGGCTTGAAGAGTTCCTAGGGAACTAAAGAAGTTCCAAGGCTGCTAGCCTTGAAGAGTTCTTAGTGAACTGAAGTCCCAAGGTTGCTGGCCTTGAAGGAATCTTAGTGATTCAGGGTGCTGCCCTTCCTTAGTGGAAATCCTGCTAGTTGAAAGCAGAAGAGTGGATTAGGAGCTTGAGTCTCTGAACCACTTAAAACTCCTTGTCTCTTTTACTTTATGTCGTTTACATTATGTACTTTAACTGCTATAACTGCTATGTATATTTTAACTGCTTACAATCGAACTAACTCTAAGAAAACTGTATGTATGATTACGAATATATTAATGAAGGGGATCTTTTACTTATTTCGCTGTGCTTGAAAAGATTCTTATGTTTGTCATATGCTAATTCATTTGCAGTACAAAATGAACGAGAAAAGTAATTAAAATTAAAAGGATCTATTCAACCCATCCTCCATTCTAGATCTATATTGTGAAAGTAAAATGCATACAAACCAATCATGTTTGATGATAAAGCATATACTTTGTAACAATCTTATTCATTTACTAATAAAAGGTATTAATTTATTAGAGGCTTTTAATTATCTACATGATGTTGTTTTATAAAATGTAATAAACTCATAGTTTTAAGTAATGCTTTTAGAATAATGATGATGATCATTCTAATGAGATCTAAATTCTTAGAAAGCCTAAAACTAAAATAGTTTCCAATCGTTGGATTACTAAATTGGGGATTAGTGAATCCGGATAGATTAGTACATACGTTGCTTACTCATTGGATGAGGATGATTGATCTCATGATCATTTGTGTGGAGACACTAAAGCAAGTATGTAGGTGCTTATTAGAGAATAAGTTCACTGAACGTGGCTCGCTAAGGAATACCTAATGGAGTTTTACTTGCCTGTCAATAGGAATTCCTGTAGTGATAGTAGTACAAGTGATCCTTGGACTTGAGATAATCATAGTATCTTGTGTATGATGAGTTATACTTTGACTTATTTCTTAAGACCCTTAGGGTATATCAAAGGGTATGCTTGGGTATAATAAGTTGTACATGGAGATAATGTATGATCAATAAAGAATCTACCGCTTCTAGTAAAAGAAGAGAAATGTTCTATGTGATTCGATAAATAACAACCTAGTAGTCCTTGGCCAAGGCAGAATGAAATTAGAAAAGGAGTTTCTAATTTGTATTATTTGGTGTTGTGCATTTAAGAGTCGAAATACATATAATTAAATAAAATAAGACTTGACAGTAATTCCATGCCTTATATTTAATTGGGACTTTGTATGGTGGAAGGATTGAATTGTATGGTAACTATTTACTCAAAGGTTCTTTTATGATTAATGTTGAAATCTATATTATCTGGATAGTCGTCGATCGCTAGGGAGGCTTATCCCTATTGTAGAATAAATATTATTTATTTAAATAAATTATTAGTTTAATTTATTTATTTAAATAAGATTAGAATTGTCTAATTGATTTATTCACAACCGGTTTAATATGGAGAACCTAAAGGGTCACACCATAAAAGGAAGAATAATTAATTAAGAAGTTAATGGCATAATCGTAATAATATGTTAAGTATATTTAATTTAATCTATGGTGATAGAATAAATTAAATAGCTTAATATTTATTATTTAATATTTTAAAAATATTAAATATAAATTAATAAGAAGAGTCTTATTAATATTATTACAATTATTATTATTTTAATTTCTAAAAGAGTTTAGGAATTAATTTAATATAAGTAATCTCATTTATTCCTAACAGAATTAGGAGGGAAAATTAGTTAAATGAATTTAATTAATTATCTCTAATAAGATTAGGGAGCCTAATTAATTAAAGGAGTTTAATTAAAATAAAGTCTAATTCCTTAATTATTAAGGAGGGTTGCCCACATCTATAAATAAGAGGAGTCTTATTATGGGTGTGGGGATTGTTGACTTTTACAACATACGTGATTCCAATGGTTGGAGAGTACGCTCTTTTCTATAGAGATAGAAAAAATTAGGGTTTTGCCAAACACCCATCTTCTTGGATCTTTCTTCTTCCTTGGTGGATCACCTCTAGAGGCCAAACACTTGGGTGGCTAACGTTGATCAAAGGAAGGAACCAAACCCGGTTGATTCAAGTTGGACGCGAAAAGGATTGGAGGTGAACTTGTACCTGAGTAAGCTCGGATCTTCAAGGGTATGATTATTGTTCTTTCTTTTTCGTTTAATTAATAATTGCACATAAAAGGGAGATCCGGGTATATGGTTTGTAAAATTTTAAACTCTGATTTTTCCACGTTTCCGCTATTTTGTGCAATTTGATTGCATTCATAAATATTACAAACCAAACAGTTGCATCAGAGCCAAACTTTTATGTAAATTATTAGTTGTTCATTTTTGATATGTATATTGATATATGTTTAGAATAATTTAATTGGGCATAATTTGTTGTATAAAATTTATTTTATAAAAGAAAAAAAAATCGCAAACAACTTTTCCCTATTTCGCGTGGCCACGTACTGAATACATATATACGAATTATTAATCTCTTCTTTTTCCTGTTGCTTCAATGATTCGTTTGGTTAATATGTATTATATTATATATTATATATATAGGTATGAATTACGTGGCCCAGCTGTATTCACCAAGTAGGATTCACAAAGCAGTATACATGTTTTTGGTGAGTTTCCTGTAATGTAATCTTTTGATTACTTATATATATATATATATATATATATATATATATATATATATATATATATATAATATTCTTAATAATTTTATTATTAAAATAAAATTTTTATTTTAATATAAAATATAAAGTTTATTTTAATATTAAAATATAAAGTTTATTTTAATTTTAAAATTAAATTTCATGCTAACTAATTAGAGTTGAAATTGGATTCCATGATAACTAATTGGAGTTAAAATTGGATTTCATGTTTCTTAAAATAAAGGAGTTTATTTGTGAATATGAAAGTGAATCCATCTTTCCTTAAATAAAGGAGTTTATTTAGATATGAAATAAGATTTCATATTATTCAAAATAAAGGAGTTTATTTGTGAATAGGAAAAGAATATGTGTTTCCTTTAATAAAGGAATTTTTTTTTACTTGGAATTGGATTCCATAATTAATTAAAATAAATAAGTTTATTTTGATTAAAGATTTTGATTAAAATAAAATAGTTTATTTTATTCAAAATTGGATAAATTAAAATAAAATAGTTTTATTTTGATTTAAATTTGGATTAAAATAAAGGAGTTTATTTTGATTCAAAATTAGATTTTATACTAACTAAATTTGCCCATTAAATGATATCAATATATATATTGAATGTTTATTATTCATGAGATGAATGTTATTTATTGATGCATATGGTGATATGTATGATAATAAATAAGATTGATTATGGACTATTGACCAATGTGATTGGATTTTATTTTAGTTGGATGAATGAATGTATGGGTTTTATTAAATGGGGTCTGCATACCTCGTAGTCTAATTTTTCTTAATGTAAATTCTATCTCCCTCCTATGTATTTTCCCTTGACTGTTGATCAAGGTTTCTATTTATTTTAAATAGTTTTGTAATAGGAATAGTTAGAATTAAATTTTGAAGAATTGGAGATCAAGAAGCAAGGAGCGCGTGAAGACCCGTTTGTAATGGAGCCCGGGTTTAAATGTAATAGTTATATTTAAATATTAATTCTTGCACTCCTAGGTTTGACCTTTTGGTTCACTTGGTGGCTCTAGTGAACCAAACTAGAATAAAAGTCCATAATCAATCTGGGTAGAATATAGTATTCTATATGTGCATGCTTATACTATATATATTATATATTATGCAAACATGCTTCGCATGTTAATTAATATGACGCGTATTATATATATATATATATATATATATATATATATATATATATGTGTGTGTGTGTGTGTGTGTGTGTGTGTGTGTGTGTGTGTGTGTGTGTGTGTGTAAATGCGCGCTAAACAAGATGAGACAAATTAATAACAAATCCCTCAAATATTTTATATTAAGTTGTAACGTTCAAAGATATTTGGAATATCGAACGTCGCCTTCTAGCATGATAGAAACAATAGAGTATTGAATATTTAATATGAGTTTGTTGTGCACACACAAGGCAAGTATTAAATATTTAAGATGTTATTTTTATTACATATGATGTTTATAAGGAATTGAACATTACTGCTTTGTTGTGCACACACAAGGGCTGTAGTTTTCTCTTCACTTATATGGAAATGTTGGGTCTGACTTAACTTAAATCATTTTAGTTTGGATGTGCACACACTTGACCATTATGATTTAAGAGGCAAAATAAAAAGAGTTACATAGTTGATGTAATTGACAAGAGTTGTCTACCTATTTATTTATATATAGTTTGTTGTGCACACACAAGGCTATATACATTTGAAATGGGATCCTTATTCTCACTAGCATATCTTTAATTAGATATTGTCGAACTATATATTGAGGGTAATATAGTTTGAAGAAAATAGTGAGAGATACCAATTTAAAATAAGACCTAATTTATTTTGGTAATTAATAAAAGAATGTATGTTAAAATGTTGTTGATTACAAATTCATTTATAGAATTTTACAATGTCTAAATTACTATCACTGCGAAACATATTAGATGTTATTTAACTGGACCGTATTAAACAGATTGGTTAATGAATTTGAGAATAGTTCTCACGGCTAAAAAGTTATCTTATGTCCTTAATACGCCTATCCCTGCAATGGTTGCAGACAATGCCTCTGAGAAAGAGATTGCTACTTTTAGAAAGTGGCAAGATGATGCACAGTTGGCTCAATGCATCATGTTCGCATCCATGAGTAACGAGCTTCAGCGTCAGCATGAAACTATGGATGCTCCTACTATATTCCTGCACATCAAGTAGTTGATGGTGAGGAAAGTAGGACTAATAGATATCAGATATCTAAAGAGCTCTTCCAATCTAGAATGACCGATGACACTACAGTACATACACAAGTCCTTAACATAATCAATTTGATTGATCAATTAGGAAAATATGTTTCGTCATGGATGGAGAGTTGAGCTAAGATTTGATCTTTCACTCACTCCCGGATTCCTTTCACAATTGTTGTGAATTTTTCTTATGAAAAGGCTAAAGATCAACCTTGCTGATTTGCTTAACATGTTGAAAAATATTAAGAGTCACTTTCCAACCAAGAAAGACCAAGTCTTACTGGTAGGGGCCAAAGGATCTTTTGAAAAGAAGAACGATTCTAAAAAGGTAAATAGAAAAGGCAAAAACAAAGGATAATAAGAAAAAAAACTGATATGGATAGCAAAGGAATTTGCTTCTACTGCAATAAGCCTGGACACTGGAAAGAAACTTCTAGAAGCATCTTGTAGAGGCTAACCAAAGAAGCTTAGTGAAGTTTCGATTATAAATACAATTATGTTCATGATTTAAAATAAAAATTTCTTTAAGTCAAGGTTCTACTTGGGTATTGGATACCGACTTTGGTTATCATAAATATAGATTTATGAAGGGACCGAGCAGAAGTAGAAAGCTAAACAAAGATAAGTAATCCTATGTGTGAGAAATGAAACAAAGGTTGCTACATTAGCCATAGAAACTTATAGTTTAGCATTGCCTACGGGCAAATCTATTAAGTCAATAAGTTGTTATTGTATTTCAGTTCTTGTTAGAAACATTATTTCTATTTTATTGTTGGACAATAAGATTTTTGGTATTATAATTAAGAACAATTGTTGTTCTATTTATAATAATAATATTTTGTATAGAACTGAAATATTACTTAATGGATTTTGTATACTTGACTTACGTAAAAAATTATTTTATAAATTGAACAAACTAGTATAAGAAAAGGAGATGATCATTCAAAGAGTTGAATATGTGTATTTGATGAAATACAATTGTGAATTGTTTGAAAGGTTTGAAGAATTCAGAAGTGAAATAAATTGGCAAAGTATTAAGATTCTTTGATTAGATCAAGGAATAAATACTTGTGCAATAAGTTTTTAGATCATCTCAAATGGTTTTCTCACAATGGACGTCTGCTGATACGCAATAATTGATTGATGTATCTGAAAGGAAAAATCGCACCTTGTTGGACATGGTGCGGTCCATAATGATTTTACTGACATTCCAGTATCCTTCTGGGGTTATGCCCTAGAAATGGCTACATATCTACAAAAAGGTAACCTCAAAATCTGGCCCCAAGACTCCATAAAAGTTATGGACAGGGAGGATTCCTAATCTTAAGTATGTTAAGATAAGGGGTTGTCCAACTTATGTGAAAAAGGTTTCAAAGGATAAGCTTGGACAAGATTTGACAAGTACAGATTTGTGGGACATCCTAAAGTAAGTTTAGGGTATCTGTTCTATAATCCTACTTAGCAAAAGGTGTTTATTGCGAAACACGCTACCTTCTAAGATAAAGGTGTTTATTATTGAAGGAGCTAGTGGGAGGATAATAGATCTTGAAGAGTTCAAGAACCACAAATCACTATAAGTCAAATAAGAGGAACTTGTAGATATACCTATTGTACCACAACCGAATCGTAAATCTGGAATAGTACTGATGATACCTGGGAGGTATAGATTCATCATGGATGATGATGATGAGGTACGCATCATAGAAGATGATGATCCAGAGTTACATACGATGAGGTAAGAGTTCTAGTGTGTACAAAAGGGTCAGTGGGAGCGTCGTGAACTTTCTAGTATTATATGTTGATATACTACGGATGAGGAATAACATACCAATGCTACAATCAGTAAAGATAAAGTTGTCTAAATATTCCTCCATGAATGATTTGGAAGAGTATCTTAATTGGAGATACAAATCTATATAGATAGATTTAAGAGGATGCTCGACATAACCCAAGGAATGTATATTCATTTGATGCTAAAGTCGTTTAGCATGGCAAACTCTATGGGATGTTTCATGTTGATGAGCCATGGAGTGTATCTCTCTTAATAGTCCCCATAGACTCCAAAAAGAGTGATCGCATGAGTAACTATCATGTATGCAATGAAATGTACGAGACGTGATGTTGATCAGTCATATTCTAGAGAAGTTCACTGTGAGATAGTGAAAAACATCTTAAAGTACTTAACCGGCACTAAGGATGTGATCAGATTTATGGTGAGTCTGAATTAAAACTAGAGGACTTAACAGACTCAAGTTTTTCAGACAGACCAAGACGACATAAAATCCACTTTAAGGTAAAGGGTTACCTTGAACAGTGGTGCAGTGAATTAGAAAGGTTCCAAACAGCAAACAGTTGTTGGTTTAGTGATAAAGACAAAGTAAGTAGCTATAAATGAAGCTGCAAGTTGATTGTTTGGATAAAAGTTCATTACAGAACTAGGAATAGTTCCTAAGTCTCATCTTGGATCTAAACATGTGTTGTGGCACTTTCATTTGATTATAGGAATCATTGAAAGATGGGAAATCACTATAGAGATAGTGGACTCTCAAGAACAACATTACATATCCATTTACTGAAGCTTATCCAACAGCAGGATAATCGTCACTTAGAGAAGAAGAGTATGAGATACCATGACGATTGGCTTTAGTGCAAGTGGGAGATTGAAAGTAGTATGCATACAAGCCAATCATGTTTGATGATAAAGCATATACTTTGTAACAATCTTATTCATTTATTAATAAAAGGTATTAATTTATTAAAGGCTTTTAATTATCTACATGATGCTGTTTTATAATATGTGATAAACCCATAGTTTTAAGCAATGCTTTTAGAATAATGATGATGATCATTCTAATGAGATCTAAATTCTTAGAAAGCTTAAAACTAAAATAGTTTCCAATCGTTGGATTACTAAATTGGGGATTAGTGAATCCGGATAGATTGGTACATACGTTGCTTGCTCATTGGATGAGGATGATTGATCTCATGATCATTTGTGTGGAGACACTAAAGTAAGTATGTAGGTGCTTATTAGAGAATAAGTTCACTGAACGTGGCTCGCTAAGGAATACCTAATAGAGTTTTACTTGCCTGTCAATAGGAATTCCTGTAGTGATAATAGTACAAGTGATCCTTGGACTTGAGATAATCATAGTATCTTGTGTATGATGAGTTATACTTTGACTTATTTCTTAAGACCCTTAGGGTATATCAAAGGGTATGCTTGGGTATAATAAGTTGTACATGGAGATAATGTATGATCAATAAAGAATCTACCGCTTCTAGTAAAAGAAGAGAAATGTTCTATGTGATTCGATAAATAACAACCTAGTAGTCCTTGGCCAAGGTAGAATAAAATTAGAAAAGGAGTTTCCAATTTGCATTATTTGGTGTTGTGCATTTAAGAGTCGAAATACATATAATTAAATAAAATAAGACTTGACAGTAATTTCATGTCTTATATTTAATTGGGACATTGTATGGTGGAAGGATTGAATTGTATGGTAACTATATAATCAAAGGTTCTTTTATGATTAATGTTGAAATCTATATTATCTGAAAAGTCGTTGATCGCTAGGGAGGCTTATCCCTATTGTAGAATAAATATTATTTATTTAAATAAATTATTAGTTTAATTTATTTATTTAAATAAGATTAGAATTGTCTAATTGATTTATTCACAACCGGTTTAATATGGAGAACCTAAAGGGTCACACCATAAAAAGAAGAATAATTAATTAAGAAGTTAATGGCATAATCGTAATAATATGTTAAGTATATTTAATTTAATCTATGGTGATAGAATAAATTAAATAGCTTAATATTTATTATTTAATATTTTAGAAATATTAAATATAAATTAATAGGAGGAGTCTTATTAATATTATTACAATTATTATTATTTTAATTTCTAAAAGAGTTTAGGAATTAATTTAATATAAGTACTCTCATTTATTCCTAATAGAATTAGGAGGAAAAATTAGTTAAATGAATTTAATTAATTATCTCTAATAAGATTAGGGAGCCTAATTAATTAAAGGAGTTTAATTAAAATAAAGTCTAATTCCTTAATTATTAAGGAGGGTTGCCCACATTTATAAATAAGAGGAGTCTTATTATGGGTGTGGGGGTTGTTGACTTTTACAACATACGTGATTCCAATGGTTGGAGAGTACGCTCTTTTCTATAGAGATAGAAAAAACTAAGGTTTTTCCAAACACCCATCTTCTTGGATCTTTCTTCTTCCTTGGTGGATCACCTCTAGAGGCCAAACACGTGGGTGGCTAACGTTGATCAAAGGAAGGAACCAAACCCGGTGGATTCAAGTTGGACGCGAAAAGGATTGGAGGTGAACTTGTACCTGAGCAAGCTCGGATCTTCAAGGGTATGATTCTTGTTCTTTCTTTTTCGTTTAATTAATAATTGCACATAAAGGGTGATCCGGGTATATGGTTTGTAAAATTTTAAACTCTGATTTTTCCACGTTTCCGCTATTTTGTGAAATTTGATTGCGTTCATGAATATTACAAACATAACATATTGTGCCTACTGGGAACTAACAATTGGTATCAGAGCAGGTTCTTATGCTATTCAAAAGCTAATCGCTTTAAGTTTGATCCTTGGCACATACATTGTTCTAAACTTAGTTTAATAGTAAGTCACGTGCTATATGCAGATGAGCTCATACGTTGGAAATATTGTGTACAGGTAAATGTGTATATACACCTGAAGCTGCTCAGATTGGTCCATGTGCTTGATTGCAATATCAACAAGACCAATCCTTGCTCGCGGTCAATCTTATAGTCTAAAGACCAGGCTAGAAAACTCAAGAGACATCAACAGAAAAGAGTCAAATATCTACCAAACTGAAAAGTTGAAAAGGCCACACATGCTAAGAAATGCTTATCCAGAGAAGAAAGAAGAACTTCTCAAACATGTATATGGCCAACCAGCAGCTGGATGTAAATCTTGTGAACTCAAGGATGTTAAAGAACTAAAGATGCTAATATTTTCTTAGCTTTCATCTTCAAGACCACAGCCAATCAATTGAAGGACAAGTGGAGCAACAAGCTGTCATGGGCAAATGAGAAACTATGCACATCAATGCCTAAACTCAGTATATCTAAGATAAATGACTGATTAAGAAATTGACAGTAAAAAGGTAAGGTTCCTCACTAATATAAATATGTACATCATGATTATACCTCCTTATGAACTATGACAATATTCTTTCAAGGAATCATAATCTACCTAAAAAGGTGAAGAGAGAAAGTACACTGAGGGTGGAAACTCAAATGCTTATAAACTTTCTCTCCATCCAAGTTTTAGGTTGAAGATGACATCTTGAAGGAAATCTGAAATGGGTCATAAGTGCATCACAGGTTAAATTAATTTTATGTGAAGTAATCTTTGCTGATGGGTTAGTATGTATGTACAACCTATGTTCTAAGTGTTTAATAACACATAGAGTATGATCAGTTCTACAAAAGTATCTTGAAGATTCGTAGAAATTGATCACCTCCATGAATCAACCAGATACAAATAAATTGTAGAGTTGATTCTCACTTTGTGAACATTTAAACCATGTGAACATAACCTAACAAATGATGAAACCATTAAAAAAAAGAGTGTTTTATTAAAAATAGCAAATCTTACACACACTCACCATCATGCATCTCAAAATGTATTATCTAAATTAGTTACATGCATGAATGTGACTGTTGGTGATAAATATGATGATTATCCAAATATATGAGGAACAGGGGTTTAGAAAACTAACCTAGCAGGACCCATTTAACCATGGGTACCAAAAATAGAAATTTATAACCTGTAGGTACTTGGTCTATCTGGCCACACTAAGGAATGCTAAAGCAGAAGACTTCAGTCAAGAAGATTCGACCAGCAAAAGGCTTAAGACTGTTCAGAAATGATTTTGATAAAACTTCTATATGTCAAAGCCTGTCCTTAAAGACCTGCTGAGCTGATCTGAATAAAGCTCACATGGCTGCTGATCTTTATATGAGAACAGGCCATTCAACCAAAGATGAAAAAGGGTCTTAGATGCTCAGCCATGCAAAGCATGTCATAATAGAAGAATCCTTAAGGAAGCTCGTCACAAAGGATCATCGAGCATCCAACAAGAGGAACTCATTACGGGAGCAGAACTCCACGAGCACAAGCTGACAAAGAAGACTATGTTCGTAGTGCTGTCAAATGATCGTAAAATGATCAGTCCTTGAGATATCCATGTCAACGATGAAAACGGATTTGACTGTCAGTGGTGATTCCAGTCAGAAAGAAACATGCAAGGATGCCTCCTAACGCACATGAAGAAAAAGAAATCACACCTCACTTAGAAAATAGTATAAACATGTAATCTATTAAGAAACAACAGCACTGAGATATACTATGAAACAATGTACCAGCTCCAGAGTCCCAAAACTTTATGGCTGATGAACCAAATAAAGATCCATAGTCAATAGGAATGTCTCAAAATGTACTACTGATAACCTTTCAGCCACCCAACTCAAAGTCGTGGAGTGCCTACGATCAAACATCTGATTGTAGTGTAAGAGCAGGAGGACACCACGATTACAGCAAATGCAATTGTCTATAGTTGGTAGAGGAACTCACCTCCAGAAAAGGTCAAATGATATATCAGTGCAAATCACTTCCAAAGTATTTCATCTGGAAAGCGCCTCAGGGACAAACCTGACCCTTAGCTCATTATAAGAGGTTAGCCCTTCCTGAGCTACCTTAACCCAGAAGGATTGCTTGATCAAGTTCATCCCAAGGACCAAGGCAATTAACGATCGTAGAATAAAGTTTAAAGAGAACTCAATGATCGTGATGCAACCTCAACGATCGTAGTGCAACCTCAACGATCGTAGTGCAACCTCAACGATCGTAGTGCAATCTCAGCGATCGTAGAAGTAGACTCGACGATTGCAGTCTTACGAGAGGTTACTCTAACACATAAGGAGCTTGAAAGAACGGGATAATTGATCAATCATTCAAATTATGAGGAGATAAGTTCGAATACAGTTTGGAAAGATATCATGCAAACGTATCTCAGAACTTCTGTGCCCAAGCTGACTTGGGGTACATCAGTGATCTAGTTATGCAGTTTCAAGATGAGGATTAATGTCAAAACCATCCACTGCAGCATCTCTCAAAAGTTGATCGTTGAGTCAACAAAGGAAAACATAGAGTCCATAGCTACCTTACCACGCTACTCTATGAACCAAGATGGTCAACGGTCAATCCACGTCATTGACGACTATTTGTTTTAAAAAAAAAGGGGGACATTAAGCTGAAGAGTTAATGGGGGGAGTTACACCTTATTACTGGGCATCGTGAAACCAATGGCTAGTTGACACATCACATCGTATGCAAAGTCAAAAGGAACTGCCATATAGACAAATTCAAAACCTACAAATAGTTACCAGAAACTATCGAACCTCTCTCCCTCCCATTTTCAAACCCTAGAACCCTTTTCGAAGCTTAAATCAATTAAACCTCTAGAACCCAAATCACAATCAGCTATCTCTCATAAATCTCTCTGAATCACATACCCATATACCTTGAACTCTTCAAATGGCAGAATAGAGAGTTATAACAGGAATCTAACTCGACTTTAAAAAGTTTAAAAAATTAGAAACGAAGTTCAAGGACATACTTGAGCTAGTAAAGAAGGCTGCGTTTTTTGAGTGCTTGGAGGCCGACACTCTGGTCTATACAGAGCTAGTGAAGCAGTTCTACTCAAATGCTTCAACGAATTCTGGGCTTCTGACCACTAAGGTGAAAGGATCATGTCTGAAGATAAGAGCATCAGACATTAATCAATGTCTAAGGTTTCCCAATCAAGGTCTAATAAACCTGGATGAAGTCGACATTAAAGAAGGTAAGAGGCTAATGTGGTACCAAAGAAACCCTTGTCTGAAGGACATGAAGAAGAAGGAGTTTTCTGAGGAATTCGAGTTCCTTGCTGAGATAATAGGCAAATGTATACTCTGCAAGGACGCGGCACATGACACTGTGCTTGATCAACAACTAAAGATTATGTCTGCAATAGTTCTGAAGAAGCGGATAAACTTTGGAGTTATCTTGTTCGATCAAATCTCAAAATGGGTAGAAAAGGCTGAGTTAAAGAAGTCTACAAAAAAACCACTTACAAAGGTGTTTCATGGAAGATTGCTAAGTATTGTGATGAAGAAGAAACTGGGAGGAAAAATCAAAGATGATGAAGGAGAGCCCCTAAATGTTCATAAAGTGATGTCTCCACAACTATTTGTGAATTGGAAGAAGAACCCAAAGGAAAACAGGAGGTTAACAACAACAGGGAGCAACAAAAAGATCTCTGCGAAAAAGAGGAAGGCAAAAGAGGTGGAAAGCTCTGAGTCTGGTGACTCGGTACCAGCAACAACCACACCAGCCAGAAAGAAATCCAAAGGTGTGAGGAAAACTGAGGCTCTACCAAGAAGTCTATTAACTGAAGACAAGGATGAAGAAGAAAAAGTCCTAACTGCAGAAACCACCAAGAGAAGAAGTAACAGACTGCTTCAAGGGTCATCTAGAAGGAAAGCTAAGGTGGTAAATAGACCAGTCCCAGTTTTCCAAGAAAGTACATCTGACGAAAAGGAGAATGTAGAGTCAGAGAAAGAAAAGGGAACTGGTGATCTCAAGACCATGTCCCTAAAGAAAGAATCCAGCAATAAAGCTGAAGCTGGATTCATGGAAGAAAATGTAGAATCTGCAGATGAAAAAGAATGCACAAGCCTTGTGACTGACTCTTAGAGCATTCACTCTGATGATGAAGAAAAGCTACAAGATGACCCAAATTCATCTCCAAATGCAAATGCTCCAACAAGCCCAGATGATGTGTCAAATGACACTGATTTTGAAGAAGAAGGACATGCCCCTGCAAATGCTGAAAGTCAAGGAAGCTTGCCTAATGATTCAAAGAACTCAGAGTCTAAAGAGAAAGAAGAGTCTGACGCTCCCATAGCTTAACCCCCAAGGAGAAGGAAGAGCTACAGATTACTTGCTCAATTTACCTCTAAGAAGAGAAATGATCACTTTACTGAAATCATTGAATTAAGTGATCATAAATCTGAATCACAGGAAGAAAGTGCTAAAGAAAGGACTAGTAATGAAGAGGACGAATCAAAGGAAGATGTTGCTAAAGAAAGCTCTAGTAATGAAATTCAACAAGAAGAATTCACTAATGAATCTAATGAAATGAGTCAGCAAGATTAAAGTTCAAGTAGAGAAGAACTAGAGAAAGATTCTGATTCTGCACATCAAGAATCAGAGGGATCAGAAGACCATCCTGTCATTTCTCTAACCAGGATTAACAGAAAGATAAGCAGAGGAAGTCTCGAATGAATCACCAGAAGTACTTCCAGAAATTCCAAGCCTAGAGCTGGTGGCTCAGAACTTCCCAGGGATGAAGAGTCATACAACAATGATCATCAAAGACCAGCCCCACTACAAAGTCTATAGACATGCTGGCAATCATTATATTCCCTATGATCGTAGATTGGACTCTGAAGGCAGAAGGATTATGGCCAAGGAGATAATCGTAGAGTCTGTTCACTCTACCACTTATGGTGCTCAAGTCCAAAATAAGGAGCCTCCGTCTGCCCAAACACAACTATCTAACATTCCTTCATCCTCCAATGGCGATTGGTACTCAACGATTGTTCAGATTCTCGAAGCTTTCGAAAATCTGTCCAAGGATGAAAATTGTAGAGTCCAATCTGATGCTCAACAGGAGGCTGCCCAACCAGATGACCAAATTCCTATGGAGCAGGAGCTGTTGAAGAATTCTGATGAGCTGGTCAAGAAGATATCTCTAATCAATGAAGAGTCAAAGATGTTGACATCAAGAGATAATTCAGTTCAAGACAGACTTCAAGCCTCTATGGCTGATATATCTCTCAACATCAAAGAGAAAGATCAAATCTATTTGAAGGCCATCAATGATCAGAAGGCAGAAGCTCTAATAGCACAGAAGGTAAATGAAGAACAACTCCAAGTCCTCTCTGACAAGATTGACAACATGAATCAGTCTTTCTCTATGCAACATGAGTTAAGTCAACAAGAACTCAAGATTGAAGTTGGTAACTCCTCTTATCTGATGGAGCAGTTATGTCCAACATGGAACAGCTCTTTCAAATGATTAATGACAAAAAGAGGGAGAAAAAAGGCATTCAAGAAATGGCAAGGAAGGTAGAAGGAAATAAGAGAAGAAGAAGCTGGGTCATCATCTGAGGGGGAGCCAAAGGATGATGAGCCTATATTTGCAAAGGCTGAGGGGGAGCCAGAAGAAGAAGAGATGAAGTCCACATCCTAGGGGAAGCAGGACAAAGAAATTAAACAGATGAATAGCTGATCACCAAACATCCTGGAAGCATACATGAAACCAAAGAGGTACATCTCTAGCTAGTTAGGTATTTTCTAGATCCAGGATGTAAAATGTCATAGTGTATTAAATTCCATATTCTTATAAATAACATTCATGATTATCTGTTTTAAAAATACAGTTGCTCACTGTATATAAGATTCATTCATAACATTAGCATGTGAATGAGCATGTGAATGATATTCCTATTTACATGTGATTTGATTATGATATATATATGAATTAATATGCAAGTATGCTTGCATTAAGAAAAGCTGTAAAGTCCTTTGATAGAGAATAGAAACATATGTACAATGACTTAGAATGAATTGATCAAATGTGTTAGGTTGATCCTACATAAACAAAACAGCTTTGTAAAGTCCTTAAAAAGAAATAATATACAAGGACTATAAATATAGAAAGATCAAACATGTTAGGTTGATCTTATGATGTAATAGATAGGCTTGTCTGATCGTCGAGCACTGCACCAAAAATTGTAGTCTGCCAGGAGAGTCAAGGAAAACTTGAGAGCTATCGAAGCAGAATCGTAGTCTGCAAGATAGTAGATCTCGGAGTTCGTAGACTGCCAGGAGAGACGAGAAAGGATCGTAGTTTGTCGAGGAGAACTTCCTCAGGGTCGTAGTCTGTTGAGAAAGTTATGTTCAGAATTGAAGAGACAGTCTGTCTGCGAACCGACCGAGCATCTGCCGAAGCCAAGTCAAGAATCGTAGACTACACTCGAAGTCGTAGAGTCTACTGGTGCCGAAGCCAAGTCAAGAATCGTAGACTACACTCGGAGTCGTAGAGTCTACTAATTATATCTGAGGTAGAGATCGTAGTCGAGTAAGATCAGATGAAGACAACGAGCACAAGGGTAGAAATAGTAGAGTGTCAAGATCTGATATCGGAGTCGCAGTGTCTACACATCCAAAGCTGAATCTAAAGCGTAGAACTATGACTTCAACAGAAGTGCTCACAATGCCAAGGCAGAATCGTAGAGGAAACACGATTCTCAACAAATGAGCACTCCCAGAATATCCAAAGGAACCCTTTGGTTGGTACTGCAAAGATACATCCCACCTGAAGGAAACCAGAGAGCACTCAACGAATGGCATGCAAGTTAACAACAGATCTAAGTATCAAATCAATCAGCATCCAGATTGAGTTGTGAAGCCATTCGAGATGAAGTCCTCCACAAGTTAATCATAAGAAGACTTCAGTAATTGACTGAGGAAAGTCAGAAAGTGCAGTAGCTGTCAAGTGAATAGAAGACAACGATCTTGGAAGGAACCAGGATCATAGTGTTTACCAAACAAAGAAAGAACTGATGGAGTGTACACAGAGATACTGGTCAGCCTCTAAAGAATAAGGCTAAAGTGATTAAGCACTGGGGCAGTCCATTGATAATAAGTGAACGGGAGATCACAAGGAGAAAGCGAGTTGGACACGCCATAAATCTGAAGTGTCTTGCTATCCAGAAGGGGCCATAGCAAGGAGTCAAACCATCAGTATCTAAGAGTAGTTGAGGTAAACAGAAGCATTGAAGCACTACACAGAAAAAGGAAGAGGTGTTCTATATTGAAGATTCAATAAATACTCTTCAGGATCGTAGTGTTGTCTCTACATGTCAATGAGCAATAGTTAACTAGGCACTACGACCAGGTCCAAGAAAGTATGCATCAGAATTGTAGAGTTCGGTCATCTGAAGATTGAAGCATTAGCAACGGTTCAATCTGAAGGTTGGCATTCGAACAAGAACTAATTGAGAGCATCGATGCAAAAGGATAACCTCTGATCGAGAAATCAGAAGGGGGAAAAAAGTCGTCAACCTGCCCGAGGCATAAAAATGACATCTCTAACGGGGTATGTGAAACAGTAGACTACAGTGTCAGAAAGTCATGACATGTCACATCTGCAGTCTGCACCAAACAACTTGAGATCTGTGAAGCAATTCAAAGAGCTTTCAACAGCTACTTTCCAACGGGAAGATTAGGAAGGAGTATAAATCAGCTAGAGCTTCAAAGATCAAGGGTTACTAGAGTTGCTGATTTTGGAGAGATGGTGGACTGATCTAACCAACGTAAATAGTGAGTGACCAATAAAGGTCTGAAGGCTCACTCTACGATCCACCAAGAACACTTAGAGATAGAAAAAGAAAGAAGTAGAAGTGAGAGTTCTACAATATAGAAGTGAGAGTTCTACTACAAGAAGAGTGTTCTAAACTATCGAGAGAAAGAAGAGCATCAATGTCATCTTGATGTCCATCATGGGAAGACTCTAAGTACCAGAGAAAAGAGCCTACAGTTATCTTAGCAAGTCCATCATGAGAAGGCATCAAGTATCAAGAAAGAAGATCACCAACGCCATCATGGTGGCAAGCATGAGAAAGTTTCTAAGTACCTAGCAGAAGAGCTTACCATCATCTCAGAAACCCATCATGTACATCCATCAAGTATCAAGAGGAATGATCTTCAAGGCAGTTCATCAAGGGATCATCAGAAGTGGTTGAGTAACTGAAGAAGTTAAGCATCATGCAACACTCAACTGCACTTCAAGGATGATCACACCAAGCTGCTAAGTACAGAAGATGTTCAGAGCATAAAGATATCTTAGCAGCTCAGCACCAACTCCAACAAACAAACAAACAAATAACTCAACAACAAGAAGCCAGGACTTGAGGGGTCCTTGTCCGGAGGGACTAACTGAAGTTCCAGGCCTGCTGGGCTTGAAGAGTTCCTAGAGAACTAGAGAAGTTCCAAGGCTGCTGGCCTTGAAGAGTTCTTAGTGAACTGAAGTCCCAAGGCTGCTGGCCTTGAAGAAATCTTAGTGATTCAAGGTGATGCCCTTCCTTAGTAGAAATCCTGCTAGTTGAAAGCAGAAGATTAGATTAGGAGCTTGAGTCTCTGAACCACTTAAAACTCCTTATGTCTTTTACTTTATGTCATTTACATTATGTACTTTAACTGCTATAACTGCTATGTATATTTTAAATGCTTACAACCGAACTAACTCTAAGAACAATGTATGTATGATTACGAATATATCAATGAAGGGGATCTTTTACTTATTCCGCTGTGCTTGAAAAGATTCTTATATTTGTCTAATGCTAATTCAATAGCAATACAAAATAAACGAGAAAAGTATTTAAAATTAAAAGGATCTATTCAACCCACCCCCTTCTAGATCTATATTGTGCCTACTGGGAACTAACAAATAATGTTATCTAATAATTTCATTTAAATAATATGAGTTACTGTGTTATGATAATTATTGAATCCATAATATAAAATACTATTCAATTATCAATGTAGCAATTATTGAACCACTAATATAAAATATTATGCGGTAACTACTGTGGCAATTATTAAATAAAATATTGAGTGACTTTTTACGTAAGAATCAATAATCAAAAATACTATGCAATACCGTGTACCACTGTGGAACAACACATATTACTGTATTTTTATCACTGGGTATTTCAACAGTTACGGTAAAATTTTTACCGTTATTTTATTAAAAGGTTATTTTTCTCGCTTTCAATATCCGACAGTTATTCCATTATATGGTCCACCAATGATTGCGCCGTTGTACGAATATTTTTCGATAAAAAGAATGTTCCCCGACTAAACGAATATTTTCTGACAATTATTTACTTTGTATAATTTGCACATATCACTCACAATTATAATATTTATTAAATCAATACCTTACTATTTAGAATAATATATAAAAAAAATCAAATCTTATTCATAAAAAGTTGGGGTATTACAGTTAGCTTCCTATGCGGGTGATCGCATGCGGACCACTTTTAACAACGGACAAAACTGTCGTTAAACCTGTCGCCATAGGGTATGAAATGGGCTATAGCGACGGTTCAGGGCTATCGCAATGATTCAGACCCTATGGCGACAAGTTTAACGATACTGGGTTTTGAAGAGGTTGCCCTCGTTTGATTGCAAAAAAGGATCAACTGGTTTAGGCTGACTGGCTAAGACAGATGAATAGGGCTTTGGAACTGTACCAAGGACCTTGAATTTGTTAACTGGGTTGGGTTGAGGAACCGGATTAACTGGGTGAGGAACAAGAGTTCCTTTTAATTGATTACTTGGGCCTGAAGGGCGGCCCTGACCTCGAGAAGAGGATTCTCCTCGCACACACACGGTGATGATACGGTGCCTGTGTTAATAAATTCACGAGTAAGAAAATCTGGGACTGAATTATTACTACCTTTAATGTATTCAATGTCAAAATCAAAGATGCTTAATAGCGCTTGCCATCTAGCGAAAGAATGCTTAGATGCAATATTCTCAATATCTTTCTCAAGAATAAATTTTGCAGATTTGCAATCTATCCTAACTAGAGACTTTTGATTTAATAAGTCACTCTGAAATTTTTTAATACATAATGCTAAAGAAAGGATTTCTTTTTTAATAGTACTATAATTTAACTGTGTGGGATTCCATGCACCGGAATGAAATCGAACTATCTGTTCAGAAGAATTAGGAGTTAATTTTTGTTTGAGAATGCCCCCTAATCCAATGTCTGAGGCATCAGTTTCTACGATTTTGAATGTTGAATCATTCGAAATGCCAAGGCAAGACAAAACCTTAACGTACTTTTTAACTTGTTGGACAACAGAAGTATAAACATCAGTCCAAGGGGGAGGATTGTTTTGCAAACACTGAAAAAAGGTTTGCAAATCTTCCTGAGATTTTGGTAAAACTTGTCAATATAATTGAGCGAGCCCAAGAATCTCTGCAGCTGAGTTTTGTTGGTAATCTTATCTGGAAATTGGTCGACAAATTGGATAGCTCTGTCAATAGGCCGAGTGAGTCCACGATAGAGGATTAGACCAAGAAACCTAACTTTTGTCAGAAACAGACTGCACTTGGAAGGAGAAAGAACAAGGCCATTGGTTTTAACAGTTTTGAAGAATGAATCCAAATGCTTAATGTGTTCTTCAATGGTCTTGGAGTAAACTAGGATATCATCGATGTAAATAATGATAAAATGACTGAAAGAATTTAAAATATCATTGAGGATATTTTGAAATTCACTAGGGGTATTTTTTAAACCAAATGACTGAACATTCCATTCATTATGGCTGAATGGAGTGGTGAATGTTGTCTTGTACCTATCATCTAGGTGGATGGCAATTTGCTAGAAACCTGATTTTAGGTCAAATTTACTGAAAATGGTGGCAGAGTTTAACCTGGTAAGGAGATCTTCCTTATTGGGTAAGGGATACCTAATCCACTCAAACACTTTATTCAGTGATTTATAATTAATAACTAGACGGGGAACACCTCTCTCCTTTTCTGCTTCATTATTGACATAAAATTCAGGACAGGACCAAAGGGATTTACTATGCCTAATTAGACCTTTATTAAGTAGATCATTAATCTCTTTTTTACATAATTCTATTTATTCATGACTCATCTGTATAGGTCTGGCTTTAGTAGAAATTAAATGTTCTTTAAATTCTTTAGCGCAAGGGAGTCTAACTATATGCTTCTTCCGATGCCAGAAGGCGTTAGGAGAATCAGAACATAAATTATCATTTAAATAACTTTTTAAATCAGCTATTTTTGCTTGAACTCTTTTACTCTTAAGTTGTTCTTCAACTTGCTTATATTTAATTTCTTCTTTTAGAAAGTTTAAATGAGTAACTTTGCAAGTTAATAGATTTAAGGACTTAGAAATAGATTCTTCCTGAATAAATTTTAAATCTCTCTTTTGGTTTAATAAGAAACTTAAATGTTATCTTTTTACCCAAATATTCACAGCTTAATCCTTTATTGCTGGTAGTGAACGGGTATAATAAATATATAAATGATAATCCTAAGATGATCTTATCGGTAAGATTACGAATTAAAACAAATGAAGTTTTAAAACACATATTATCTTGACAAATATGAACTTAACAATTTATATTTTATTTCCATCTGACTACCGTTGGCTGAATTGAGTTTTTCACTAGTTTTCTTATAATACCTGGTGGGAATAAGAGCTTCTTGAATACAATTCAGATCTGCTCCAGTATCAACTAAGGCAGGGAGTTGTATTGAGAAAGTTTTATCAATAACTAAGTTAATAGAGATATACCATTTTTGTATAGTGATATCTTTAATTCTTTTAAGGGAGAGACCTTGAATAAAAAGATCAGTCTCTTCCTTAGTACCTGATGATTCCGGCTCATTATGGTCTTCATCACTAGAAGATGAATCATGTACTTGAAGATCAAATTTTTTATCTTCAATCTCTTTTCTTAAATTAGAAACATCTAACTTTAAATTAGAGATTTCTCTTTTGAGTTTATTAACTTCTTGATTTAATTCTGGAAGGGTTATTTCTTTAACTGGAGATTTAAATCTTTCAAGAGTTTTATTAAGGCTAAATATAGGCTTCTCTTTAGCTTTAAAAATCATGTCTTTAACTCCTTTATCTTTAGTTAATAAATCTTTTAACTGTTTTGTGTATTGAATCTTTAATTCAGGGTCAGTAATTTTACTAATTAACTCAATTAACAAAAAGCTTTCTTCATCCTCTTTCGTAATTACATTTAATCCTTTAACACAACAGTTATTATTGCAATTCTTAGCACATATGATAACCTCATTATCACCATTTGATTCATCGTTACTAGTGCTGCTACTAGAAGGATCAAGAATGTCAGAGTCTTCATCATTACTAACGTTATTTTCTATTCTTATTAATTCTAATAACTGCTCAGTATCTTCAGTTGAAATGTTCAACTGAGTTAATTTTTGCTTAACTCTGCACTCACTTTTATAGTACCCCTTTTGCCCACAATTGTGGCAAACAATTTTACTCTTATCAAACTTCTTGGGGTTTTTATTTAATTTTTTACTAGATGTTGTTGGTTTAGTATAATAATTATCTTGATTTTTATTTTTGTTGTGACTATGTTTTCTTTTATAATGTTTGTGACTCTTATGAGACTCAATATGTTTATGCCTGAGCTTTCTTCTAGAGGGAGCAATAGGGGGTAAATCATATTGTTCACAAAAGGTCCCTAACTCATATTTGGCCTTATTTTTATCTTTACCAACTTGTTTGGCTAATTTAAAATCAATACACATTTTTAAACCAAGTTTTTGAATATTACTTATTATATCACTGTAGGTAAGATTATCATAATCAATGTATCCTAAATTTTTACTTAATTCTTCACGGACCTTATGAGCGAATAATGATGGTAAACCATTAACGAATTTTTCTTTCCAAAATGGCTTATTACTATCATTACGCATCATAACTCTAGAAGTAAACACATCTTTATATCATCTAAAATCACTTAGAGTGGGACAAGTAAGGTTACTTAACTGATCGTGAATTCTTACAGTAATTATAGACACTCAAAATTTTCTGCACACCTGTTACTGATATTGCAGGAGGGCAGATTCGTCTTTCAGACATAACCCTGGAAGACAGCTCACATCCAGTCCGGATACTGTAATACCCGAGAATTTTCACGTATTAATAAATGGAAATATTAATGGAAATGAATATTTATTTGAGTATAAACGATTTTTGTGTTACGAGATGAGTTACCTCAATTATAATTGAGTAATTGAGAATATGTGGAGTTTTGCAATGAACTCATTGAAGCCTTGTGTGGCATGGTGATAGGAGATATTAATAGTAATATTAATTAATGAAGGAATTATAAAATGAGTAATTAAGTAATATTAATTGTTAATTGTTGTTGTAGTATATTGTTAGTTGTTTATTGATGTGTGGAATATTAATTAATTGAAAATGGTTGTAGTAGAATATTGATTAATTAATAATGGTAGTTAATTAATAATATATGATTATTATTGCTAGCAAATGTAATAAGGATTAATGACTATATACAGTAATAAATGAAAAGAATGGTATGATTTATTTAACTTATGAAGACATATGATATTATATAATTTCTACAATTAATAGAAGATGTGGTGTAAGACATTAGTATGGCTATGTAATATATATAACTATATAATAAAGTGTAAGAAATTATAAGTTGCATAAACAATTATTTATGTGACAATAGGTATGAGTGAAAATATTGAAAGATATACTCTGTCAAAGGATTATAAATTATTTTAATAAGTGAGTCTACTTGAAATAATAAAATTTTAAGGAGATATTAATTACTAGTGGGTAATTAAATAGAGTCCATACATATAATAATTAGACTGGACTAATGTACATGGATTATTTGATATGAGTACATAAATAATCCCTCACTCTCTATTGTGCAGTAGCATTAACACATTAAAATTACATTTTTGGAATTTAAGGAACCAAAGTAAGCTTTATAAACACGATTGCTAAGGTTGAATACCAGTGTCCCATATTCAGTGTCCAAACCGTACTCAAATAGTAGCCTATATCCTCCTTGCGTGAAACCAATTGCTACAAATCTATGGTCATGATGGCTATGGATTGGCAGTTGGCCAACTCTCTTCTACCCATTGTTCTCTTCCATTATCCTGTGAATCAATCCATTGAGCAATGTCATGAAACTGGGCAATCCATCCTCTATATATAGCACCATTTCTACTCCATTTTCTGTTGCTTAAAACTTGTCTGAGAGGTGCAATAAGGAGTGTGAGCTGCTGAGGGAGTGTAATCATTGTGTTGAAGAATTCCATTAAGCTTCAAGAGGTATAAATTTTGTTTGTGCTCTTAATTTAAATTTTGTTAAATTCTTGCAATTCTCATAAAATCTCTGTTAAGTAGTATAAATTAGCAAGCCTTTGTTTTGTTTGTGAAAGTAGTATGCACACAAGCCAATCATGTTTGATGATAAAACATATACTTTGTAACAATCTTATTCATTTATTAATAAAAAGTATTAATTTATTAAAGGCTTTTAATTATCTACATAATGCTGTTTTATAATATGTGATAAACTCATAACTTTAAGCAATGATTTTAGAATAATGATGATGATCATCCTAATGAGATCTAAATTCTTAGAAAGCTTAAAACTAAAATAGTTCCCAATCGTTGGATTACTAAATTGGGGATTAGTGAATCCGGATAGATTGATATATACGTTGCTTGTTCATTGGATGAGGATGATTGATCTCATGATCATTTGTGTGGAGACATTAAAGCAAGTATGTAGGTGCTTATTAGAGAATAAGTTCACTGAACGTGGCTCGCTAAGGAATACTTAATGGAGTTTTACTTGTCTGTCAATAGGAATTCCTGTAGTGATAGTAGTACAAGTGATCCTTGGACTTGAGATCATCTTAGTATCTTGTGTATGATGAGTTATACTTTGACTTATTCCTTAAGACCCTTAGGGTATATCAAAGGGTATGCTTGGGTATAATAAGTTGTACATGGAGATAATGTATGATCAATAAAGAATCTACTATTTCTAGTAAAAGAAGAGAAATGTCCTATGTGATTCGATAAATGACAACCCAGTAGTCCTTGGCCAAGGCAGAATAAAATTAGAAAGGAGTTTCTAATTTGCATTATTTGGAGTTGTGCATTTAAGGATCACAATACATGTAATTAAATAAAATAAGACTTGACAGTAACTCCATGTCTTATATTTAATTGAGACATTGTATGGTGGAAGGATTAAATTGTACAGTAACTATTTACTCAAAGGTTCTTTTATGATTAATGTTAAAATCTATATTATCTGGAAAGTCGTTAATCGCTATGGAGGCTTTATCCCTTTTGTAGAATAAATATTATTTATTTAAATAAATTAATAGTTTAATTTATTTATTTAAATAAGATTAGAATTGTTCTAGTTGATTTATTCACAACCGGTTTAATATGGAGAACCTAAAGGGTCACACCATAAAAGGAAGAATAATTATTTAAGAAGTTAATGGCATAATCGTAATAATAAGTTAAGTATATTTAATTTAATCTATGGTGATAGAATAAATTAAATAGCTTAATATTTTATGTTTTGGAAATATTATATATAAATTAATAAGAGGAGTCTTATTATTATTATTTAATTCCTAAAGGAGTTTGGGAATTAATTAATAAAAATACTCTCATATATCCTAATAAGATTAGGATGCTAATTAATTAAAAGAGTTTAATTAATTATTTCTAATAAGATTGGGAGCCTAATTAATTAAAAAATTTAATTAATTAAAATAAAAGTCAATTACTTAATTGTTAAGGAGGGTTGTCACATCTATAAATAAGAGGAGTCTTATTATGGGTGATAGACTTATTGTTGACTTTTTAACAACATACGCAATTCTAATAGTTGGAGAGTACACATTTTCTATGAGAGATAGAAAAATTAAGGTTTTGCTAAAACACACATCTTCTTGAATCTTTCTTCTTCCTTGGTGGATCACCTCTAGAGGCCAAACACTTGGGTGGCTAACGTTGATCAAAGGAAGAAACCCAACCCGGTGGATTCAAGTTGAACACGAAAAGGATTTGAAGGTGAACTTGTACCTGGGGAAGCTCGAATCTTCAAGGGTATGATTCTCTTTCTTTATCTTTTCGTTTAATTAATTATTGCGCATAAAGGATGATCCGGGTATATGGTTTATAAAATTTTAAAACTTTATTTTATCACATTTCCGCTTATTTTGTGTAATATGATTGCGTTCATGAATATTACAAACCTAACAATGGCATCAGAGCCAAACCTTTATGCGAATTATTAATTATTTTAATTTGATATGTATATTGATATGTATTTAGAATAATTTATTGTATAACATTATTAAAAAAAAAAAGGAAAGGCGGTTATCAATTCGTGATGCATGCTGTTTGAATTTGTATGATCCCCGTGTTATTCATCCATGTGCAGCAGGTACATGATCATGGTAGTACAATAGTACAATGGTAATATATATATACACACCGGATCCGGTCCGGGAGTCCGAATTTTCTTAAAATTTGGACCTTTTTTTTTTTTTTTGCTTTTTTTTTTCAAAACAACTAAAAAAAATATTTAATATTTTATGGAACTGAAATTTTTTCATAATATAATGTTTTGGGTGTGTTTTGAATACCTACACCAAAAAGTGGTGGTACAGTCTGCACAGACTGTACCACCATATTTTGTTATACGTACCCAAATCACGCCCAAAACACTTTATTATGAAAAAATTTCAATTCCATAAATATTTTTTTTTTTAGTTGTTTCAAAAAAAAAAAGCAAAAAAAAAAAAAATAAAGGTCCGAATTTTATAGAGTCCGGGATCCCGGACTGGATCCGGACTATATATATATATATATATATATATATATATATATATATATATATATATATATATATATATATATATATATATATTCACGTGGAGGATGGATTCATGATTTTAATAAAATATTATATATATATATAATATTATTTTTAATTATTTTAATCTTAAAATAAAAAGTTTATTTTAATTTTAAAATTAGAATTTCATGCTAACTAATTAGAGTTGGAATTGGATTCCATGTTTTTTAAAATAAAGGAGTTTATTTGTAAATAGAAAAGTGAATCTATTTTTCCTTAAATAAAGGAGTTTATTTAGATATGAAATAAGATTTTATATTATTCAAAATAAAAGAGTTTATTTGTGAATAGAAAAGAGAATCTGTGTTTTCTTTAATAAAGGAGATTTTTTTTACTTGGAATTGGATTCCATAATTAATTAAAATAAATAAGTTTATTTTGATTAAAGATTTTGATTAAAATAAAATAGTTTATTTTATTCAAAATTGGATAAATTAAAATAAAATAGTTTTATTTTGATTTAAATTTGGATTAAAATAAAAGAGTTTATTTTGATTCAAAATTAGATTTATACTAACTAAATTTGCCTATTAAATGATATCAATATATATATTGAATGTTTATTATTCATGAGATGAATGTTATTTATTGATGCATATGGAGATGTGTATGATAATAAATGGGATTGATTATGGACTATTGACCAATGTGATTGGATTTTATTTTAGTTGGATGAATGAATGTATGAGTTTTATTAAATGGGGTATGCGCACCTCGTCTTCTCTAATTTTTTCTTAATGTAAATTCTATCTCCCTCCTATGTACTTCCCCTTGACTGCTGATCAAGGCTTCTGTTTATTTTAAATAGTTGTGTAATAGGAATAGTTAGAATTAATTTTGAAGAATTGGATTTCAAGGAGCAAGGAGCGCTTGAAAACCCGTTTGTAATGGAGTCCGGGTTTAAATGTAATAGTTATATTTAAATATTAATTTTTGCACTCCTAGAGTTTGACCTTTTGGTTCACTTGGTGGCTCTAGTGAACCAAAGTAGAATAAAAGTTCATAATCAATCTAGGTAGAATATAGTATTCTATATGTGCATGCTTATACTATATATATTATATATTATGAAAACATGCTTTGCATGTTAATTAATATGACGCGTATTTTATATATATATATATATATATATATATATATATATATATATATGTGTGTGTGTGTGTGTGTGTGTGTGTGTGTGTGTGTGTGTTTGTGCGTGTGCGCTAAACAAGATGAGACAAATTAATAACAAACCCCTTAAATATTTTATATTAAGTTATAACGTTCAAAGATATTTGGAATATCGAACGTCGCCTTCTAGCATGATAGAAACAATAGAGTATTGAATATTTAATATGAATTTGTTCTGCACACACAAGGCAAGTATTAAATATTTAAGATGTTGTTTTTATTGCATATGATGTTTATAAGGAATTGAACATTACTGTTTTGTTGTGCACACACAAGGGCAGTAGTTTTCTCTTCACTTATATGGAAATGCTGGATCTGACTTAACTTAAATTATTTTAATTCGGATGTGCAAATACTTGACCATTATGATTTAAGAGGCAAAATACAAGGAGTAACATAGTTGATGTAATTGACAAGAGTTGTCTACCTATTTATTTATTTTTATATAGTTTGTTGTGCACACACAAGGCTATATACATTTGAAATGGGATCCTTATTCTCACTAACATATCTTCAATTAGATTTTGCCAAACTATATAAGTGAGGGTAATATAGTTTGAAGAAAATAGTGGGAGATACCAATTTAAAACAAGACCTAATTTATTTGGTAATTAATAAAAGAATGTATGCTAAAATATTGTTAATTACAAATTCATTTACAGAATTTTACAATGTCTAAATTACTATCACTGCGAAGCATATTAGATGCTATTTAACCAGATCGTATTAAACGGATTGGTTAAGGAAATTTGAGAATAGTTCTCATGGCTGAAAAGCTATCTTATATCCTTAATACGCCTATCCTTAAAATGGTTGCAGATAATGCCTCTAAGGAAGAGATTGCTACTTTTAGAAAGTGGCAAAATGATGCACAATTGGCTCAATGCATCATGCTCGCATCCATGAGTAACAAGATTTAGCGTCAGCATGAAACTATGGATGCTCTTATTATATTCCTGCACACCAAGTAGTTGATGGTGAGTAAAGGAGGACTGATAGATATCAGATATCTTAGGAGCTCTTCCGATCTAGAATGACCGATGACACTACAGTAAAGACAAAAAGTCCTTAACATGATCAATTTGATTGAATAATTAGGACAATATGTTTTGTCATGGATGGAGAGTTGAGTTAAGATTTGATCTTGCACTCACTTCCGGACTCCTTTCACAATTGTTATAAATTTTTCATATGAACAAGCTAGATATCAGCCTCGCTAATTTGTTTAGCATGTTGAAAAATGTTGAGAGTCACTTTCCAACCAAGAAAGACTAAGTCTTACTGGTAGGGGTCAAAGGATCTTCTAAAAAGAAGAACGATTCTAAGAAGGTAAATAGAAAAGGCAAAAACAAAGGATAATAAGAATAAAACTGATATGGATAACAAAGGAGTTTGCTTCCACTGCAATAAGCCTGGACACTGGAAAGAAACTGCAAGAAGAATCTTGCAGAGGCTAACCAAAGAAGCTTAGTAAAGTTTCGGTTACAATACAATTTTGTTAATGATTTAAAATAAATTTTTCTTTAAGTCAAGATTCTACTTGGGTATTGGATACCGACTTTGGTTATCATAAATATAGATTTATGAAGGGACCAAGCAGAAGTAGAAAGCTAAACGAAGAATAAGTAATCCTATGTCTGGTAAATGAAGTAAAGGTTGCTACATTAGCCATAGAACCTTATTGTTTAGCAAGGCCTATGGGCAAATCTATTAATTAAGTCAATAAGTTGTTATTGTATTCCAGTTCTTGTTAGAAACATTATTTCCATTTTGTTGTTGGACAATAAAATCTTTGGAATTATATTTAAGAACAATCATTGTTCTATTTATAATAATAATGTTTTGTATAGAACTGGAATATTACTTAATAGATTTTGTATACTTGACTTACGTGAAAATAATTTTGCATATTGAATAAATTAGTATAAGAAAAGGAGATGATCATCTAAAGAGTTGAATGTGTGTATTTTCTGAAATACAAGTGTGAATTATTTGAAAGGTTCAAATAATTCAGAAGTGAAACAAATTGGCAAAGTATTAGGATTCTTTGATCTGATCAAGGAATAAATACTTGTGCAATAAGTTTCTAGATCATCTCAAATGGTTTTCTCATAATGGACGCCTCGTGATACGTAATAATTGATTGATGTATCTGAAAGAAAAAATTATACCTTGTTGGACATGGTACGGTCCATAATGATTTTACCGATATTCTAGTATTCCTCTGGGGTAATGTCCTAGAAATGGCTGCATATCTACGAAAAGGTAACCTCAAAATCCGGCCCCAAGACTCCATAAAAGTTATGGACAGGGAGGATTTCTAATCTTAAGTATGTTACGATAAGGGTTATCCAACTTATGTGAAAAGGTTTCAAAAGGATAAGCTTGGGACAAGATTTGACAAGTATAGATTTGTGGGACATCCTAAAGTAAGTTTAGGGTATATGTTCTATAATCTTACTTAGCAAAAGGTGTTTGTTACGAAAGACGCTGCCTTCTAAGATAAAGATGTTTATCATTAAAGTGGCTAGTGGGAGGATAATTGATCTTGAAGAGTTCAAGAAGCACAAAACACTATAAGTCAAATAAGAGGAACCTGTAGATAGACCTATTGTACCATAACTGAATCGTAAATCTGGAATAGTACCGAAGATACCTGGAAGGTATGGATTCATCATGGATGAGGATGATGATGATGATGAGGTACGTATCATAGGAGATTATGATCCAGTTACATACGATGAGGTAAGAGTTGTAGACACTCAGAGAAATGGATTGAAGCAAGCTTCTCAAATATGGAACATTCGTTTTGATGAAACGAATCAAAAGAGTTTGATTTTATCATAAATAAGAATGAACCTAGTGTGTACAAAAGGGTCAGTGGGAGCGTCGTGACATTCCTAGTATTATATGTTGATATCCTACGGATAAGGAATGACATACCAATGCTACAATTAGTAAAGATAAAGTTGTCTAAACATTCCTTCACGAATGATTTAGTAAGAGTATCGTAATTGGGGATAAAATCTATATAGATAGATTTAAAAGGATGCTCGACTTAACCCAAGGAACGTATATTCATTTGATTCTAAATTCGTTTAGCATGGCAAACTCCAAGAGATGTCTCATGTTGATGAGCCATGGAGTGTATCTCTCTTAATAGTCCTCATAGAATCCTAAAAAGAGAGATCGCATGAGTGAAAATCATGTATACAATGAAATATACGAGACCTGATGTTGATCGGTCATATTCTGGAGAAGATCACTGTCAGGCAGTAAAAAATATCTTAAAGTACTTAACCGGCACTAAGGATGTGATCAGATTTATGGTGGATCTGAATTAAAAATAGAAGGCTTAATAGACTCAAGTTTTTTTGACATACCAAGACGATAGAAAATCTACTTTAAGACAAAGCATTACCTTGAACGGTGGTGCAGTGAATTGGAAAGGTTCTAAACAGTAAAGAGTTGCTAGTTTAGTGATAAAGACAAAGTATGTAGCTGTAAATGAAGCTGCAAGTTGATTGTTTGGATAAAAGTTCATTACAGAACTAGGAATAGTTCCTAAGTCTCATCTTGGATTTAAACATGTGTTGTGGCACTTTCATTTGATTATAGGAATCATTGAAAGATGAGAAATCCCTATAGAGATAGTGGACTCTCAAGAACAACATTACATATCCATTAACTAAATCTTATCCAACAGTAGAATAATCGTCACTTAGAAAAGAAGTGTATGAGATACCATGGCGATTGGCTTTAGTGCAAATGGGAGATTGAAAGTAGTATGCACACAAGCCAATCATGTTTGATGATAAAGCATATACTTTATAACAATCTTATTCATTTATTAATAAAAAGTATTAATTTATTAAAAGCTTTTAATTATCTACATGATGCTGTTTTATAATATGTGATAAACCCATAGCTTTAAGCAATGATTTTAGAATAATGATGATGATCATTCTAATGAGATTTAAATTCTTAGAAAGCTTAAAACTAAAATAGTTTCCAATCGTTGGATTACTAAATTGGGGATTAGTGAATCCGGATAGATTGGTACATACGTTGCTTGCTCATTGGATAAGGATGATTGATCTCATGATCATTTGTGTGGAGACATTAAAGCAAGTATGTAGGTGCTTATTAGAGAATAAGTTCACTGAACGTGGCTCGCTAAGGAATACCTAATGGAGTTTTACTTACCTGTCAATAGGAATTCCTGTAGTGATAGTAGTACAAGTGATCCTTGGACTTGATATCATCATAGTATCTTGTGTATGATGAGTTATACTTTGATTTATTCCTTAAGACCCTTAGGGTATATCAAAGGGTATGCTTGGGTATAATAAGTTGTACATGGAGATAATGTATGATCAATAAAGAATCTACCACTTCTAGTAAAAGAAGAGAAATGTCCTATGTGATTTGATAAATGATAACCCAGTAGTCCTTGGCCAAGACAGAATGAAATTAGAAAGGAGTTTCTAATTTGCATTATTTGGAGTTGTGCATTTAAGGATCAAAATACATGTAATTAAATAAAATAAGACTTGACAGTAATTCAATGTCTTATATTTAATTGGGACATTGTATGCTGGAAGGATTGAATTGTACGGTAACTATTTACTCAAATGTTCTTTTATAATTAATGTTGAAATATATATTATCTGGAAAGTCGTTAATCGCTAGGGAGGCTTATCCATATTGTAGAATAAATATTATTTATTTAAATAAATTAATTGTTTAATTTATTTATTTAAATAAGATTAGAATTGTTCTAATTGATTTATTCACAACCGGTTTAATATAGAGAACCTAAAGGGTCACACCATAAAAGGAAGAATAATTATTTAAGAACTTAATGGCATAATCGTAATAATAAGTTAAGTATATTTAATTTAATCTATGGTGATAGAATAAATTAAATAGCTTAATATTTTATATGTTGGAAATATTAAATATAAATTTATAAGAGGAGTCTTATTATTATTACTACTATTATTATTATTTAATTCTTAAAGGAGTTTGGGAATTAATTAATAAAAGTACTCTCATATATTCTAATAAGATTATGAGGCTAATTAATTAAAAGAGTTTAATTAATTATTCCTAATAAGATTGGAAGCCTAATTAATTAAAAGATTTAATTAATTAAAATAAAACCCAATTACTTAATTGTTAAGGAGGGTTACCCACATCTATAAATAAGAGGAGTCTTATTATGGGTGATAGAATTGTTGTTGACTTTTTAACAATATACGCAATTCCAATAGTTGGAGAGTACACCTTTTCTATGAGAGAGAGAAATTAGGATTTTGCCAAAATACCCATCTTCTTGAATCTTTCTTCTTCCTTGGTGGATCACCTCTAGAAGCCAAACACTTGAGTGGTTAACGTTGATCAAAGGAAGTAACCCAACCTGGTGGATTCAAGTTGAACACGAAAAGGATTTGGAGGTGAACTTGTACCTGAGGAAGCTCGAATCTTCAAGGGTATGATTCTCATTCTTTATCTTTTTTTTAATTAATAATTGTGCATAAAGGATGATTCGGGTATATGATTTATAAAATTTTAAAACTCTATTTTATCACGTTTCTGCTTATTTTGTGCAATATGATTGCGTTCATGAATATTACAAACCTAACAGTTTGAGTTAGCATGTATATCTTGAAGTGCTGTAGTGAGTCTGGTTTGAGAATTAACAATATCTGTGCTAAGGCTCTGCAGAAGCAGAGCCATTTATTTTTGCCTCAGAATGAAGTGACGCGGCCGCGCCACTTCTGTAACTATATACCGCGCGGCCGCACGTGGTGACTTTTCCAGATACTGCTGTAGTGAGTCAGTGATATGCTAACTAGGTTAGAATGGTTTAAGCATGCCTATAAATAACCTGTACATATGTACTGAGATTGTTAGGCATATAGTAAGCCATGCTTAGTTGATTCTAGTTTGATTATTCAAAGAGCAGGACTTAAATAGTTGGAAACTAGTTTGATAAATATGGTGTAAAACATGTTCTGACTTTATGTGCCAATGTGTCAAGACCTGAACTACATTAAAATGTGACCCATATGTTAGTCTACATTGTTTGCAAAGGTATGTTGTAGTCAAGAATGATTGAAAAGGAAAATTTTCAAATATAAGGCTATGTGTAAATAAGATAAGTATACGTTAAGTTTTGAGCATGCTATCATAATCTGTAAATGTCAAAGTACAACTTAGAATACATGAACTTACTATGTATGCTTAAGTTTTGATGACTTCATAACTTGAAATACATGATGTATCTAGCAGGCATGTATAGTTGGGGCGGAAGGACCCTTGGCATGTTAATGTATATAAGGATAGACAAGCTTGGCCAGGCAAATAGCTGCTCAGTCCTGGTTTGAACTGGGAACTGCGCGGCCGCGCATCTCCTTAGTACAAATCAAGCGCGGCTGCGCCAATCTGCTGTAGGATCAGTTTTCTGCTATTAATTTGTAAGAGTTGCATACTTGTATTATTACTCTAGCATGCATTATATGACCAGTACATGTCCAATGTGTTAAGAAGCAAGCTAGATGATATGAATGAATGTTTAATGATGTGATTATAGACTTTCAAGTGATAAGTTTCAAAAAAAAAGTATTTGCAAACTATAAAGCAACGATTAAAGACTATGTTAATTGATTTTCATGGTGATCTACAAACTAATTTTGTGTTATAAATATGTAAGGTATGAAATAAAGTATGTGGAGAGTATATAACTAAGTTAGATGTTTAAGTATGCATTTAAACTTACATATCAAGCATGAGCACATTTAACTAATGAATATCTTATATACATATTACATTATGTTAGGATTTGAAAGAGTGTTGTTAAGAGATATTTTGGTAAAACTGCGCTTGAGGCAAGTATCCGAACCTTACTATTACTGTTGTGTAATATCATTGCATTATATTATTTGACAAATACCGTAAGCTTATCCCTTTTGAATACAAGTTAGATTACTTTCTCGTTCAAATGAGCTAGTACGTTAAACCCTTGTGAAAACTATTATTCATATTGAAGTTGGTATTGTCTTTGAATATTGTGAAAGAGTTGATGCCATTTGATTCGGCTAGACTATATGCATGTTTATAATAAAACTGTCCAAACCCATTTAATTGGTGCGGAAATCTTGAAAACTGAGTTGAACAACCCTTATGGTAAGGGGAGTGTATGTCGTTGGAAACCCCAACACATGAATGAATATTATTGTGGTGTTATGCATAACGTAAAGTATTGTAGACTGATCATCTATGGTACTTGATATTTTTGGGTTATCAGTTTAATATTAGTAACTCTAGTGAAAGTTCAATAGTCCTTAGTGACTACTCAGTATAAATTATTTATTCAGTTGGATACCTTGATAGCCATTGAATTCATATATATCTGTTGATTTATATTGAATTATCATTCTTATTCAAAGAATTGTTGTTATTTCCTATCCCTGATGTTATTCCAACACTTTGAACTATCTTAGAAAAGACACTTTGCTATTTCAAACCTTGTGATATGTATATATCCTACACCCTTGTTGTATATTACTTGCTGGGCAATTTGTGCTCATCCTTGCTTATTTAAAACCTTTCAGTTAAGGAGGAACAGGGAGGTGTCTCTGGAGCAGACAAAGGCAAGGGCAAGGCTACCGACTAGCTTGTCCTTTTTATGTTTAAAGTTTATTATAACGTATTAAGACTATTTCAGACTATGTTTAAGCTTATGTATGATCATGTAATAAGTCGTTATTAGATATTATTATGTAATCTATTAAGCACTGTAGGTTGCGAGACTTGGGAAAATAATTATAATAAATCATTGTATATTATTCTAAAGTAGATTTTCCGTTGTGTATGCGTTATTTTAGTTGTTATGGTTTTTCCATGAGAACTTGATGAACCGAATTCGAGCGACCAAGTGGAGGTACGAATTTGGGGGCATCATAGATACTACCGGAAGCTCAGTCTCAACCCCGTAACACACACTGGGAACCTTGGCGATAACCCAGTGGCCTACAATTTTAATACCGAAAATTCCACCGGAGAAGACCGATTCATCTCGGAGATAACCTTGAGATATTAAGTCTCAGTCCCAACACTGGGAATGGCAGATTCCAACCTTAGAGATAACCCCAAGGAAGGCAGTTGTAGTTCCGGAGATAATCCCAGAAATGCTTGTTTCAAATGCATGCAATCAGCTTCAACCTCGGCTCTTACACCGAGGCACTCAGTACAAGACCTGGCAATAACTCCAGGAAGACAAGCACACCTTAGAGATGACACTGAGGACCTTCAACACTTGTAGCAGTCCAATCTCAGAGACAACCCTGAGCAACGTCTGCTTTATCAGCCCAAACTGGAGATAACCCCGGTGAGGGGCAAAGTCGTCATCTTGCCACCTTTACACCACATCACGCCGTCTTAACATTTTAGACATACATTTCTACATAGCAATGTCCCACAAGAACCAAGGAAGTCCAATCCCGAGTGACTATTACGCATGGTAATGGATAGAATTTGAAGCATGAAGACCGGAGGGCATGGTCTCATCTTCCTGACTACGTACAACCTCTAATCCCATGTCATTGCGACTCTTGACAACGGTGGTCTAAAATAGGTCTTACATACCTCAGTCGGATGCCCAGATTGTAATTCTTAAAGTTTGAGCGGACATCACATTGCACGCGTACACGTACTTCGAGACGACGGGACCCGTGAAGCCCGGGGCACCCCGGGCAGCCGCAAGTACACTTGCGGCCTAGCTGCATGTACACCTAAGGCTCCCCCCATTATAAATAGAAGGCTTGGGGTGGCCATTTTGTAAGAGAAAAAGGCGAGGAAGCCCTGTCCAATTTACTCTGTACACACCCCAAACTGAGTGCTTTCTCATTTTAAACACTTGTAAGCTCATATATAGCTACTTTTTACCTGCGGGAGCCGAGTTTTCATCCATTTTAAGTTATTGAAGTCTTCTTTGGCAGCCCACTGTAAGCCTTCTTACACATTTTCAAGCCTTTCTCTTCATCTTTGCACACACTGTTCTTCACGTTGAGAGTCGTGTTGTGTGTGTTTGCCAGGACTTTGGTCCGTGGCTTTTATTTATTTTGTATATATATATATATATATATATATATATATATATATATATATATATATATATATGGACTAACATTATCGAGTTATGCCTCGATTGAGCCTGAACTCACGTCCGGAGGGTTTAATTACTTTCGTATATATATATACTTACATATATGAACTGTGTGTCGAACTCTGTTCGATGAGCCTAGACTTATGTCTGGAGCGTTTAATTACTATATATATATATATATATATATATATATATATATATATATATACATTTCGTCCCGTCTAGAGTTTACTTCGTGGTGGTTGACCGTTTTTACAGCTTTCTGTACATTTTGTCCCGCCTGGAGTTTCCTCCGTGGCGGTTGATCGCTTTTACAGCTTTAGTTACATTTCTAATCCCCCATGGAGGTGCTTCGTGGTGGTTGATCATGTCTGTATATATATATATATATATATATATATATATATATATATATATATATATATATATATATATATATATATATACCTGTTTACTGCATTTGTATCAATTGCGGCATCATGTGAGCCTAGGAATCATGTGATCACTGAATCCAGATTCGGTTCCCGTGATGGACCTTTTCAACTGTAAGCAGCTTGTAAATCTATTTACGGTGTTCGGATTTCCTCTGATGGTTTTCATGCCCACGAGGAGTTCGGCATCGCTTTGTATATTATTTTCTCGAAGATGCTTCGCATCTCGAAAATAAAAGCAATCAAGCCGAACATTTTGTAATAAAATGGAAGTATCAAAGGTCTCAATTACTACTGAGCACAAGGGTTTGAAAAACCTCTTTTCTAAAATATCACTGCTATATCTTGTTTAAAATTGAATTTTTACACAAATTCAAACCCTTTGTATATAGGTGCAAACGAGGCATAACATTACTTCCAAATAACAGCACATTGACCCCCACACACACACATTCATATAACAGTTTCTTGAAAAGTGGCGGTGACCGTGGCAACACGGATGTCGGGAGGTGCCTAACACCTTCCCTCTGCATAAGCAAGTCCCTCTTCTAGGGACCGCCAGTAAGAGGACTTAAGCCTCTATTACAATCTTTTCAAAACTGTTACATGCTTGTGTGTGGATGTTGCATTTACATTTATGATGAATGTGTACGAATGCATTTTTTTACTGCACTGCAATATATCTGCTTGTGATATTAGTGCTTCGCACATGTCATCATTTTCATAAACGGTGAGACACGTTGTATGTGAATGTATATTGTGTGGTTCCTCCACTAGGAAGCTATCCTGTCGGTATTTGATTACTGGACTCGTAGGAAGACTAATTCCAACGAGGCTCAGGAAAGGAACTACCCAAATTCGCTCCAGTTGAAAGACCGAATTAACTTCCCGTTGAGTAAATTGCGATGATTTGGGAACCTTCATGCCAAAAAGTCGCGAGATTAACCTAAGATAGGTCAGCCTCTGATAAACCAAACGCGGAGAAAAGTCTCTTCATGCTTTCTCATTTCAAATTACTTATAAAGTCAATTACTTGTAATTTACATTCCATATTTATCTCTATTTAATGAGAATTATGAAGAAATATGTGCATATACGTATTTAAATTAACATGCTATCCTATATTACAAACAACTAACATCCGTTTTACAGGATCATAATCCTAAAACAGACACATCACATAGCATGCAAACATTTACACAATCCCTAAAACTAAACTATGCAAGTTTTGTCGCAGGGAAGCATTCAGACCTATTACCCGGTCAAAGTCCAAAAAGGCCGCAGGCCTACAGCCAATCATGTCTTCATCTGACCAGTCTAATCTAGTTTCTCGAGAAGAATTTGACGGATTAAGTAAACAAATTATAGATTTGGTTGTTTTGCTTAAAGAACTACATCAGTCTACTCAAGGTACGAAGATACCCATACATGCTGAATCCTCTGCACAAGTTGGAACCCAAGGTTCTGACAAAGCCATTACAGTACCTGAGCTCCAGTTGGATACAACCAACAAAAGTCATGATATCACCCATCTCTAAGGAGATCTAGACACAGGTGACAACAAGAAAAAGGTCCTTCAAATGGAAGAAACCCTTCGTTCTATCAAAGGAATTAGAGCACACGTGAGTGTCTCCTATGTCGATCTTTGTATATTTCCTAGTGTTCATTATCCAGAGAAGTTCAAAAGTCCTGACTTCGAAAAGTACGACGGGTTAGGAGATCCTTACACCCATTTGAAGGTATTCATTAGAGAACTTGGATCTTATGTAGAGGATGAGAAACTCAGAATGTAGCTGTTCCAAAAGAGTCTAACTGGAGAAGCCCATTCGTGGTATAACAGATTAGATAATTCAAAGATCTATAGTTGGGAAGAACTAGCTCATGCCTTCCTCACACAATATAGCTTTTAGTCTCAGATGGCTCCTGACCGGTACCAGATTACCAAGGTTAAGAAACAGTCTAATGAGTCTTTCAGAGAGTATGCTCAAAGGTGGAGGCGCTTTACTACTCAGGTGATTCCTTCTATGACAGAGTCAGAGATGGTCATGACCTTTATCGACATACAAGAAGCTCCTTTCTATGAAAGAGTCCTAGCTGGCATTGGTAAACTATTTTCTGAAATGATTAAACATAGAGAAATGGCTGAGATGGGATTGAAGTCAGGAAAGATTCAAGACCTAACCGCTCTAAAAGCTGTTGTTGAGCACATCCAATTCGAAAATTATGGAAACAACCCCCGGAGGGTCCATAAAAAGAAAGAGGAGGATTTTTCCTTGATACTCCAAGGTCAGAAAGACAATCAGAATATGCCTATCTAACGGAGAAATTACACTCCTTTTCAAGAACAGCCTTCAAACCCTCCAATGCCTAAAGGTGGAGAAGTCAAGCGCCCTCGAGTGTTCACACCCCTAGGGGATTTACTCGAGAACATTCACACTCTTCTGACAACTCAGAAGAAAATCACACATCTTCTTCCACCAGCCAGCCCTAATGGGAGGGGTTTCAATGCTGCTCAGAAATGTGCTTATCATGTCGGAGCACCTGGACATGATACTCAAGATTGTTGGTTGTAAGATCCCAATTTTTTTAATAAAGATGAGTTTTCTATAAATATCATTTTTAAATATTATGGAATGAATTTGATATAATGTTATAATTGTGGATAATATTTATAAATTTTGCAAAGTACGCAAGTTGTTGTATAATATTCGATTGGTCGGGGAATATTCGTTTTAACAGAAAATATTCGTACGACGACACAATCATTGGTGGACCCCACAACGAAATTATTGTCGGATTGAGAAAACGACAAAAATATTTTATAAAAATAACGGCGGAAGTTTTACAGTTAATACCGTTGAACTACCCGGTAGTAAAAGTACAGCAATACGCGTGGTGGCATAGTAGCACACGGTATTGATTATTGATGCTTATGTGATAAGTCACTCAGTTTTGTTTTTTTAGTATTATTAATGTAATAAAACAACAAATCTTTTTATATAAAACAGAATGCTTTTATAAAGTTATTTCTTTTATTAGATTTTAAATAGAATATATTATATTTTATTATGCATAGTATTTGTATAGTGCCTGCATAGTATTTGCATAGTAAAATCTTTTTATATAAAACAGAATACTTTTATAAAGTTATTCGTTTTATTAGATTAGAAATAGAATAAATCATGTTTTATTTAAAAGATTTTGCTTTAAATATGGATCGTCCAATTGAAAGTAAATCAATCTGTACCGTTCATGAATTAATTACTATGCAGTCCATTCTTCTATAAATAGAAGCTCATTCCTTCATTATTTCTTACGAATTCACTGAAACTCTAGAGAGAGAAATTATAGAGGGAAAGAAGAAAAGTATTCTGCTACTGCACTACTCATATATCCAATACTCTTCTTCTTAAGGTAAGGGGTATTATTTCTTTTGTATTCATGAAGAGAACTTCTGTTATTCCATTATTTATTATTCTGTTGGAATAACCTGTATACGCGGGCTACCCTATACTTGGTGAACTTCTTCTGTTATTCCATTATTTATTATTTTGTTGGAATATCATGTCTGTGCGTTTTACGCTGGACCTGGTTCCGTCTTTATTATTTTGTTGGAATATCCTGTCTGTGCATTTTACACCGGACCTGGTTCTGTCTTTATTATTCTGTTGGAATATCCTGTCTGTGCGTTTTATGCCGGACCTGATTTCGTCTTTATTATTCTGTTGGAATATCCTGTATGTGCATTTTACGCCGGACCTGGTTCTATTATTTATTATTCTATTGGAATAACCTGCTTGTGCGGTCTATCGCATGCCTGGTGATTTTTTTTGTTATTCCATTCTTTATTATATTCAATTGGTTAAAGTTTTGGCTTCTATACTCCATGAAATTAGTGGAATATCCTTGATATTTGCGCTTCATCCAGTATCTTTTCATGGAAATATTCTTTTAAGCATTCTAAAATTTTACTCTATAAAGCAGTATCATGTTGACAATTTGGACGTTGTTGGTTCCTGGATAAATTAATTCTTGAACTTGTTTTATTGAATTCTTATATAATTGTCATCATCCTCATGTTTATATTTTGTTGAAAGTCATCTGTGGCATGTAGTGCATAGATGGACTTGGTATGATTATAAACTGGGATTATTCGATGTAATCATGACCGTAATGTTACGAATGATGTGGTAAAAGTCCTCATTGGCCGTAGTGCATTGATGGACAGTTGTTGGCATGATCATGACCATTGATGAATACACGAATATCCTTGGCCCATAGTGCGTGGATAATTTGTGGTTGTGATACTAATGAATATCATTGACCGTAGTGCAGGGATGATGTGGATTATTTATTAAGCTGAGTCCCAGCGATAAAAGTAATGAAAACTTTTTAAATCATAAAAGATAGTAGATTTTATTCTCTACTTGACTCTTTTAATGGATTGCTTATTCCGCTGCAGTTAAACTTGATGTTTGTTATATTTTATCAGTTTAACACAGTTGAAGGCTAACGATAATTTATTCTGCATTATCTTAGTCATAATATTTCTTACTGGGCTAGTTGAGCTCACCCTTTTGCTTTCATTGTTCTCTTCAGGAAATGAGAGTGTAGTGGAGACTAGTCGAGGAACGGAGTGACGGTTTAGATGATAGTATTAGTAGTCCTCACTATTCTATGAAATAGTGTAAAAATAAATATATTGAGGACTTATTTTGAGTTTGAATCTTGTTTAGAAGAAAGTGTTGTATTTAAACTCACAGCTTATATTTTGTCATATTTTACACGACAGTTGTATAATTAAGTTTTATTTGTATTTTGTACCATGTATTTGACGACTCAGAATAGGTGATGTATACCTATTTTGGGGGCGTCACAGTTGGTATCAAAGCTTAGGGATATAATCCATGGCTGAGATGTGAGATAAGAACTAGGAGAGGAGAAACGGGGAATTCTTTCGCTAGTATGACCTACCTAAATTTATTTGGTATTTAATTGGTCGGTCAGGGTATAGGGATATTATGTTACATGTCAATTAACCTTTGTTTTGTGGCAGTATCTGAAAATGACATCCGAGAATGTTGAGAATAGCAATGGAGCACAGGAGACCATTGAGGTTCCACATATCAATAATCAGGATAATGTGCATCAGGAAGCCGACAATCCTCATGTAAACAACAACACTGACCAAATGATGAATGATGGAATGTTCAGAGGCTTTGTGCAATTCATGCAACATCAGGCGAGGGAGACTCCTGTCCAAAATGTAGGTGGAAACACTGAAAACTCTCGGACGGTCACCGCTAAGCAGTTCAAGGAGCTGGGACCACCGGAGTTTATTGGAGAGCCAAAACCACTTAAGGCAGAAACGTGGATCAAGCAGATCACCAAGATATTTGATGTCTTGGGATGCGCCGAGGATCAAAAGGTTCCCTTTGCCACCTTTATGTTGCGAGGAGAGGCAGATTACTGGTGGGAATCGGTAAAGCGTACTCAACCTGCCGCATTGAAGATGTCTTGGGAAAAGTTTTAAGAATTATTCAATGACAAGTACTTTCCCAAAAGTATTCGTCACATGAAGGAGGTAGAGTTCATCAAGTTGGAGCAAAATAATACGACCGTGTCGCAGTACGAAGCTAAGTTTGCTGAGTTGTCTCTGTTTGTGTCCCACTTGGTTGATAATAAGGAAAGAATGACGCGGATGTTTTAAGAAGTTTGAAACCGGATATACGTCAATATCTTATTTCTCATAAACTGTGTTTATATTCAGATGTTGTAAATAGGGCTCAGTTATTAGAGCGCGATAACGAGTCAACGCAACCAAGAGAAAGTAGCCGGCAGAATGAAAATACCAGTGATAACAGTCATCGAAGCGGTGACAACAAATGTAGAGGGAATCAACATGCCAGAAATGGTAACTACTTTGGTGGTAATCATGGCAAAGGCAATAAAAGTGGACATTTCAAGAAGAAGAGATTCAACAATGATGGAAAGACGTCAGCACCAACACCCGTTGATAAGGAAGGAGAACGACCACCTATCATATGCTTCAAATGCGGAGGGGAGGGACATATCAGTCCAAACTGCGCGATGCCATCCAAAGCGTGTTATAATTGCGGAAGAGAAGGTCACCCAGCCCGATTTTGTCGTGCACTGAAGATAAGTCCAAATGGAACGGTGACACAAAATACAGCCCCAGACAAGTCAAAACCAGTAGTTCAAGGGAGAGCGTTTGTTGTAACCTCCCAGAAAGCAAGGAAACCGAACGAGGTCATCACGGGTAAGCTTATCATAAACTCTAGCGAAGTCTATACCTTATTTGATATCGGTTCTACCCATTCTTTTATTTTTCTTAATTGCGCTAAATGATTAAATTTGATTCCGGAGAAATTAGACTTTGACTTATCTGTGAAAACTCCGTTGGGAGAAACCTTTATTACATCCACTGTTTATAAGCCTTGTTTGGTTCAAATCGGCACCCTCACATTACCTGTCGATCTTATTTCATTGAAAATACTTGCATTTGATGTGATTCTAGGGATTGATTGGTTAACTACTCATCATGTTAAAATTGATTGTTTTCGTAAGGTTGTTAGCTTTCATATTCCTAATCAACTTATTATACGAATTCAAGCGACCAAACCATTAAAATCAATCACTGTCATCTCAAGCCATAAAGCTATTCGTTTATTGAAAAACGGATGTCAAGCTTTCTTAGCTCATGTCACAGATCTAAAAAAAATACGTAAGTTTTGAATGATATTTCTATTGTTAATGAATTTCCTGACGTATTCCCAGAAGAACTTCATGGCCTACCCCCAGAGCGTAAAATTAAATTTTGTGTTGACCTTGAACCCGGTACAAAACCCATTTTCAAAGCCCCATATCGGATGGCTCCTATTGAACTTCAGGAGTTAAAGACCCAATCGCAAGAATTGTTAGATATCGGTTTCATTCGACCTAGTACTTCGCCTTGGGGTGCTCCTGTTCTATTCGGGAAGAAGAAAGATGGAAGTATGCGACTTTGTATTGATTATCGGGAGTTAAATCATGTCACCATAAAAAATAAGTACCCGTTGCCTCGCATTGATGACCTGTTTGACCAGTTTCAAGGAGCACAATTCTTTTTAAAGATCGATCTTCGTTCTGGATATCATCAGCTAAAGGTTAGAACTGAGGATATTCCAAAGACTGCCTTCAGAACTCGGTACGGGCATTATGAATTCTTAGTCATGTCTTTTAGATTGACTAATGCTCCTACTGCCTTCATGGATATGATGAACCGAGTATTCAAGGAATATTTGGATCACTTTGTGGTCGTCTTTATTGATGACATCCTTATTTATTCCAAAAGCTGTGAAGATCATGAGCAACACTTGAGGCTGATACTCCAAAAGTTTCGTAAAAACAAACTTTATGCCAAGTTGAAGAAATACGAGTTCTGGCTTGAAGAAGTGGCATTCCTTGAGCACGTAGTATCAAGTCATGGAATATCTGTTGACCCGGTAAAGATTGAAGCTATTCGAAGCTGGGAGCAACCCAAATCAGTGATCGAAGTACGTAGCTTTCTCGGCTTAGCTGGTTATTATCGGAGATTCGTGGAAGGATTTTCTCGAATCGCTACTCCACTAACTCAGCTGACTCGGAAAGATACAAAATTTGGTTGGAGCGAGGAATGTGAGAATAGTTTTCAAGAACTCAAGACAAGACTCATTTCAGCACCTGTTCTGACCATACCATCTGGCTCGGAGGGATTTGTCATCTACAGTGATGCTTCGGGCAAAGGGTTAGGATATGTTCTCATGTAACATGGGAATGTCATAGCCTATGCCTCTCGACAACTCAAAGAATATGGGAGAAATTATCCTACTCATGATCTAGAGTTGGCAGCTGTTGTCTTCGCACTTAAGATTTAGAGGCATTACTTGTATGGGGAGAAAGTGGAGATCTTTACAGATCATAAAAGCCTCAAATATTTCTTCCCCCAAAAGGAACTTAACATGCGGCAATGACGTTGGCTTGAACTGTTGAAAGATTATGATCATACCCTCCAATACCATCTTGGAAAAGCGAACGTGGTAGCTGACGCATTGAGTAGAAGATCATATGCGGGTACGAGTGCGATATTGTCAACGCAAAGGCCTATTTTGTGTGATTTGCAAAGGATGGAGATAGAGTTAAAGATTTTGGGGGCCCATGTGATGATGGCGAATATATGAGTAGAACTGACTTTAATTGATAAAGTTAAAGATGCTCAAGCTACAGACCTGGAGCTGATGCATATGAGGAAGAAGGTGCAAGAAGGTATTATGCCGGAAGCAAAAATCGATGAGGAAGGAATACTTCGAGTCAACTCCAGACTTTGTGTTCCTAACGACCCTGCTTTAAAGTATAACATCATGATGGAGGCGCACAATACACCGTTTGCAATCCATCCTAGGAGTACCAAAATGTATCATGATCTTCGACATACATTTTGGTAGGGCAATATGAAGAGAGAGATAGCGATGTTTATCTCAAGGTGTCTAACGTGTCAACGAGTCAAGGCGGAGCATCAAGTATCAAAAGGTCCATTGCAACCACTTAAAATTCCAAAATGGAAGTGGGAGCACATTACCATGGACTTCGTTACCGGTCTTCCCAAGGTTTCTCAAGACATAGATGCGATTTGGGTCATTATTAATAGATTGACCAAGTCGGCTCATTTCTTACCTATACGAGAAATTTATACACTTGAACGTCTTGCTCGTATGTACATAAACGAGATTGTAAGATTGCATGGTATGCCAGTATCCATAGTTTCTGATCGAGACCCAAGATTTACTTCACGATTTTGGGTTAGTTTGCAAAATGCTATGGGCACGGATTTACGGTTTAGTTAGGCATATCATCCTCAAACGGACGGGCAGTCGGAGAGGACTATTCAAACTCTTGAAGATCTATTAAGACTCTGTGTCCTTGATTTCAAGGTAAGTTGGGACAAGTTCTTACCATTGGTGGAGTTTTCCTACAACAACAACTATCAAGCAAGCATTGGCATGGCTCCATTCGAAGCGTTGTGTGGAAGAAAGTGTCGTTCTCCAGTATGATGGGATGAGGTGGATGAAGCAACGTTGTTGGGACCAGAGTTGGTACATATGACTACGAAAAATATTCAAACGATCCGGCAATGTATAAAAACCTCACAAGATCGACAAAAGAGTTATGTTGATCTTCATCGAAAGGACGTGGAATTCGATATTGGAGATCATGTGTTGTTACGTGTTGCTCCATGGAAAGGAGTTACGAGATTTGGAAAGAGAGGAAAGCTCAATCCTCGATTCATTGGCCCATTTTTAATCCTTGATCGAGTAGGAACTGTGGCCTATAGACTCGCTTTACCGCCAAGTATGTCTCGTGTTCATAGCGTTTTTCACATATCTGTGTTACGTAAATATGTGAAAGGCCCGTACCACATTATTGAGTTAGAATTGGACGAAATACCGGAAGATTTAACGTATAAAGAGGTTCATGTTAAAATCTTGGATAAGAAGGATTATGTGCTACGCTCCAAGGTTATACCTCAAGTCAAAGTTTTGTGGAGGAACCACGATGTTGAGGGAATGACCTGGGAGTTAGAATCTGAAATGAAATCAAGGTATCCTTACCTCTTCGACATATCAGGTACGTACCCTAATTTCGAGGCCGAAATTTCATAAGAAGGGAAGGTTGTAAGACCCCAATTTTTTTTAATAAAGATGTGTTTTCTATAAATATCATTTTTAAATATTATGGAATGAATTTGATATAATGTTATAGTTATGGGTAATATTTATAAATTTTACAAAGTACGCAAGTTGTTGTATAATATTCGATTGGTCAGGGAATATTCGTTTTAACAGGAAATATTCGTACGACGGCACAATCATTGGTGAACCCCACAACAAAATTATTGTCGGATTGAGAAAACAACAAAAATATTTAATGAAAATAACGGCTGAAGTTTTACCGTTAATACTGTTGAACTACTCGGTAGTAAAAGTACAGTAATACGTGTGGTGGCATAGTAGCACGCGATATTAATTATTGATGCTTATGTGATAAGTCACTCAGTTTTATTTTATTAGTATTATTAATGTAATAAAACAGAAAATCTTTTTATATAAAACAGAATACTTTTATAAAGTTATTTCTTTTATTAGATTTTAAATAGAATATATTATATTTTATTATGCATAGTATTTGTATAGTGCATGCATACTATTTGCATAGTAAAATCTTTTTATATAAAACAGAATACTTTTATAAAGTTATTCGTTTTATTAGATTATAAATAGAATATATTATATTTTATTTAAAAGATTTTTCTTTAAATATGGATCGTCCGATTAAAAGTAAATCAATCTGGACCGTTCATAAATTAGTTACTATGTAGTCTATTCTTCTATAAATAGAAGCTCATTCCTTCATTATTTCTTACGAATTCACTAAAACTCTAGAGAGAGAAATTATAGAGGGAAAGAAGAAAAGTATTCTGCTACTGCACTACTCATATATTCAGTAATCTTCTTCTTAAGGTAAGGGATATTATTTCTTTTGTATTCATGAAGAGAACTTCTGTTATTATATTATTTATTATTCTGTTGGAATAACCTGTATACGCGGGCTACGCTATACTTGGTGAACTTCTTCTGTTATTCTATTATTTATTATTTTGTTGGAATATCCTGTCTGTGCGTTTTACGCTGGACCTGGTTCCGTCTTTATTATTCTGTTGGAATATCATGTCTGTGCATTTTATGCTGGACCTGGTTCCGTCTTTATTATTCTGTTGGAATATCCTGTCTGTGCGTTTTACGCCGGACCTGGTTCTATTATTTATTATTCTGTTGGAATAACTTGTCTGTGCGATCTATCACATGCCTGGTGATTTCTTTTGTTATTCCATTCTTTATTATACTCAGTTGGTTAAAGTTTTGACTTCTATACTCCATGAAATTAGTAGAATATCATTGATATTTGCGCTTCATCCAGTATCTTTTCATGAAAATATTCTTCTGAGCATTCTTAAATTTTACTCTACAAAGCAGTATCATGTTGACAATTTGGACGTTGTTAGTTCCTGGATAAATTAATTCTTGAACTTATTTTATTAAATTCTTATATCATTGTCATCATCCTCATGTTTATATTTTGTTGAAAGTCATCTGTGGCATGTAGTGCATTTATGGACTTGGTATGATTATAACCTGGGATTATTCGGTGTAATCATGACCGTAATGTTACGAATGATGTGGTAAAAGTCCTCATTGGCCGTAGTGCATTGATGAACAGTTGTTGGCATGATCATGACCATTTTGATGAATACACGAATATCCTTGGCCCATAGTGCATGGATAATTTGTGGTTGTGATACTAATGAATATCCTTGGCCGTAGTGCAGGGATGATGCGGATTATTTATTAAGCTGAGTCCCAGCGATAAAAGTAATGAAAACTTTTTAAATCATAAAAGATAGTATATTTTATTCTCTACTTGACTCTTTTAATGGATTGCTTGTTCCGCTGCAGTTAAACTTGATGTTTGTTATATTTTATCAGTTTAACACTGTTGAAGGCTAACGATAATTTATTCTGCATTATCTTAGTCATAATATTTCTTACTGGGCTAGTTGAGCTCACCCTTTTGCTTTCATTGTTCTCTTCAGGAAATGAGAACATAGCGGGGACTAGTCGGGGAACGAAGTGACGGTTCAGATGATAGCATTAGTAGTCCTCATTATTCTATGAAATAGTGTGAAAATAAATGTATTGAGGACTTATTTTGAGTTTGAATCCTGTTTAGAAGAAAGTGTTGTATTTAAACTCACAGCTTATATTTTGTCATATTTTACACGAAAGTTGTATAATTAAGTTTTATTTGTATTTTGTACCATGTATTTGACGACTCAGAATAAATGATGTATACCTATTTTGGGGGCGTCACAGTTGGGCCTTGAAACATAAGATCCAAGATTTGATAGACAACGGTGAGATCATAGTTACCAAACCAGATCAACCTCACGTGCAAGACAACCCTCTTCTTCCACACAAAGAGGAAGAGGTCAACATGATTAATTGGAGCAGTGGAGAAAGTTCCAATTTTAACTATGAAGCATCCCAGATCATCAAAGACGGTGTTGACAAATGGGATTATGCAAAGTTCCAGTTTACAATGGAACGGAAGATTAAAGCTCTTTGTAAGCAAATTGAGCAATTGACAGAACTGATGACCTATAAACATCAAGTCACACGTCAATTAATTAGCCAGGTGCATGCTAGTCTCCTTCCCTTGGTTATGAATACTCCCTCATCACCTTCAAAATATGAAACATTGGAGGACAAAGTGACGTAGAAAGCAACTGCCAAAGCCCGTCGGGATTTTTCCAATAGAAGGGAATTTACATACCCGGGCCAACCTATGGAGGAGATACTTCAAATGCTAATCAATGAAGGAAGAATCACATCCCTTCTACCTCCAATTAATTCCTGTTCATAACGGTTCAATCCTGATGGAGTATGTCAGTATCACTCCCATTCTCGCGGTCATAGCACGGAAGAATGCTGGGCACTCCACCACCTTATTCAGAACTTAATTGATAGCGGTGTCCTACAACTGGCAGACAATGATACTGTGCTATTTGGGAGTGAAAATACTTGTCCCACTAAATGGGAAGGACTGGTAGCAGTTATATCCTCTGAGATTGTTAAACCACTCACAATTCAACTCAAAGGAATTAACAATCCTTTGAAAGTGGCTGCTCCAGAGCCAATCAACCTACCATTCCGACCACAATATCCTGTTGTTAGCTTACAGAAAGTTCCCTGGAATTATGGAGAAGCTGAAGGATCCACATCTCATATAACTGCTGCAGTGTCAAAGGAAAATCCATTGTATCTTCCCCAACGGGTGATGAAGCTTGCTATTAAATCAAAGGGAAAATTCCCATGGAGAAGATTGAAAAATTCCTCCGTGCTATGGGTCATAATGTAGCCAAGATGGTTTTAAGCTTAAGAGAGGCTCGACATCAAATTTCAATATTAGTCTTGGTTTTAACTTCCGAAGATCACAGGAAGATTCTACTAAAGGTTTTGGAAGAAGTCTACTTGCCAAATTAGTGGATGTGGAAAAATTTTAACATCTAGTTGATCACATTTTTAACAACAATGTGATCTCTTTCACTGATGATGACATATCATCCGAAGGGACCGGTCATTACAAACCGTTACACATTACGGTTTTGTCCTCTGGATACATGTTAGCTAGAGTCTTGGTAGATGGAGGTTCGTCTTTGAATATCTATCCTTATGCTACATTGCTAAAGATGAATGTCAATCTCAAGCGAATCCGAAGTAGTCATACGATCATCAAAGCTTTTGATGGATCCCGTCGGAATTCAGTCGGAGAGATTAAGCTGCCAATTGAGATTGGTCCCCATACATTTTGTGTATCTTTTCACGTGCTCAAAATAGATACAGGATACAACCTACTTCTAGGGAGACCGTGGATTCATATGGCCGAGGCAGTCCCCTCCACTCTTCATCAGCAACTTAAATACATTATCAACAATAGCCTAGTCACAGTCAACGCTAAACCGGAATGTCCTCAATAGGGTGACATGCCACTCATCAGTTTCAATTCCGATGTTGAGCCGGTCAGTTTTCATGCTTTGGAAGTGAGCAACACTCAATACCATTCTATTGGGACGCCATTTCCCGTACCCAAGATTTATGCCAAAGTTATGGCAGATACTCAAGAAATGATGTCATTGGGACACTAGCCAGAACAAGGGCTGGGTAAAGAGCATCAGGGTATTAAGCACCAGATCCAAGTGTCCAGTCAAACTAGGACAGCCGAACTAGGCTATTTTACCAGTTCCACTTACAGGAATCCACATAAGCATAAGCAGATTCCTTCCACTTCAGCCACACGGCGATTATGTCCACCTGCAAATCCAGAGTCCGCACCATCTCCAGTAAAGGTGCCAGCCAACATAATGGCTATATTATTTCTTAAGCCGATACCGGTAAAGGAGAAGGAAATCTTTGTTCCAGATCCCAAGGTGGAAGAAGAGGAACGGAGAATTAAACAAGACATCGTCCGAATGATGTCAAGCATACGCATCCTTGTCCATGATGAACATACAAACAGATACACCCCAGATGATGATTGTCCAGACGTGATGGTCATCATTCGGGAGAAGGAGGACGATGATAGCCCCTCCATCACTGCAGTCCACCAGGACTTTGCCCTTACCAATTGGAGCAGCACTCCTTGCATTGGTCGACAAGGGTAAAATGGGCAGGACTTCTTTCTGCCCTGTAGATATCATAACTGCTTACTTTTCTGTACAGTATTAGCAGTTATTTTGTCCGTTCATCCTAACACTTTGTATGATTAAACAGTTTCATATATATTAAGTGAAAGCATATTTTACTTTAGGACTCTGAACTTAGATGTGCCTGTACTTCCTGATAAGATGCCTCTTCTCCACAAGGATTGTAACTTTGATGAAAAGTTGAACTCCGACTTGATGGAAATACAAGAGGACATTGAGGTGCCTCCGGAGATCAAAGAATGGGTCAAAGACAAACCTAAACCCAACCTTGATCAAACCACCTCCTTCAATCTCGAAACCTTAGAAAGCCTTAAGTTAATCCAGATTGGTTCAGACCTTACCCCAAAACAGAGGAATGACATGGTTACACTACTAACCCAATTTCAGGATGTGTTTGCATGGTCTCATGAAGACATGATGGGTTTTTCCACTGACATTGTCCTTCATCAACTTCCTATCAAGTAGGGATTCAAGCCAGTCAAGCAGAAACTTTGGCGATTGAAACCTGAGTGGAGCTTAAAGGTGAAAGAAGAAATTGTGAAACAATTTCAAGCTGATATTATCATGGTATCCACATATCCTGAATGGATATCCAACATCATTCCCGTGCCTAAGCCTGGAGGAAAGGTTCGAGTTTGCATGGATTATCGGGATCTGAATAAAGCTTGCCTTAAAGATAGCTTTCCCGTGCCATTTATCCACATTCTCATTGACAATACTGCTCAATACGGCATGTACTCCTTCGCTGATTGCTTTGCGGGGTACCATCAGATCATGGTTGCTGAGGAGGATCATGAGAAAACTGCTTTCACGACGCCTTGGGGAACCTTTTACTACAGACGGTTGTCTTTCGGCCTCATCAATGCCGGAGCTACCTATCAGAGAGCTATGATGGCCCTTTTCCACGACTTAATGTACAAAGAGATAGAGATCTACGTGGATGACATCATCGTCAAATCCCAAATGGAGGAAGACCACTTAGACCATCTCAAAAAGCTTTTCAACAGGTTGCGTAAGCACAACTTGAAGTTGAATCCTGCCAAGTTCGTCTTTGGCGTTAAATCAAGCAAGTTGCTAGGATTCCTAGTCAGCCATAAAGGGATTGAGCTGGATCCCACCAAAATTCAGGCCATTACGGAAATGTCCATTCCTCAGACAGAGTAGGAAATACGGGAATTTTTAGGAAGAGTCAACTTTATTAGTAGGTTCATTTCTCAACTCACAGCAACCTGTGAGCCTATCTTCAAGCTGTTAAGGAAGAACTCCTCCATGAAATGGAATGATGAGTGCCAGAAGGCCTTCCTTACCATCAAAGAGCAGCTAGTTAAAGCTCCTATTTTGGTACCACCCAGGGATGATGTTCCCCTGTTCATATACCTATCCATAAGTGATAATGCCATGGACTGCATGTTGGGTCAGAAAGACGATAGAAACCGAGAACGAGCTATCTATTACCTCAGCAAAAGATTCAGCAGCAGTGAACACAAGTACACTCTGATTGAGAAGACTTATTGTGCTTTAGCATGGGCTGCCATGAGGTTATAATATTACCTCCATGGGCACACAACCCATCTCATATCCCGCTTGGATCCTCTCAAGTATGTGTTTAGTAAGCCCATATTGAATTATCGACTGTCCAGATGGCAATTGATTCTACAACAATTTGACATTGTTTACGTGACGCAAAAGTCCATTAAAGGTCAAGGAATTACGGATCAACTAGCCACCACACCTTCAGGGGATTTCAAATCCTTGGAAACATACTTCCCCGATGAAGGGGTAATGACAATTCAGCAACACCATCAGTACGATACACGCCAAATATGGAACATGTATTTCGATGGAGCTGTTAATATGGAAGGTTCTGGAGCTGGAGCTGTTCTAGTATCTGGTACGGGGGAGCAGTATCCCGTCGCCGTCAAATTATAGTTTGTCAGCACCAACAACACAGCTGAGTATGAAGGATATATCATGGGGCTAAAACTTGTTCATTTGCTGCCTTACCATCTGCAAGTTCTACAGATGGCTTCAGAGTACGAAGAGATCTTTTTTCTATATATTCCTCGTAATAGGAATGACTTCGCAGATGCATTAGCAACTTTGGCCTCCTTGATTCACATACCTGATAAGGAACACATACCAAGAATCACATTAGCCCTGTAAAAGGCACCAGCCTATGGAAACTATGTTGGAGAAGTATCGGATGAGCTACCTCCCATCCAACATCCTTGGTATCATCATATCAAGGAGTACTTGAGAGATAGATCTACACCCGCTGAGGCGAGACTGACTAAGCAAAGGCGAATTCATCGACTAGCTATGAAATTTTATCTGAGCGAAGAAGCACTCTACAAGAGAGATGCAGGACTAGGTCTCCTCAGATTCCTGGATAAGGATCAAGCTCAGAGACTCATGGATGAGATCCATGGTGGAGTATGTGGCCCACACATGAGCGGCCCTTTACTTGTAAAGAAGAACCTCAGAACAGGACATTACTGGCTCTCTCTTAAGGCTGACTGCAATGACCACGTTAAGAGATGTTATCAGTGCCAAATTCATGGGAATGCTATCCACGTCCCTCCACGGGAGCTCCACAATATGAGTTCACCTTGGCCCTTCTCAATGTGGGGAATGGACGTGATTGGGCCCATTGAGCCTAAAGCCAGTAATGGGCATCGCTTTATCTTCACTATGATCGACTACTTTACCAAGTGGGTAGAAGCAACCTCCTTCCCTAGGGTCACCAAAGAAGTCATCATTGCTTTCATCAGAAATAATGTCATTTGTCGATATGGACAACCAGAGGTAATTGTATCAGACAATGCTAAGAACCTCAACAACAAAATGATGGAGGAGTTATGCAATAAATTCCACATCAAACACCTTAACTCTGTCATCTACCGTCCAAAGATGAATGGTGTTGTTGAAGCGGCTAATAAAAATATCAAGAAGATCGTGCAAAAGATGTCCGCCAACCACAAAGGATGGCCTGACCTATTGCCTCTTACTCTGTTAGCCTACAGAATGTCAATGCGCACTTCAACTGGGGCAACCCCCTATGCATTAACTTATGGGATGGAAGCAGTACCCCCCATAGAAGTAGAAATGGAATCCCTTAGAGTGTTGATAGACGCTCAGCTGGATGAAGACCAATGGGTACAAGACAGGTATCACCAATTGTCTCTAATAGATGAAAGGTGAACTGCGACTATCTTCCATGGTCAGTTATATCAATAAAGGATCTTCATATCCTACAACAGAAAAGTCCGGCTATGGTAGTTTAAACAACATGACTTGGTTTTGAAGAAGATCATCGACAACCAAGATCAGTCCGAGGGAAAATTCGCCCCTAACTGGAAAGGCCCGTTTATTGTCAAGGAAATATTAACAGGAGGTGCTCTCAGATTGTAGGAAATGGACAGCGATGAATTTTCACAACTCATTAACTCGGACACCGTGAAACGGTACTATGTCTAAAGTTACCATCAAGCAAACATCTTGGTGTTGGATCATCAGATCATCAGTCATTCCGGTTCTTTAACCCTTTACCATATACAACTCTTTTTCACGCTTTGCCCCTCAGGGAAACATACTCTTTAAGCCAGCAGCCTGGCTTCACTGCGCTCTTACAACTTTGGTCATCCCACTAGGGATTGAACCTCTCACGTTTACAGTTTGTCCCCCCAAACATGGGATCAAACTTTTCACACCTGTAGTTTATCCTCAACCTAGGATTAAACTTTCTTCCCCGCAGTCTGACCTGCACATGGGATCAAGATTTTCAACTCATCCTGAGGGGCGAACTATGTCGACCTGATCTCCTTGATACACAGGAGTACGTAGGCAACCATATTTTACATGGCCCGGTCGTAATAAAACAAAAATAACAAAAACACTTCTACACCCTTTTCCTTACAAAAACAAAAATAACAAAAACATTCTTACACCCTTTCTGCTACAAACAGCATTGAACCTCTTACACCAAGTTCGAACTACGCAGACTTGATCTCCTCTTTAACAGGAGTACGTAGGCAGCCATTTATGGTTCGGTCTAACCCCCTACCAAAACATAAATACTTGTCAACTGTACTAGGATCAAACTTCAATCCCCCACATTTCATTGGCTTCAAACCAAAGGGATGGAATTACCTGACCTCCTCCTAAATAGGAGACTCAACGACTATCTAAGCTGTGGTTGTTCCTTAAAGAGCAACATCAATCCATAAGAGATGGAATTAACTAGGCTCATCTTAAATAGGAGTACTAGCGGTCATCTGTGGTGCGGTCAATCTCAGAGAGGAAAGCCACACTCCTCTCCACATTTCCATATAGAAACCAGTCCCAAGACACCAAAGATGGTAGGGATACACACAGATCCATGATCCATTCTGAAATATCCAAAGACAACTCAATGTCCATCCAGCAAGGAGGAATTCAGAATACATCAAGATCCCAGCCCTGAAGAAGCAGGTAAATATCAAGCAAGTATTCAAGCATATCTAAAAGGAAAATGATCAAAAATATATATTTCCTTACTATATATAATACTGTTTGATATACACAATGTAAACTGTACATGATAAAATGGCTAAGCTAGTATGTGCAGGAAAATACAAGGCTATCTACAGATCGGTATGCATACGAGCTAGCAGATCTAACATAGCATCTCTCTCAGGAGAAGGAGGTAATGTTGTGGTCTCCTGTACAAGGATATCCACACGAGCCAGCAAGTTCGAGGCAATCTGCATGGTGGCGCGATGCTCATCGATATATGCACTCATCTCGGCAAGCATGCCAGTGGTAAGGGACCTCACTGTAGTACTATCTGTGATGGCTACATCCCGGGCAGATATAACAGCATCCCGCTCGATAATCACTGCATCTCTGGCTGATCTGGCCTCATCCCGCTCAACAACAGCAGCATCTCTGCAAGCTAATGCCTCGTCCCTCTCTAACAGAGCTGAGTCTCTCCCATCAAGAGCTGTCAACATCAAGGCTCTAGCCTGATCTCTCTCAAAGGTCATCAAATGAAGACTCTGCTCAAAGTACTGTACTGAATGCTAAATCACGACAGTGCTAGTACTGGGAGAATCTAAGAGAGCTACTGGGAATCCAGTAAATGGCTCCTCCTCGGTGGGAGAATCAATGTCCTCTATGGGCTCTCCACCATTTGAAGCAATGCTCGGCACTGTGGATACTACCACAGCCGATGAAATCTCTGTCTCCATCCACGCAGAATACTCTAGCGAATAACCTGGATGACTAACAGAAAAAGCAACTATCTCACACTGATCCCAACAAGCATACACATGGGATCAGTTCTTTACTGATAAATGGCGAGAAGCTAAGCGCTAACCTAACTCCCCATCAAAAGGATGAAAGTCCTGGAACTGGTCAAACTGCGACATCACGGCCAATGGGTGGTAGGTAGTCATGCCCCTCAAACCAACCAGAAGGAGATAATCCATGCCCGGAGCATGAGTGATGAAACTGTATAGCGAACTGAGCCCTGCACACGACAAGATAGCAAACAGATCTACAATATCAGCTAGGAAAGCGGACCAAGATGCAGGATCTGTACACTCCGTAGGCTAGAAGGAATACGACATAGCTATCTCATGGGTGAAACAATACCCGTGTCAGCGGAAGGTCCCAATCGGTCTCAAGTGTGACATAAACCACACGTATAGCATGACCGAACTGCTTGTAAATACTCCTGCAGGGTAAGTACTGCAAAACGTGGCCGACCTCAGTGTCTCTGCCATGATCATCAGAATAATGGTGCGACCCTCCCTGAGAGCTCTTACTGCCATAATAACGCCGACGTCTAACTCATCCATGTATCGTGGCATGTATTCATATGATAATGCACACAACATCAATGTATCCACTCTGGCCAAATGCCACTGGTCCTCTGGTATGGTGAAATCCCCAGAATACCGAGCATAACTGTCCTCATAGCCAAATCTGTCAATCAAAAAATGCTGGGATATCACATGGCCAGATGTAATCTCATCCTGCACAACTCTCTGCCTCAGCCTGGTGAGAGCCATAAACAGATGGCTCATGTCACCAATGGCCATATGCACGCAAGGTCTGTCAAGTGGCAGCATCGTCAAACGTGCATACTCCTCTAAAGTCCGAGTCAACTCCTAGGTCCCAAACCAGAAAACCTACCTCTCCGGTACCCAATGCTCCAGCATGCCCTCCACAAATCCTGCTGGAACCTGAAACATCAAAAGGGTCATGGTATGTTGAAACAGCTGATCTACGGTCACCCTATCTGGGGGTGACATACTATCATACCAATATCTCAGACGGGATGCTACCAATAATGGTGGAATATGATCTATACAGCTGACTGTCGAAGAAGACATCTGTGTGGATCATATCATAATACCATCCAGGGGTCAATGCTGACTATCTCTGGACATACATACATATGCATAACATAATACATGCATAACAGATAATAGATGGCAATATGATGCATGAAATAGAAGATAATACATACATTCCTAAATACATCATCATCTATATACATCATCTCTGTACAACTAAAAATATAGGGAAATAGGGCACAGACGCCCTACTACTAACAGAGGCCTATCAAAAGATATAGCAAGAATGGGGCACAGCTACTCAATAGCTAACAAAGGCCTGTCAAAAGAGATAACAAGAATACACATCAGAAGAAGACAATGGTGTCAATATCTACGTCATCAATCATGTCCACCTGATGTAACTCCTCTTGAGTCACTGGATCTCTATCAACAGGGATATCAGGCCTATATAAAGGAGGATCTGCGCTAGCAAAGTCAAATAGGCCATCTGAGGGGCCAGCTCCTGCGCTGGAAGGATCAAACGAATCTGCCTCTACCGGATCTCTGGCCAAATGTTGGATAAAGAAATGTGCCCGGTCCAGTCGCTGGGTCAAGCTGTCAATCTGTGTCACATGAGTCGGATCTCAGACATAGGCTAGCCAATCCATCATCATCACGGATCCTGGAACTATATCCCCCATAAACTGAGTGGCACGGGTCTAGGCTCTAATGGTACGAGGGATCCACCAATGCTGGAATACATCCTGAGTGCAAGGACCCTCTGACAATGCAAAATCGTCAACACCCAACAATGGAATATCAATGATGGGTGACTGCGACACAGGCCAATAACGCCTGATAAGAGGCAAAATCGGTATACGGATCTCTCCTGTGGTGCTTCTAATAGCACGCTCTCCTAAATAGAGCTCCCATCCTCCATCTATGAAGAGAGGAACCCTACGGGTGAAAATCACATACTCGACACCAGTCGGGTATCCATCCTCAAATCCAATGGTCAAATGATCCCCAAAATATAGAATCCATGTAATGACATCCGCTGTCAACAACTCTAACTGTAGGCGACAATGAGTGAAACCCTTAGCTACGGGGACCTCCGCCAGTATGAAATGATGCCATCGCCGTCCTCATGGATAGGCATCCAACTCTAATACACTCACAGGATGTAAACATGGGAGCCTCTCATAGGCCCAAAACTGCCAACACAAAGGCAAACATCTGCTGTCAATTAACACTCTTAACCTGTACATGGTAAATGACAATAGAAATAATTACCTATAGAAATGGGTAAAATCCTAACCAAGCCTTGGTCAACCCCTGCGAGCGCATACGCATGCCCCAGAGGAAATAGGAAAAGGTATAGGAGCCCCAATCATACTCTCCTATACGGTCCACATGTTGTGTGGCGCTGATCAAATCGAACGGCACCGTAGAAGAGTTATCTGCTATGAAACAGCCCCTAATGATCATCAAGAACAATCGTCGAAGAATGCGATCCCTGACTTTGACATCAGCTGGTATGGGCTCACTCAATAGCCCACTAATAGCATCTACGCTCAAAGGACCCGTACGGACAGTCCTACCCTTGAACGCCTCCACCGGAACTCCTAACAAGGATCTGACGGTAGTCGGGGTAATATCAGTCATGCAAGGCACTGGCACCCCTCCAAACTCCATACCTATGATAAACCACCAATCCATCGGCGTCATCATCACCTCACAGTCCAGTAAATGAATAGACTGAGTCTGGTGAAATCAGTGCTCAGACAATGCCCTGAGGTAACCCTAGGGACAACGACGGGGAAGGATGGAAAAGAATGCTCCAAATCCCTAATCATGCACAATCGCTCTATAGTCAGGATGCAAAGCCTAGTACATGGAGTGAATGCTGAACCAGTTCCCTTGAGGCTGTGTAAAGTCGGGAACCTGCAAAATACAGATCGACATCAGAATCCTTTACTCCTCATCAATAGGAAAGAAGGAAGATTAAGATCTAAACTTTATACCTCGTTGGTGCGCAAATACATCGAGGGATGTCTACTCAAATCACCCAGAAGCTCTGGGTTTGCCACCTAAATACTCGGGAGGTCCCTACGGGAAACATGTGCAGCAGGAACGGGGTCCACAATCGGAGCATCCTTCTCTTCGTCCTTGACATTTGGTACATTAACCCGGACTGGACGTATCACCGCCTCCACCAACCGACGAAGTTGTCTAAAGGAATGGGGTCGAGGCACTTCAGAAGCCCTCCTCCGTACACCAGAAGTGATCCTGAGGGAACTACTTGGCTGATCCAAATCCATAATATCTTGACAATAAGTCTCCAAATTACCTCAGAAGGGGTGTGGTATTTTTTAACCTGGAGCTTTTCAAAATGCATTTATTGACTACATGCATGCATGCATTATTTTAACATACATCTACAATAAAGTTAAAAATGCATGACTACTCAATGCTTACATTTTAGAAAATTTTGTCATAGTTTCCTCTATAAATAGGATTATTCATATGCACATAGGCATGACTAGGTGGCCATTCAGTAGCACAGCTGCCCACAGTCATATAACTACTATTTGTATTAAAAAATCAAAGTCATCAATCCATAAGGGTAGCCTAATTACCAGTTGCTTTTTCACCTTTGCTCATTTGTCCTCAAATAGGATAAGAAATAGTAGAAAAAAGGTGCCAATTTGACTATTTCAAAAGTTAAAATTTTTTACATCACTATGTTCAGCATGGTTTAATACTAACATTTACTATATTGAATATTTTTTATTAAGTCATTTGAGCATATATAATCACTACTATGTGCTTAGATGCATTTCATGTGATAAGTCATTTCCTAACGAATAAAAACTAGAAAAGAGTACATGCATACGTTACCAGGACAGTATAGAACACTTGTATGGTGACAGAATTTACAGAAAGATGTTCGAACCCAGCAGATCTGAAGAAGAGCTCTTAGATTTCCTTCGCGGCGCAACATGAAATGACTTAAAAAACAAACTGCAGCATTAATAGCCATTCACAGTTGGTCGTAGGTCCACCTGCGGCTACTACAGGTGTACCTGTGGCACCCCTATGTGGGTTTCACCCCTCCGGCTCGGTCCAGTTCGAGTTGCAAAGGAGTTCTCACAAGCTAAAAAGGCCAAATCAGGGATAAAAACGCTACGCGATTGAGCGGAATAGCCTGAAATCCTGGTTTTTCTGGGCCCTACTGTGGCTTTCATATCATTCATTGGTAGTCAGTCGAACACAGGGTATACTATACCGATGATCCAAGTCATTACAGATCACATTCGGAAATACCGCACAGAGGTCCAATGCCGTCAATTCAGGGTCGTCACCGTAATCTTTTTAAATGCAATCCCCGACGGGGGTTACAACGCATGGTCATCTGTCCACAAACGGATCCCCGATGGGGGTTATAACATATATTATCCGTTGACACATACATCAGCGAGGATTAAACAGATCCCCGACGGGGGTTACAACGCATATTTGTCGTTGATGCACATGTCAATGAAGGTCAAGCAACCTTGACATCAGTTCAGCCGTTGGCAGGTAAACCCAACGTCGCATCGAAAACATTCCGATGAGTTCATCAGTTGATACACACATCAACAAAGGTCAAGCAGCCTTGGCATTCATCCCCAGCAGGGAGTTCATATGTTGATATACACGTCAATAGAGGATCAAATAGATCCCCGGCGGGGGTTACAATGCGTGGTCAACCATTGGTTTACACGTCAACGAAGGTCGGGTAGCCCTGACAACACATACTGTTGGCAGTAAATCCAATAGAACATTGATATATCCTGGCGATACAAACCAAGGAGGGTCAACTTCATCAGGGAGGATCGATGATGGAATATGTTATGTACATCCTCAAGCAGACAAAGTTTTATCCCCATAAATCTCTTGTACACGAGAGGCACATCTTTGGAGTAAAGTATGTATCCAGGATTAAGGACTTTGGTGATAGCCCCAACGTCAATATCCTAATAGGTTTGGATCATACATCCAAGCTTGCCATCATTACCATCACCGGTAGAAGCAATAAGGAGCCGGCAATCATCCCCAACATGTGGGAAAGCAATCCATATGCATCATATTGCTCCATATACCATCATGTTTATCCATTGCATTTCAAGTGTCTAGGATTCTTTATCCTATCCATGCCATTGCATTGCATGAATATGATAAAGAGGGGCATCTGTAGACATTCAAAATTTTTTACACACCTACTACTGACATTGCAAGAGGGCAAATTTGTCTTTCAGACATAACCCTGGAAGACAGCTCATATCCAGTCCGGATACTACCGGAAGCTCAATCTCAATCCTGAAACACACACCGAGAACCTCAGCGATAACCCCGAGGCCTGCAGTTTCAATACCAAAAATTCCACCGGAGAAGACCGATTCATCTCTGAGATAACCTCGAGATATTCAGTCTCAGTCCTAACACTGGGAATGACAGATTCTAACCTTGGAGATAACCCCAAGGAAGGCAGTTGCAGTTCCGGAGATAACCCCAGAAATGCTTATTTCAAATGCATGCAATCAGCTTCAACCTCGGCGCTTACACCGAGGCACTCAATACAAGACCTGCAATAACACCAGGAAGACAGGCACACCTCATAGATGACACTGAGGACCTTTAACACTTGCAGCAGTCCAATCTTAGAGATAACCCTGAGCAACGTCTGCTTTATCAGCCCAAACTGGAGATAACCCGTCTCAACAATTCAGACATACATTTCTACACAGCAATGTCCCACAAGAACCAAGGAAGTCCAATCCCTAGTGACTATTACGCATGGTAACAGATAGAATTTAAAACATGAAGACCGGAGGGCATGGTCCCATCTTCCTAACTTCGTACAACCTCTAATCACATGTCATTGCGTAACTCTCAATAACAGCGATCCGAAATAGGTCTTACATACCTCAGTCGGATGCCCGGATTGTAATTCTAAAAGTTCGAGCTGACATCACGTTGCACGCGTGCACGTACTTCGAGACGACGGGACCCACGAAGCCCAGGGCACCCCGGGTAGCCGCAGGTACACCAGCGGCTCCCCCCTCTATAAATAGAGGGCTTGGGGTGGCCATTTTGTAAGAGAAAAAGGCGAAGAAGCCCTGTCCAATTTGCTCTGTACACACCCCAAACTGAGTACTTTCTCATTTTAAACACTTGTAAGCTCATATATAGCTACTTTTTACCGGCGGGAGTCGAGTGTTCATCCATTTCAAGTTATTGAAGTCTTTTTTGGCAGTCCACTGTAAGCCTTTTTACATATTTTCAAGCCTTTCTCTTCATCTTTGCACACTGTTCTTCACGGTGAGAGTCGTGTTGTGTGTGTTTGCCCGGACTTCAGTCCGTGGCTTTTATTTCTTTTGTATATATTATTTATATATATTTATATATGAACTAACATTATCGAGTTATGTCTCGATTGAGCCTGGACTCACATCCAGAGCGTTTAATTATTTTCATATATATATATATATATATATATATATATATATATATAAATTGTGTGTCAAACTCTGTTCGATGAGCTTAGACTTATGTCTAGAGCGTTTAATTACATTTATATACATATATATATATATATATATATATATATATATATATATATATATATATATATATATATATATATGAACTGTGTGTCGAACTATGTTCGATGAGCCTGGATTTTACATCCTGTGCGTTTACTACTTTAATATATATATATATATATACTTATATATATGAACTGTTATCGGAATTTGTTCGATGAGCCTGGATTTTATATCTGGTGCGTTTACATGCTTATATATATATATATATATATATATATATATATATATATATATATATATATATATATATATATATATATATTTCGTCCATCCTAGAGTTTACTTCGTGGTGGTTGACCGTTTTTACAGCTTTTTGTACATTTCGTCCCGCCTGGAGTTTCCTCCGTGGCGGTTGATCGCTTTTATAGCTTTAGTTACATTTTTGATCCCCCATGGAGGTGCTTCGTGGTGGTTGATCACGTCTGTATATATATATTTATAGCTTTTATATATATACCTGCTTACTGCATTTATATCAATTGTGGCATCATGTGAGCATAGGAATCATGTGATCATAGATTCAGTCTACTGAATCTAGATTCAGTTCTCGTGATGGACCTTTTCAGCCGTAAGCAGCTTGTAAGTCTATTACGGTGTTCAAATTTCCTCAGATGGTTTTCATGCCCACAAGGAGTTCAGCTTCGCTTTGTATATTATTTTCTCGAAGATGCTTCGCATCTCGAAAATAAAAGCAATCAAGCCGAACATTTTGTAATAAAATGGAAGTATCAAAGGTCTCAATTACTATTGAGCACAAGGGTTTGAAAAACTTTTTTTCTAAAACATCACTGCTATATCTTATTTAAAACTGAATTTTTACACAAATTCAAACCCTTTGTATATAGGTGCAAACGAGGCATAGCACTACTTCCAAATAACAGCACATTGACCCACACATTCATATAACAGTTTCTTGAAAAGTGGCGGTCACCGTGGCAACACGGATGTCGGGAGTTGCCTAACACCTTCCCTCCGCATAAGCAAGTCCCCGGACCCTAATGAATCTCGGTTTCACAGACCCGTTTAGCAGTGTCACATCACTGAGTCAATGTGCAAACCTTTTCTCGGTTGTGTTGGTACAACCATTTAAAAAACTAACTGGCGACTTTTAACAGTCCCTCGTCGACATTATACATGTCGGACCTTTTTTAATTATTTTTTCAAACAAATCTCACCTAAAATGAGAACACCAAAAAACAAGTAACGAAAAGGGACAACTAAAAATTATGACGTCGACAGTAATGTTACTAGGGGGTTCCTACAAAGTGTTTAATAATTATAAATATTAAAGTATTAACACCATCAGGCAGACCAATACTAGCATCTTCATCAAAGTTGGGATTGCCGTCATCGTCTAACTGGATAGCATGGATTATTGACAACCTAGAATCTTCTGTGAGATGTTTTTTCCACCAAGACCTAAGAATACCAGTAAATCCACTAGCTATTAATTCAACTATGTCTGGTTGAGACAGATTGTTGAATTTAGTAATATAGCTATTGGCTACCATGGACATATGATTTAATTTATTTAGAACTTCTTGTTCACTAAATCCATCAATGTTCCATTCATAAATTTTATTAGAAGAAACAGAAAATTATTTATATAGATTTCTTTCCTCGAACTGTAGATCAGGAGGAGTAGGTCTAGAATACCAATTTCTGGTAATGCTAGTGTTATTAACAGTTAATTTTTTCAACTGATCATTTAGATCAGAAACTGCATTAGACTGGTCGGAAGAACTATCGCTTTCATCACCAGATTGAATCTGATCAATAAGAGCTATAGTGCCGCTTGAACTAGTTTCAGTTTTTAGGTTTTTAAATAACTTATCAATAATCTGGGTACGTTCATTATCAATATTAGGTCGACCTAATTTGTTTCTATTTTCCGGTAATTTCAGCAAAGGTTATTCAATCTTTGACTCTAGTTTTTTAACAGTGGTTTCTTCAAATTTTTCTTCAATTCTATCTAACTGCCTACCAACTGTTGCTAGGTACTGATTACTGAAATTTAATTGTTCAATTATTTTTTTATCATCTTTATTATTACCTGAAATTTTAAAAGAACTGGCAATAACTGAAGTATTTTTAACTGGAATAAGAACAGTCTCCAAAGGAGGATGACAGGAAAAAACCTTAGATTTATCTTCCTTAATCCACTGGGTTTTAGTGATAACATTGCATTTACTTTGATATTGATCATACCAATCGTAAAAGGTAATGTTTATTTGTTCATTTTTTATAAATCTTTTTCATCTATTGACTATCTTATTACGTTCTTTCTCAGTTGGGTGATTATTTCTAAATAAATGTCTTTTATCTTTGTTAGATTTGGAATTGAAATCTTTAATAAGAGAATCCCAATCTAAAACAAACTCTTTTTTAATGACTCTTAGTTGTTTATTAATAAGAGCATCAAAATCAAATTAAGTAGGATACTCAGAAGACGTTGGAGAGGAAGAACTCTCTTCTTCAACAGGATCTTTTTGAGTATAACAAGGATGACTAGCTTGATCTTGATTAAGGATACCCTTTAATTTTATATCTCTAACAGAAGGATTACTAAGTACTTTAGTATCTCTTCGGGTATGAACTGAAGGTGATGAAGAACTAGTGAAATCTTCTATGATAACTGGCCTTCTAGTGCGTTTAAAACTTATTTTAATCGTTCCATCAGAAAATTGTCTAATATTTTCTACATTTAATAAGTTGTTTACTACAGGTTGTTGGGGTATTTCACTGGGTAAAGTCCATTGACTAGGTAACGTAGTGTCCTTCCAGAGGATGGTTCTCGGGATCTGAACATTAGCATCACTAGTTGAACTTTAAATTAAAACTGTTTGATCTTTAGGACTTTTATTAAGAGCATAAACATTCAAATTTGTTTTCATGGTTTTATAATAAATCCTATAAATCAAAGCAAGAGGCTGAGAACCCTCAATCCTTTGAGTAATTTCACTAGCAGTTTTAATGTTTAATGTTAAAGCCTTTAATAAATTATGATCACTAAGACTTAACGTGAAATCAGGAAAGCAATTGAAATGGATCGATCCATTATGCAAACTTGATTCCATTATGCCAATGATACTAGGGTGATAATTCAAAAATCTAGCATCTCTGAGACAGAGGTAGATACTCGAATTAATTCATTTGATGTTAAGTGGTTTAACTGCAACCTGAACAAGACCTATATGAATGAAATTATAGCCCTTTTTCCTATGTTTTTTAATAACATCCGGAGATAAAAGACTACAGTTTTCATATTCTTTGTTAATTGCATAAACCTTTTCAACTATTTTAACATTATAATCAGTTTTAAAGTTACCCAAAAAAGTTGACAGGTAAATTTCTCTAGGAGAAACTCTGGGTATGTTCCAATCATGTAGAACCTGACTAAGGTTTTCATAACTATGTTCTTCTTGGTTGACTATGTTTGGAACATGGGGCAAAGCTGATCGGTTGCTAACTGAGGAGCTAGATCTAAATAAGCTACTCATCTTTTTTAATTTCAAAAATAAATCTTACTCATTATTCTTTCATGCATACCCTCTTACCCTAAGCAGACTCATACATATGTTCTATAACCAGACACTGCTCACCCGGGAGACATACAAAAGGTTAGAAGCGAACTAGGTAGACTACAGGTAAGTTAGGTGACTTCAGAATAATGAAAAGAAGAAGATTTTTGAAAGAAAGAAAGAGGAGTTGATTAAAAAGTCTTTTTCATCAGATATATATATATATATATATATATATATATATATATATATATGATCTAAAACATACCTCTTAAATAATATATTCTCTTAAATATCATACCTTTATTAAAATTATGTCGTTTTGGAGTAGGGTCGCATATTACATTTTTGTAAATAAAAAGAAAGCAAGTAGGACCACTCTCTTTTAATATTATTTTATTTTTTTAAAAGAATCTTCAAAACGACGTAATTTTAATAAATGTATGTTATTTAAGAGATGTATGTTATTTAAAAGATATATTTTAGATCCGTTAGAAATGTAATCAAAGGTATGATTTAGTTAAGTTTGACCAAGACTACTTAATAAAAATTTTGTAAAATGGTGTACTTTTGTATAAAAATTATAATTAATTTTTTTTATATAAAATTCAAAAATAAAAAATTTGACCCTTAGGGGTAAAATTACGTTGTTTTGTTAAGGTTTTACTTCGATTACTTTTTTTCATATATATATATATATATATATATATATATATATATATATATATATATATATATAAGATTCAAATTTTAATTTTTTAAATTACAAGTATATAGTTTTTATAATTAAATAATTTAAAACTTAATGCATTTTTATAAATTTATTAAATTAATTTAGAAAGTGAAGATATTTTTAAATTGGAGGGATTTTAAAAGAATGTAGGCATGAAGATATTGTATCTAGTGTCCCTCCACTACTAGAAGCCAAGAAGAGGGTCGGGAGAGGGGAGAGGGGAGAGGGGAGAGGGGAGAGGGGAGAGGAGTGGGGGGGTTTGATATGATGTCAACCTCAAGGAATATTTGTAGTCAACCTTTATGTTTAAGATTCTTCTACTTTTTCTTCTTTTTCTTTCATCGGTGTTGAGATCGCGCATGTTGTAACCTCATGGATATTCTAATGAATATTATGGGATGCTTGATTTAATTAGTGTTGGTTTTTTATTTGAGTAATATTAGGGTTGTTAAATTTTTGATCTTAAATATTAAATATTTTAATGATAAATTATTACATAATATCAAATAAGATCCATTCAATTAATGTTGTAATGACACATTTATTTGAGACATTTTTTTTCGGATAAAAAATTTAAGACTCTTTGCTTTACCCTTTTTAATAATAATAATCTATTTATACATAATAATTATTAAACTTCAAAGAACCTAATTTTAATTCAACAAAAATCTTTGCTCACTTGCTCATTTCCCCTTGCTCGTTTGTTGTTCTTTCAGTATTTTTTTTCATTAGAGTTGTAGTCATCTCAATCAATGATTGTTCAAATCAGTAGTCTCAATCGCCAACGATTGGTATGCTCTTGCTAAACATTCACAATAGGACGGTCTGGTCCGGTCTAGTTGACCATAGTTGACCAGATCAGAACATACCTTTGAGTTTGATCTAGCATGACAGGGTATGCGTTGACTATTAAAATGCAATCTAGTTAGGCCTAGTAGGTCTAGTCCATCCCCTCCTCTTTTTTTATTTTTTATTTTAAATTTTTTCTTTAATGTTAAATATTAAAAATGTAAAATATAAAATATAAGCTAGGAAAATTTTGTAAAAATGAAAGTTTTAATGCGGAACTAGACTATTTACAAGAAACTAACTTATTAATGATATTTAACATTAAAAGTTAGTTTGTTGATGTATTAATTAATATTAATATTTAATATTAAAAATTAGTTTATTGTTATAAAGCCTTGACCGTAAATTTACCAGGTCAGTTCTCAGGTCGGACCAGGCCTAAGACCATGTTAAATTGGGCTTTTTTTGCAAGGCGAACCAGGCTAGATTTTATCGTTAAAACCATGGCATTTCAGACCGGTCCAAATTAGACCGAGCCTTGACCAAGATGGGCTCAGCCCGGATCCAGGACTATCCCAGACCTAATCTAGATCAGGCCATAAACCTCAGGCCTTTTGGGTATATCTAGCTCCGACCAGTTATATATTACGATTTAAATCTATCATAAACTTAAGTGCATTCAACTATAAAGTATAATTTTCCTTATTTACTTTGAAATTAGAAAAATAGCTACATAACACTTATAATCTGTTTGATTATAACATTGGTACGAGAATTTGAATAGGAATGATAATGAGAATGGAATGAGTATTCCTATTCATATATTCATATATTTGGTCAGAATGAGAAGCTAAATGATTTTAATCCATTGAGGTTTTATTTTTAAGTTTGTCAATTGGAATGAAATGATCAATCTTTACCTATCCTGATAGAATAAACTTTCCTTTAAATATATGATTTGACATTCCATTTGATTGCTCATTCCCTAACTCCCCTCTTAAATAACCAAACATAAGAATGAACATTCATTTTGGAATGCTCATTCCATTCCCTCCCCCCAAAAAAACCCTCTTAAGTAACCAAACATAAGAATGAACATTCATTTTGGAATGCTCATTCCATCCTCCCCCCTACTAAAAAAAATATATTAAATTTGTTTGGTTCTTGATATTATAATAATGATGATGTACTTGAATTACGAAATTCTATTTTATTTTTCAAAAAATGTGGCTTTGAAAAAAAGAAGAAGAAGAGAGAAACTCAGTTCTTGGTCGTTCAATTATTTTCGTTTTGCTCATACTGTAAGTCAGACATTAAATAATAATCTTTTGAAAAGATAAATATAAGAAATATATATACTTAGTCTTCTTTTCATAAATATATAATGAATTTTTAAAGAAATAACAATTTAGTAACAATTTTTTTATATGTTATAATTTTAGTTTTATTGTCTTATAATTTTTAATCTCTTAGGCTATGTTTGCTTGCAAGAATTACATTTGAAATATGACTATTAATCCTAAGTATATATATGCTAAATGACTATGTATATACTGAATGAAAAGATATATATACTAATGACGCAAAAGAGATATATATTATTGAAGTATTATAATATGACTTGAGTTTTAAATATTATATATCAAACTGAACCAAGACTATATATATATATATATATATATATATATATATATATATATATATATATATATATATATATATATATATATTATGACTCACTATAATATATCAATTTATAGATATAGTTAATTTAAATTACGTATGTATTATATAAATTGTTTCGATAAAATTATAATTTTATTTAAAGCTAAATTATATAATTAGTATCGGTGAACATTTGATTGAATAATATAATTACTTATTTAAAAAATTTTAATTAATTGTTCATCATTTTTTGATGTATAAATACGTTTAAATTATAGTTTAAAAAATATTATTATTGATAAGGGTATAATAGTTCAAACGATATTTTTTATCCAATCATTTATTTAATCCTGAAAAAAACAAACATAACATGAGATTATTTTAAGTTATCCCATGAATAATCCTATAAAAAATAAACATGTGAGTATGACTATTTAATTTTAGAATTAATAGTCTTGGGATTATAATCCCATGAATTATAATTTTGGGATAATCTTTGCAAACAAACATGACTTTGGTATTATAAGCCGATTAGCAATATAATAATTATAGCATAGAATCTATCGAATATTAATAGTGTTTTTTGGTTATTAATAGTGCTTTTTAGTTAAAATTGGATTAATAATGTGGACGTTCAAATAGGGAATTGTTATCTCCATGATTATGATATTGTGACACCCCCAATATAGATATACACTACCCATTTTGAGTTGTCAAATATATGGTACAGAAAATAACTAAAACATCATTATTATAATTATCGTGCAAAATACGACAACACATATACTATGAGTTTAAATACAAATATTATCTAATAGACAGTATTCAAACTCAAAAGGAGTCCTCATTACAATTATTATCACACTATTTTACAAAATAGTGAGGACTGCTAAAACAACCGACTGAAAACATTACTCTATACCCCAACTAGTTTCCACTATATTCTCGCCTCCTGAGAAGAAAAATAGAACAAAAAGAAAAAGGGTGAGCTGAACCAGTCCCGTAAAGAATATTATGACTAAGATAATGTAGAACAAATTATCGTTAGCCTTCAATAAAGCAGATAAAATATAATGGATAACTAGTTTTTGATCAATATTCGCAGCGAAAATAATAATTCATTAGAAGAGTTTAAGTAGATAATGAAATCTACTATTATCTATGAATTTAAAAGTCCATTGTAAGATCCCAACTTTTATGAATAAAGACGAATTTTCTATAAATATTATTTTTAAATATTAAGGAGTGAATTTGATATAATGTTATAGTTGTGGGTTATATTTATAAATTTTTCAAAGTACGCAAGTTGTTTTATTATATTCGATTGGTCAGGGAATATCGTTTTAACAAGAAATATTCATACGATGGCACAATCATTGGTGGACCCCACAACAGAATTATTGTCGGAATGAGAAAACGACAAAAATATCTTTTTATAAAAATAACGGCGAAAGTTTTACTGTTAACTGTTTAAATACCCGGTGTTAAGAGTACAGTAATACGCGTGATTGCATAGTAGCACACGATTTTGATTATTGATGCTTACTTGAGAAGTCACTCAGTTTTACTCAATTATTGCTACAGTAATTGATGCATAGTATCTCACGTTATTTGATTCAATTATTATCGATATTTTATATATTATTAAATCAATAATTGAGACGATACAGTTATTCATATTATGTTGAGGGAATGACATTAGCTCGAACTGTTGAAAGATTATGATCATACCATTCAATACCACCCTGGAAAAGCAAACATGGTAGCTGACGCATTAAGTAGAAGATCCTATGTGGGTACGAGTGCAATATTGTCAATGAAAAGGCCTATTTTATATGACTTACAAAGGATGTAGATAAAGTTAAAGACTCCAGGGACCCTTGTGATGATGGCGAATATACGAGTAGAACCGACTTTAATTGATAAAGTTAAAGCTGCTCAACTTACGGACCTGGAGCTGATGCGTATGAAGAAAAAAGTACAAGAAGGTGCTATTCCGGAAGCAAGAATCGATGAAGAAGGAATACTTATAGTCAACTCCAGACTTTGTGTTCCTAACGATTCTGACTTGAAGTATAAAATCATGATGGAGGCGCACAACACACCGTTTGCAATCCATCCAGGGACTACCAAAATGTATCGTGATATTCGATATACATTTTGATGAAGCAATATGAAGAGAGAGATAGTAAAGTTTATCTCAAGGTGTCTAACTTATCAACGAGTCAAGGTGGAACATCAAGTGTCAAAAGGTCCATTGCAACCACTTGAAATTCCAGAATGGAAGTGGGAGCACATTACCATGGATTTCGTTACTGGTCTTTCCAAGGTTTCTCAAGGCATAGATGTGATTTGGGTCATTGTTGATACATTGACCAAGTCGGCTCATTTCTTACCTATACGAGAAACTTATTCATTTGAACATCTTGCTTGTATGTACATAAACGAAATTGTAAGACTGCATGGTATGCCAGTATCCATAGTTTCTGATCGAGACCCAAGATTCACTTCACAATTTTGGGTTAGTTTGCAAAAAGCTATGGGCACGAATTTACGATTTAGTTCGGCGTATCATCCTCAAACGGACGGACAGTCGGAGAGGACTATTCAAACTCTTGAGGATCTATTAAGACTCTGTGTCCTTAACTTCAAAGGAAGTTGGGACAAGTTCTTACCATTGGTAGAATTTTTCTACAATAACAGTTATCAAGCAAGTATCGGCATGGCTCCATTTGAGGTGTTGTATAGAAGAAAGTGTCGTTCTCCAGTATACTGAGATGAGGTGGGTAAAGTACCATTATTGGGACCGAAATTGGTACGCATGACAACAGAAAATATTCAAATGATCCGGCAACGTATAAAAACCTCATAAGATCGACAAAAGAGTTATTGTGATCTTCATCGAAAGGACGTGGAATTCAATGTTGGAGAACATGTGTTATTACGTGTTACTCCATGGAAGGGAGTTACGAGATTTGAAAAGAGAGGAAAGCTCAATCCTTAATTCATTGGTCCATTTAAAATCCTTGAGCGAGTAGGAACTGTGGCCTGTAGACTTGCTTTACCACCAAGTATGTCTCGATTTCATAATATTTTTCACATATCCATGTTACGTAAATATGTGGAAGACCCGAACCATATTATTGAGTTAGAACCGGATAAAATAGCGGAAGATTTAACGTATGAAGAGGTTCATGTTAAAATCTTGGATAAGAAGGAACATATTCTACGCTCCAAGGTTATACCTCAAGTCAAAGTTTTATGGAGAAACCACAATATTGAGGAAATGACTTGGGAGTTAGAATCTGAAATGAGATCAAGGTATCCTCACCTCTTCGTCATACCAGGTATGTACCCTAATTTTGAGGGTAAAATTTCATAAGAAAGGGAGGTTGTAAGACCCCAACTTTTAAAGATAAATTTTCTATAAACATCATTTTTGAATATTAAGGAGTGAATTTGGTATAATGTTATAGTTGTGGATTATATTTATAAATTTTTTAAAGTACGCAAGTTGTTTTATTATATTCGATTGGTCGGGGAATATTCATTTTAACAAGAAATATTCGTACGACGGCACAATCATCGGTGGACCCCACAACGAAATTATTGTCAGAGTGAGAAAACGATAAAAATATCTTTTAATAAAAATAACGGCGAAAATTTTACCGTTAACTGTTGAAATACCCGGTGTTAAGAGTACAGTAATACACATGGTTGCATAGTAGCACACAGTTTTAATTATTGATGCTTACGTGAGAAGTCACTCAGTTTTACTCAATTATTACTACAGTAATTGTTGCATAGTATCTCACATTATTTGATTCAATTATTGTCGATATTTTATATATTATTAAATCAATAATTGAGACGATATAGTTATTTATATTATTATTTGTAATATTGGCGATGTATAGAAAGTTCTGTCGAGGAGAGGTTTGGTCACCTAATTGCGCGCCAATAGGAAAAAATCCCTTTTAGAAAGCCCCCTCTTTCTTAAAAATGATCTGGTTGTTAAATATTGCGAATAATAATGATAATGAATAAATGTTGTTAAAAATATTGAATGGATTTTTATGAAGTATTTAATGTAAATTTTGCTTATTTTATGGACCCCCATTTACCTATTTTTCAAAACAATTGGTAGAAAATTATTTAATATAATAAAAGTGGGGCCATATGTGGGGGCCACATATGGGGCCCACAGAAGAAAATGAATTGACTGGGGGGGAGAAATGGAAGTCACGTAGGGAATATATGTAGGATTATTATATATATATATATATATATATATATATATATATATATATATATATATATATATATATATAATGGTTAAAAGTGGGGTGGTCGGGTGGTATCCCATGAGTTATCAGGCATATGTTATATATATATAATATATAATATATATTATATTTTATTTAAAAAAATTCGTTTTATTAGAATATTTTATTGCATAGTACAACATAGTAAAATCAAAATTTTTAAAATTTTCAATTGGCCAAACGCCCGTGACTTTTCCTTCACTATGCATCCAAATAGTTTCATTTCCATTCTCCTATAAATAGGATACTTAGTTAGAATTTAAAATCAAACCATAATCAGAGAATTCATCTTCTATAATATTGAGCGTATTTCTTTCGCGTTTTAGAAAGCTTTGAGCGTAGAAATTAGTGAAAGTTTTCTTCAAGAATATCCCCGCTATACCAGTTGGAATACTCTTCTTTTCAAGGTAAGGGATATTATTTTTATTCAGTATTCATATGAAATAATATTTTCTTCCATACTTTGTAGTATGTAAATAATATTATTTCGATTCAGATTTCAAATTCTACACTCATTTTGTTAAAGTTTTGGTTTCTAAACTCCATGAAATTAGTAGAATATCCTTGATATTTGTGCTTCATTCAGTATCTTTTCATGAAAATATTATTTTGAGCATTCTTGATAAGTTTTAACTTTTTCATGTCGAAGTATTATTCACGGGGTTACTATTTCTGAAGTACTATTCACGGGGTACTATTCACTCAAGTACTATTCACGCGGGGTACTATTCATGATAAAAATTGTTTCGTTTTCGGTCCAAATTATTTTTGGTATAATATTATTCTTGAATTTTACTCCACAAAGCAGTATCATGTTGACAATTTTGACGTTATTGACTTCTGGATAAATTAAATTATAAATCTTTAAAAATTTATCCTTGAACTTGTTTTATTAAATTCTTATATCATTGACATCATCCTCATGTTTATATTTTGTTGAAAGTCATCTGTGGCCTGTAGTGCATAGATGGACTTGGTATGTTTATGACCGGGGATTATTCGGTATAATCATGACCGTAATGTTACAAATAATGTGGTAAAAGTCATCATTGGCCCGTAGTGCATTGATGGACAGTTGTTGGCATGATCATGACCATTGATGAAAACACGAATATTCTTGGCCCGTAGTGCATGAATAATTTGTGGTTGTGATACTAATGAATATCCTTAGCCGTAGTGCAGGGATGATGTGGATTATTTATTAAGCTGAGTCTCAGCGATAAAACTGTTGATAAACCTTTTAAATCATAGAAGATAGTAGATAGCATGCACTACTTGACTCTTCTAATAGATTGCTTGTTCCGCTGCAGTTAAACTTGATGTTTAGTATATTTTATCAGTTTAACACTGTTGAAGGCTAACGATAAATTATTCTGCATTATCTTAGTCATAATATTTTTTACTGTGCTAGTTGAGCTCACCCTTTTCTTTCATTGTTCTCTTTAGGAAATGAGAATATAGCTGAGACTAGTCGGAGAACGGTGTGACGGTCCAGATGTTTGCATTAGTAGTCCTCACTATTCTGTGAAATATTGTGATAATAAATGTATTTAGGACTTATTTTGAGTTTGAATACTTTCTAGAATACAATATTTGTATTAAAACTCACAGCTCATGTTGTATATTTAAGTTTATATTTGTATTCTGTACTATATTTTTGGCGACTCAGAGTGGGTGATGTATACCTATTTTGGGGGTGTCACATCCATCATCAATACTTTATCTCTGTAACATCAATTAATATACATCTTAAATCAAATATTCATCTTTGCACTACAGGCCAAAGATATTTATTTGTATCAGCAGTTGGTCATGTTCATCTCAACACCTGTCCATCTTTGCACTACGGGCCAAAGATATTCATCAAGTAATCATTCATCTTTGCACTACAGGCCAAGGATATTTTGTTATATCATCATTTAGGACTGAGGATGATGAAAAATATTATAAAGAAACGAATCCAGTGAGATAAAAGGACAAAGATTAGGGATTCGTACTTTAGATAATTCAAGTTTAAAACTACTCCATAATAAATCATAGTGGAGTAAAATTCAAGAATGAAGATCAAAACATGGATACAATCAAAGATAGTAACCATAATAGACATCTTGGATAAAGAAGAGAAAATTTTATTTTTCTGTGAATAATGCCGTATACGTGAATAGTGTCATATACGTAAATAGTAATCTCCACACGAAAAGGTAGAAATTTTACAATAAAATTCATATCAATATTTCGACATAATGATATTCAAAGAAAAACATCATTTACAAAGAAAATAGCATCCCTTACCTCAAAAGAATAGTACTTCCGGCTGAAATATTAGGTATAAGGCTGAAGAAATAGCAACTCTCATAATACTCACAAAAATACGCTCGATAATATAGAGAGAGAAAACTTATGCTTCTGGTGTGATTTTTAATTCTTACTAAGCACCCAATTTATAGGAAAATACTTGAATGCCAAAGTAGGCTAACTTGGTACCTGATGACTTTACCTGCTACTATTCACGCCCACCACTTTTGAAATAAAATTTTAGTACATTTCTCACCAACCAAAAGTGGGGCCCACCCATTCTAGAAAATTTTTAAAATATTTTAAATTTAAACAATAATCAGCAACTTCAATAATTCATAATAAATAGCCATTTTATTAGAAAAATACAAATTTTATGTCCATTCTATATAAAATTGAATTCTCTACAACTTTGTAGAAGAAAGTTTTTTCAAATTCCAAACAAAAAATGTCCGAAATCCACATACGGACGATTTTTAATTCTTCCATTTCGACAAAATACTGATAAAACACCTAAGCATTAATTCTTTCACTTATATCCACATAAAAAATAAATATTTTCTTATCATATAAATCAATAATTAATTATTCATAAATAATATTACAGAATCACAATTATGACAATCAGGTCGTTCCCAAGAAAAAGGAGGCTTTCCGATAAAGATTTCTCCTTACTGGCGCGCAATTAGGTGACCAAACTCCTTTTCTAGACAGAACTTCCTTAGATATTGCCAATAATATTATCTAATAATATTATTCATATAATATGAATTATTGATCTGATAATAGGAAATAATGTGCAGTGACAATTATTGAACAACAATAATATAAAATATCAACATAGTAATTATTGAATCAATAAAATAAAATATTGAACAGTAATTACTGTAACAATTATTGAGTAGTGCCTTCTTATGTAAGAATCAATAATTCAAAAAATACTGTGCAATACAGTGTGCTACTGTACAACCACACGTATTACTGTATTTTAACAATCGGATATTCCAACAGTGCTAACGGTAACAACTACGTCGTTATTTATAAAAACTCAAACTTTTCATTTTCTTCATCCGACCGTTTTTCGTTATGGAGCCCACAAATGGATGCGCTATCGTACGAATATTCCACGACAGCAAGAATATTCCATGACCAAACGAATATTTCCCGACAACAATGAATATTTTATAACCACTTGCTTATTTTGCAAAAATTGCATATTTCACCCATAACCAAAGTATTATATCAAATTAACACCTTATTATTCAAAAAATAATTAGAGAAAATTTGATTTTATTCATAAAAAGTTGGGGTCTTACAGATATTTTTTATAAATTCTATCTCATATGGATATAATAAATTAAACCTTTAAAAATATTAACATATTAGTAGAAATGTCACTGTTTTATATATACTTAATAGAGATAATTTTTTTGTTAGGTCTCAAACTATAATAATTCTTCATATTTAATTCCCTAATTAATTTTACAGCATAACCCATCCTTAAATTATACTAGTTATTTTTTCATAGGGTTATTTACAATTCTTAGTACATTTTTAGAAAAAATTACAACAAAAGTACATCCAGAAAATATTTACAGAATTAATATATTTTTAATATTTTATTTACAAAAGTAGTGCATACTTTTCTCTCTCTCTCTGTCTCTCTTTCTAATATCTCCCTCCCTCCTCACCATTCATCTTCTCCCTCCCTCCCTCCCTCCTACCCTCCCTCCCTCCCACTCTCACTCCCACTGTTAAGAACCAAAATCCCTACCATAGCCATCTTCATCTCCCTCTCCATCATCTTTCTCCTCGCCCCACAAATCTTTCCTCCGCGCCATCCTCATTTCCCTCTCCATCATCTTTCTCCTCGCCCCACAAATCCTCCCTCCTCACCATCTCCCCTCAATTTCCCTCCCTGAAGAACTCGACCACCTCTCTCTCTTTCAGAAAGCCACCATTCCCTGCTCCAAATCCCGCCCTGGCAGTACCAATCTCTGCCTCGTCAAATCTCGCATGCACTCATCGTCCGTACATTTTTTTTTCATAGTACAATTGGTAGCCACACCTTCATACAAAGGTAACCAAATCTGATTTATTGGATTACCAATTAATTATAAAAAATTTAAGAACAGTTTTCAAGTGTTACCTGGATTTATTTTCTTCAACATATATAACCATGAACAGTTTTATTGTGTTCTGAAATAGTCATCGTCGGTACTTTTTTTTTCATAGTGCAGTTAGTAGCCAAACTTTCATACAAAGGTAACCAATTCAGTTTTATTAGGTTACCAATTAATTATATAAAATTTAAGAACAGTTTTCAAGTGTTACCTGGATTTGTTTTCTTCAACATATGCAACCATGAACAGTTTAATTGGGTTCTGCAATGGTCGTCGTCGGTACATTTTTTTTCATAATCTAGTTGATAATCAAACCTTCATACAAAGGCAACCAATTCAATTTTATTGGATTACCAATTAATTATAAAAAATTTAAGTGCATCATCCACTTTGGTAATATTGTCAAAACTGCATCTGGGTTTCCTTAACACTGACTTGTGATTTGAATGGTAAAGGGATGAAAATATATCTTTGTAAGAACTTGCTGAATAGGAAAAAGCATAGGCGGCCAATCGTCTGACCCAAAAAGTACAAACACTAGAATTCTAATTCATTTTCAAATAGTCAAAGATTTTTAACTCCCCAATGCAGAACAGAAGAAATGAACAATAGTGAGATGGAACACTAGCAGAATTTTGGTTATTTCTGTGATCGGACCAACAATAATGAATTAGTTGGTGTTTAGTTGCTTTCTCCTTTGATCTCCATGCTTTTTCCAATGCTTTCTCCTTTGATCTCTATGCATTCTCCTTGTGTTGCACTATTTTTGTAATTATTTTGTGAATTCACTAATCTTGTAAGTACTTCTAATTGTTGTATAGTAGTGTAAAGAACCCTTTTTCATATTGGTCAACAAACTATATGTTGACCAACATATGTTGGGCCGCAGAGGGGGATCCAGGCATCCAACTGCGGAATTCAGTGGGTTAAATTCGAAAAAAAATCTCTTAAGAATAAAAATTTAATAAAATGAATTACAAAATTAAATAATCCTCAAATATAATTTTGAGGTTTCATTGCTTGAAATTGTTGAATGATAACCTATTTTTAATAGTTGTAGAAATATCATGCTCAATGTAAGTTTCTAATGTACTGTTATATAAGTTTCATTGGGGTTGAGTTTTGCTCAAAAACTGGAAAAATATCCACTATTGTATATTATTAATAACTAATGTATAGTCAAATGAAAATAACAAATATAAAAATTAAAACAGTATCAACATTAAACATTATACTATACAAATTTTAAGTACATTTTGTAACATAAATTTACCAAAATTTCTTATAAGGAATCCTTAGTTATCGTATACTCTGTTATATTTGATTACGTAACGTGTTTCACAAGGTTTTTCATCCATTAATTTAACCAACTAACATAATTTAGTACAATTATAATCGGATTAAATTACAAAGTGACAAATTTTGTGACAAAAGAAGTGTTAAATAATAAAAGAAAGACAATAGAAAAGGAAGATGGAAAATAAATTATGGACTTATCTTGCATATGATAATGTTTTATTCTATTTTTTTCTTTTATTCGTTTCTAAATAATATTTTAAATAAACAAGGAATCAAATAATTTGAATTTACACAAAGAAGAAATAGTTCCTCAGCTTCCTCACCCTAGTTTACGGTAAATAATTGTTAAAAGATACTTACAATCAAAGATCTTTATTTATCTAAACTCACATAATACTTGCAAAGTTTATAAAGTTAAATAGAGCCATAGAGGGGAGGGGGGTATATAAGTAGTTAGAAAGCCAAAAAAGTGAAAGCAAGTTCGTTGTATTTATCATTTTCATATTTGGGTGTCCTAAAAAAAGGTAGAAATATTCAACGATAGAAATTTCAGTGGGGGTAGGTGCCTCCCATGCCCCATACTTGAGTCTGCCCCTGTTGGGCCGAGTGGAAGGAACTCGGTGCCCCTTAAATAAAGTCTCGAATCTTGTGCATGGAAAATTCAATATTAGGGTGAGCTTTCCTCCTTAACGGGCATTACAGCCATTTCACTCATGAGCATTATAAACTTTTCTAACGGCCTATAGTAATTCGCCCTACAACACATCCTATAAACATCAAGTATCACCAACTTTTGAGGAATCTTATCCCATTTTTAAAAATATTAGATAAAGTCTAGAGAGAAAATTATCTCCCCTTCATTTGAGAGCTTGTAATAAATCCTACATTGGAGGGACCATTGAGGGACTACCCTAAAGCCATATTTATTTATAAGAATTATAATCTCGAGATTATAATATATTTTTTCGTCCCATAATATATGACGTTTTAGATTATTTTATTATTTTTAAATTCTTTGACGTTTTGTATAATCTAGGAGAATCAACTACAATCTTTCCAAAATTACATCTCATTAGAAAATGTTACAGATGAGAGAGTATGAGATAAATATAAGGTAAAGGATATTATAGACAATGTAAGACACCAACTTTTATGAATAAAGATTTAATTTTTTCTAAATATCATTTTGAATAATAAGGTGTGGATTTGATATAATGTTATAGTTATGGGTAATATTTATAAATTTTGTAAAGTAAACAAGTTGTCATAAAATATTCGTTTGGTGGGGAAATATTCGTTTTATCAGGAAATATTCGTATGAAGGCATAATTATTAGTGGACCCCACAACGGAATTACTGTCGAATTTAAAAAGCGACAGAAATAACCTTTTTATAAAAATAACGGCAAAATTTTTACCGTTAACTGTTGAAATACCCGATGATAAAAGTACAGTAATACGCGTGGTTGCACAGTAACACACGTTATTGTACAGTATCTTTGATTATTGATGCTTACGTGAGAAGTCACTAAGTTTTATTTAATTATTGCAACAGTATTTGATGCATAGTATCTCATATTATTGATTCAATTATTATCACAGTATCATCTGCATAATATTTTATATTATTAAATCAATAATTGAGACGACACGGTTATTCATATTATTATTTATATTATTGATAATGTCTAAAAAGTTCTGTCGAGGAAAGGGGTTTGGTCATCTAATTGCACGCCAATAAGGAGAAGCCCTTATCGGAAAGTCTCCTCTTTCTTGAAAATGATCTGGTTGTTAATATTGTGAGTTATAATATTAATGATGAATAATTGTTGAAAGATTAAAAATATGTTTAGTCAAGTGATTTATGATAAATAAAATGGGTTTGTCGTGAAGTATATTTTTTATTATAAATTTGACTTATTACATGGACCCCCACTTACTCATTTTTCAAAATCGTCAGTAGAAAGTTATCTCAGTTTTTATTTTATATTGCATAGTATTGTATAGTACTGTATAGTATTTGCATAGTAAAAATCACGTGAAATCAGCTGATTTTTTTTGCGCCCATAATTTTCCTCATGTTTAGTCCGTGATTTTTCTTTTTAAATAGTACCCTGCCATTCTCCTATAAATAGGGTGCACAGTTTATAAATGAAAATCACATCAGAATTAGAGAATTCTTCTTCTATAATATTGAGCGTATTTTTTTGAGTTTAAGGAAGCTTTGAGTGTAGAAAATGGTAAAAAAAATCATGAATATCTCCGCTATACCAGTCAGAATTACTCTCCTATTAAGGCAAGAGATATTATTTTGTTCAGTATTCGTAAGAAATAACATTTTCTTCGTATGTAAGTAATATTATTTCGTTTCATATTCCTAAATTTACACTTATTTTGATAAGTATTACTTCTATACTCCTTGAAATTTGCGCTTCATCTAGTATCGTTTCACTAAAATATTTTTTTGAACATTCTTGATAAATTTAAGCTTTTCATGCCAGAGTACAATTCATAGGTTATATTCATACATACGTCACTATTCATATGGTACTATTCATACGGTACTATTTACGAGGTACTATTCACAAAGTATTATTCATAGGGTACTATTCACGAAAAAAATTAATTTCTTTCATGTCCAAATTATTTTTGATACATGAATATTATTCTTGAATTTTACTCCACAAAGAAGTTATCATGTTGATAATTTGGACATTCTTAAACTCTAGATAAATTGAATTATAAATTTTTAATATTTATCCTTAATCTCACTTGATTAATTTCTTATATCATTGTCATCATCCTCATACTTATATTGTGATAAAAGTTATCTTTGGTCCGTAGTGCATAGATGGACTATTGATTGGTATAATTATGACCAGAAATTATGTATTGATATAATCATGACCTTTAATATTACAAATGATGTGGTAAAAGTCTTCATTGGCTCGTAGTGCATTAATAGACAGTTGTTTGGCATTATCATGACCACTGGTGATAATAACGAATATCATTGGCCCGTAGTGCATGGATAATTCATGGATGTGATACTAACGAATATCCTTGGCCCGTAGTGCATGGATAATTTGGTGATGTGGATTATTTATTGAGATGTGTTACAGAGATAAAATATTAATGAAGAACTTTTAAATCATAGAAGATAGTAGACATCATGCTCTACTTAACTCTTCTAATGGATTGCTTGTTCCATTGCAGTTAAATTTGTTGTCTATTACATTCTATCAGTTTTTATACTGTTGAAGACTAAAGATAATTTTTTCTACATTATCTTAGTCATAATATTCTTTACTGGGCTAGTTGAGCTCACCCTTTTCTTTCATTGTTCTCTTCAGGAAATGAGAGTATAGCTGGGACTGGTCGGCGAATGGAGTGATGGTCCAAGATGGTGGCTATAGTAGTCCTCACTATTCTATGAAATAGTGTGATAATAAATGTAATGAGGACTTTATTCGAGTTTGGATATTGTCTACAAGATAATATTCGTGTTAAAACTCTCAGCTTACGCTTGTCATATTGTATAAATTAAGTTTGTATTTGAATTATGTACCATGTATTTGGCGACTCAAAATGGGTTATATGGACCTATTTTGGGGGCTTCACAGTTGGTATCAAAGTTTAGGGATATGATACCTGGCTGAGATTTAAGGCTAGAACTAGGAGGGGAGAGACGAGTAAATTCTTCGCTAGTATGACCTACCTAAGCTTAATTGTTATTTAATTGGTCGGTTAGAACATAGGGATAATATGTGGTATGTCAATTAACCCTTATTTTGTGGCAGTGTTTGAGAATGGCATCTGAAAATTTGGAGATAAGCAATGGAGCACATGAGACCGTTGAGTTACCGCCAATCAATAACCAGGATAACGTACATCGGGAAGGCAATAATCCTCATGTAAATAACAACACCGACCAAATGGTGAACGATGGGATGTTTAGGATCTTTCTACAATTCATGCAACACCAAACGAGAGAGACTTTTGTTCAAAATACAGGCAGAGTCAATGACAACTCTCGGCTGGTCACCGCTAAGCAATTCAAGGAGCTGGGACCACCAGAGTTTTTGGGAAAACCAGAAGCACTTAAGGCAGATACGTGAATTAAGCAGATCACCAAGATATTTGATATCTTGGGATGCTTCGAAGAGCAAAAGGTTCCCTTTGCCACCTTCATGGTGCGAAAAGAGGTAGATTATTGGTGGGAATCTGTAATATGTACTCAACCTTCTGCACTAAAGATGTCATGGGAGAAGTTCCAATAATTATTCAACGACAAGTACTTTCTTGAAAGTATTCATCACATAAAGGAGGTAGAACTCATCAAGCTGGAGCAAAATAATATTACCTTATCGCAATACGAGGCTAAGTTTCTGAGTTATCCCGGTTTGCATCCCATTTGGTTAATAATGAGAACCGAATGGCGCGAATGTTTCTGCGAGGTTTGAAACCCGAAAGACGTCAATACCTCATTTCTCACAAACTTTTCTTGTATTCAGATGTTGTGAATAGGGCTCAGTTATTGAAGTGCGATAATGAGTCAGCCCAACCAAAAGATAGCAGCTGGTAAAATGATAATACAAGTGGTATCAGTCATCGAAGCGGTGACAACAAACGTGGAGGAAATTATCATGCCAGAAATGGTAACCACTTCGGTGGTAATCCTGGCCAAGATAATAGAAGAAATGAGTCAAATAGAAATTTCAAAAAGAGAAGGTTCAATAATGATGGAAAGACAGCAACACCAGCACCCGTTTTCAAGGAAGGAGAACGACCATCGGTCGTATGCTACAGATGCGAAGAGGAGGGACATATCAGTCCAAACTGCACGCAGCAACCCAAAGCGTGTTTCAATTATAGAAGAGAAGGTCACCTAGCTCAATTTTATCGTGTAGTGAAGTCAAGTTCAGCTGAGATGGTGACACCAAAGGCTATCCCAGACAAGTCAAAGTCGGTAGTTCAATGGAGAGCGTTTGTTGTGACCTCCCAAAAAGCTAGGAACCCGAACGAAGTTATCACGGGTAAGCTAATCATAAACTCTTGCGAAGTCTATACCTTATTTGATATCGGTTCTACCTATTCTTTTATTTCACCTACTTGCGCTCAACGTTTAAAATTGACTCCAGAGAAATTAAACTTTGAATTATCTGTTGAAACTCCGTTAGGAGAAACCTTCATTACATCAACTGTTTATAAATCTTGTTTGATTCAAATCGGCACCCTCACATTACCTATTGATCTCATCTCTTTGAAAATACTTGTATTTGATGTGATTTTAGGGATTGATTGGTTAACTACTCATCATGCTAAAATTAATTATTGTCGTAAGGTTGTTAGCTTTCATATTCCTAACCAACCTATTATGCGAATTCAAGCAACCAAACCACTAAAGTCAATCACTGTCATATCAAGCCATAAAGCCATTCGTTTATTAAAAAACGGATGTCAAGCTTTTTTAACCCATGTCACAGATTAAAACAAAAATACGTCAGATTTGAATGATATTTCTATTGTTAATAAATTTCTTGACGTATTCCCTGAAGAACTTCCTGGTCTACCCCCAGAGCGTGAAATCGAGTTTTGTATTGACCTTGAACCCGATACAAAACCCATTTCCAAAACCCCATATCGAATGCCTCCTATTGAACTTTAGGAGATAAAAACCCAACTGCAAGAACTGTTGGACATCAGTTTCATTCGTCCTAGTACGTCTCCTTGGGGTGCTCCTATTCTATTCATATAGAACAAAGATGGGAGTATGCGACTTTGTATTGACTATCGGGAGTTGAATCATGTCATCGTCGTTGCCTCGTATTGATGATCTGTTTGACCAGTTGCAAGGTTCTATATTCTTTTCAAAGATCGATCTTCGTTCTGAATATCATCAGTTAAAGATTAAAACTGATGACATTCGAAAGACTGCTTTCAAAATTCGGTACGGGCATTACGAATTCCTAGTCATGTCTTTTGGATTGACTAATGCTCATGCTGCCTTCATGGATATGATGAACCGAGTATTCAAGTAATATTTAGATTATTTTGTGGTTGTCTTTATTGATGACATCCTCATATACTCCAAAAGCCGTGAAGATCATGAGCAACACTTGAGGCTGATACTCCAAAAGCTTCGTGAAAACAAGCTATACGCCAAGTTGAAGAAATATAAGTTCTGGCTTGAGGAAGTAGCATTCCTTGGGCACGTAATATTGAATCATGGAATATCAGTTGACCCGACGAAGATTGAAGCAATACAAAGTTGGGAGCAACCTAAGTTAGTAACCGAAGTATGTAGCTTTCTGGGCTTAGCTGGTTATTATCGGAGATTCGTGGAAGGATTTTCTCAAATCGCCACTCCGTTAACTCAGCTGACTCGAAAAGATTCAAAATTTGGTTGGAGCGAGGAATGTGAGAAGAATTTTTAAGAACTCAAGATGAGACTTATTTCAGCACATGTTCTGACAATACCATCAGGTTCGGAGGGATTTGTCATCTACAGCGATGCTTCAGCAGAGGTTTAGGATGTGTTCTCATGCAATATGGGAAAGTCATAGCCTATGCCTCACGACAACTCAAAGAATATGAGAGGAACTATCCTACTCATGATCTAGAGTTTGCAACAGTCATTTTCGCGCTAAAGATCCGGAGGCACTACCTGTATGGGGAGAAAGTAGAGATCTATACAGATCATAAAAGCCTCAAATATTTTTTCACCTAAAAGGAACTCAACATGCGGCAACGATGTTGGCTGGAGCTGTTGAAAGATTACGACCATACCATTCAATACCATCCTGGGAAACGTACCCGCATATAATCTTCTACTCAACGCGTCAGCTACTACGTTTATTTTTCTAGGATGGTATTGAATGGTACGGTCGTAATCTTTCAACAGCTCAAGCCAACGTCGTTTCTGCATGTTGAGCTCCTTTTGGGTGAAGAAATATTTGAGGCTTTTATGATCTGTATAGATCTCTACTTTCTCCCCATACAGGTAGTGCCTCTAGATCTTTAGCGTGAAAACGACTGCTGCCAACTCTAGATCATGAGTAGGATAATTCCTCTCATATTCTTTGAGTCATCGTGAGGCATAGGCTATGACTTTCCCATGTTGCATGAGAACACATCCTAAACCTCTGCCTAAAGCATCGTTGTAGATGACAAATCCCTCCGAACCTGATGGTATTGTCAGAACAGGTGCTGAAATGAGTCTCCTCTTGAGTTCTTGGAAGCTCTTCTCACATTCCTCGCTTTATTCGAATTTTGTATCTTTTTGAGTCAGCTGAGTTAATGGAGTAGCGATTCAATAAAATCCTTCCACGAATCTCCGATAATAACCAGCTAAGCCCAGAAAGTTATGCACTTCGGTTACTAATTTAGGTTGCTCCTAACTTTGTATTGCTTCAATCTTTACCGGGTCCACTAATATTCCATACTTTGATATCACGTGCCCAAGGAATACTACTTCCTCAAGCCAGAACTCATATTTCTTTAACTTAGCGTATAACTTGTATTCACAAAGCTTTTGGAGTATCAGCTTCAAGTGTTACTCATGATCTTCACAGCTTTTTGAGTAGATGAGGATGTCATCAATGAAAACAACTACAAAATGATCCAAATATTCCTTGAATACTCGGTTCATCATATTCGTGAAAGCTGCAGGAGCATTAGTCAATCCAAAAGACATGACTAGGAATTCGTAATACCCGTACCGAGTTCTGAAAGTAGTATTTGGAATGTCATCAGTTATAATCTTTAACTGATGATATCCGGAATGAAGATCGATCTTTGAGAAGAATTTAGCACCTTACAATTGGTCAAACAGGTCATCAATGTGAGGTAATGGGTACCTATTTTTGATGGTGACATTGTTCAACTACCAATAGTCAATGCAAAGTTGCATACTCCCATCTTTCTTCTTTACGAATAAAATAGGAGCACCCCAAGGAGATGTACTAGGACGAATGAAACCAATGTCTAACAACTCTTGTAGTTAGGTTTTTAACTCCTGAAGTTCAATAGGAGCCATTCGATATAGGGTTTTAGAAATGGGTTTTGTATCGGGTTCAAGGTCAATACAAAATTCAATATCACGCTCTGGGGGTAAGCCAGAAAATTCTTCAGGAAATTCATTAACAACAGAAATATTATTCAAATCTGAAGTATTTTTGTTCAAGTCCATGACATGGGCTAAGAAAGCTTGACATCCATTTTTCAATAAACGAATGGCTTTATGGCTTGATATGATAGTGACTGACTTTAATGGTTTGGTTGCTTGAATTCGCATAACATGTTGGTTAGGAATATGAAAAAGAATAACCTTACGAAAACAATCAATTTTGGCATGATGAGTAGTTAACCAATCAATTTCTAAAATCATATCAAATGCAATTATCTTTAAAGAGATAAGATCAATAGGTAATGTGATGGTGCCAACTTGAATCAAGCAAGATTTACAAACAGTGGATGTAATGAAGGTTTCTCCTAACAGAGTTTCAATAAACAAGTCAAAGTCTAGTTTCTCAGGGATCAAGTTCAAACGTTGACCACAAGCAGGAGAAATAAAAGAAAGGGTAGAACCGTATCTAATAAGGTATAGACTTCACAAGAGTTTATAATTAGCTTACCTGTGATAACTTCATTCGGGTTTCTCGCCTTTTGGGATGTCACGACAAACTCTCTCCTTTGAACCATAGACTTTATTTTGTCTATAGTCGCCTTTGGTGCCTTAGTCCCAGCTGAACTTAACTTTGCTACAGGATAAAATCGAGCTATGTGACCGTCTTTTCCACAACTAAAACATACCTTGGAAGGCTGTGAACAGTTTGGACTTATGTGTCCCTCATCTCCGCATCTGTAGCATCTAACTGGCGGTCTTTCTCCTCTCCTAGAAACTGTTGTTGTTGCTGGTGCTGCTGCCGATGACTTTCCGTCATTGTTAAATCTTCTCTTAAAATTTTTACTTGAATCATTTCTTCTATTATCTTGGCCATGATTACAATCGAAGTGGTTACTATTTCTGGCATGCTAGTTATCACCGCTTTGATGACTGTTGCCACTTATATGACTATTGTCGTGCTGCCGGTTGCTGTCTTTTGCTTGAGCTGACTCATAATCCCGCTCTAATAATTGGGCTCTATTCACCACATCTGAATACATGTAAAGTTTATAAGAGATAAGATGTTGACGAATTTCGGGTTTCAAACCTCTTAGAAACATTCGCGTCATCCGATCCTCATTGTCTACCAAATGAAATGCAAACCGGGATAACTTCGTAAACTTAGCTTCGTATTGCGATACAGTCATATTGTTCTGCTCCAATTTTATGAATTCCACCTCCTTCATGTGACGAATACTTTCTGGAAAGTACTTGTCGTTGAATAATTCTTGGAACCTCTCCCAAGACATCTTAAAGTGCAGACAGATGAGTACGTTTTACAGATTTCCACCAATAATATGTCTCTCCGTGCAACATAAAGGTGGCGAATAGAACCTTTTGCTCTTTAGTGCATCTCAAGACATCAAATATCTTGGTAATCTTCTTAATCCATGTCTCTGCCATTAGTGGCTCTGGCTTTCCCAAAAACTCCGACGGTCCCAACTCCTTGAATTGCTTAGCAGTGACAAGCCGTGTGTTACCATTGTTTCCACCTGTATTTTGAACAGGAGTCTCTCTCGTTTGGTTTTGCATGAATTACAGAAAGCTCCTAAACATCTCATCATTCATCATTTGGTTGGTGTTGTTTTTTACAAAAGGATTATTTCCTTCCTGATGCACATTATCCTGGTTGTTGATTATCGGCGTCTCAATGGTCACATGTGCTCCATTGCTCATCTCAAAATTTTCAAATACCATTCTCAAATACTGTCACAAATTAAGGGTTAAATAAACAAATTCACATGCCACATATTAACTCTATATTCTGACCAACCAATAACAACTAAGCTTAGGGAGGATACACTAGAGAATGTTTTACTCGTCTCTCTCTTCCTAGTTCAAACCCCAGATTTCTATTAGAGCTCATATCCCTAAGCTCTGATACCAACTGTGATGCCCCCAAAATAGGTCCACACAACCCATTCCGAGTCGCTAAATACATGGTACAGAAACCAAATACAAACTTCATTTATACAATTGTCATGCAAAATACGACAACACATGTGTTGTGAGTTTTAGTACAAATATTGTCTTGTAGACAATATCCAAACTCAAATAAAATCTTCATTACAATTATTGATACACTATTTTATAAAATAGTGAGGACTGTTATAATAACTGTCTTGAACCATCACTCCATACTCCGATTAGTCCCAGCTATATTCTCGCCTCCTGAGAAGAATAATGGAACAAAAAGAAAAATGGTGAGCTCAACTATCCCAGTAAAGAATATCATGACTAAGATAATGTAGAACAAATTATCCTTAGTCCTCAACAGGAAAAAATCTAATAGAATACAATGGACAACATGTTTTAGATCAACAACTGCAGCGGAAATAATAATCCAATAGAAGAGTCAAGTAAAACATGATATCTACTATCTTCTATGATTTAAAAGTCCATCATGAATATTTTATCCTTGTAATATCAATCAATAAATATTTCAAATCAACGAATTATCCATGCACTACGGGCCAAGGATATTCGTATATATCACCAGTGGTCATGATCATGCCAAACACCTGTCCATTTATGCACTACGGGCCAAAAATAACTTTCACCACAAACCTTATCTGTGACATTAAAGGTTATGATTATACCAATATATAATTCCTATTCATAATCATATCAATCAACAGTCCATCTTTGCACTACGGGCCAAAGATAACTTCCAGTACAATATAAGCATGAGGATGATGACAATGATATAAAGATTCAATCAAGTGAGATAAATGATAAATATTAGAGAATTATAATTCAATTTATCCAGAGTTCAAAAATGTCCAAATTGTCAACATGATAACTATTTGTGAAGTAAAATTCAAGAATGATATTCATGTATCAAAAATAATTTGGACAGAAAAGAATCAATTTTTATCATGAATAGTACCCTGTGAATAGTACTTAGTGTAAGACCCCGAATTTTATGAAATAAAAGTATTCAATTTTTCTTATAATTACTATTCAGTAAATGGTTAAATTGATAAAAGTTAATGTTAAAGGTGATATATGAATTTTTTTCAAAATAAGCAAGTGGTTATAAAATAATCATTGTTGTCGGAGAATATTCGTTTGGTCGTGGAATATTCTTTCTGTCGGGGAATATTCGTACGACGGCGCAGCTATTTGTGGGCCCCATAACGAATAACTGTTGGATGAAGATAACGACAAAAATTGAGTTTTTATAATTAACGGCGTAGTTGTTACCGTTAACACTGTTAAAATACCCGGTGGTTAAAATACAGTAATACGCGTTATTGTACAGTAGCACACGGTATTGCACCAATTATTGATTCTTACGTAAGAAGACACTACTCAATAATTGTTACAGTAGTTATTGTTCAATATTTTATTTTATTGATTCAATAATTGCTGCGTTGATATTTTATATTATTGTTGTTTCAATAATTGTTACTGAACAGTATTTTCTTTTATCAGATCAATAATTCATATTATTTGAATAATATTATTAGATAATATTATTGACAATGTCTAGAAAGTTCTGTCTAAGGAGAGGTTTGGTCATCTAATTGCGCGCCAGTAAAGAGAAATCCTTATTGGAAAGCCCCCTCTTTCCTGGGAACGGTCTGGTTGTCATAAATGTGATTCTGTAATATTATTTATGAATAATTAATTATTGATTTATATGATAAGAAAATATTTATTTTATGTGGATATAAATGAGGGATATATTTTTGTGGTTAAAAATAAAGGAGTTAATATTGAGGTTTTTATCAGTATTTTTGTCGGAATGGAGGTATTAAAAATTAGGGTTTTTGAGATATTTTACGAGGGTTATAATTTTTAATCCGACCGTTGGATCGTGGTAATATTTGGATATGTTATACATATATAAGTTGAGTATATGTCCACAAATTTTGAACCGTTAAAAATGAACGTATGATTTATTATGAATTTTACGAGATGACTGGTTCAGAAATTATTGAATTTTCGAAGTTTATCATTTTGGTGGAAAATTCTAGAATTGGTGGGCCCCACTTGTGGTTGGTGAAGAAATGTGCTGAATTATATTTCAAATGTGGTGGTGGGAATAGTAGCAGGTAAAGCCATCAGGTTGCAGGTCAAACCTACCAAAATTTTCCTATAAATAGAGGGCTAAGTTAGAATTGAAAAACACACCAGAAACATAAGCTTTCTCTCTTTCTCTCTCTATATTATGAAGCATATTTTGTGAGTATTTAGATACTTTGAGAGTTGCTATTCAGTGCAAGTTTCCTTCGGCTTTGCATACCGATCAGAAGTACTGCTCTTTTGAGGTAAGGGATAGTAAGGGATAGTAAGGGATTTTAAGGGTTGTTATATTTTCCAGTTTCGTAATTTTTCTGACCTTCAAAAATTCTGGAAAAATTTGAAATGATATTTTGATGAGTTTTATTGATTGTGCCCAAAAATGGTGATTTTTGGATGTATAGATTGAGAGTTATGAATTTTATGAGAAAAGACTATTTTAAAAGTAACCACTTATAATTTCTTGTGGTTAACTCCAAAATTGATGAAATTTTTATTGGGAGTACATGTATATGATAGAAGTATACTCTGTAAATTTCAGAATTTTTAGACAAAAGTACAATTTTTGATAAATGTCTAAATATTCGGCTATTTTGGCCATATGAAAAATAGTAAATGACTTTTAAAAATTCTGAGAAAAATATATGTTCACTATGGTACTATATTATGCTAAATCCCAGAAAAGAAATATTTTTGGAACTGATTTGGTATTTTTCATGAAAATAGTCTAGTTATGAGTAAATGAATTAAATATGTTTTGTGAAGAAAGAAAATTGAAAAATAGGATTTTATGGCTTGAGAATCCTATATGAGATATATGCAAATTTTTTATGAGGGTTTTGGTTATTGATGATGAAATTGTAAGAGTTGGCATTTTATGATGATTAAATGCATTAATTAGTAAAGTGTAAACAATTAAAATAAATTGTTTATAAATTTAAGTAATGTTATTCTTTCAATATCATTATACCGAAATATTGGTATGGATTTTATTGTGAAATTTCTATCTTTTGTGTCAGGGTTACTATTCATGAGTTACTATTCACGATTTACTATTCATGAGTTACGAATATTACTCTTGAGATTAAACTATATGTTGATCATATTATTTTTATCATCATATATAACATTTTTATAATCCTGATGTTAAAATTCTCTTTCACTGGAGTGTAAAGATGGGTAGATTATTGGTATGATCATGACTAGGGTTCTCTTTGGCCTGTAGTGCAAAGTTGAATTGTGACTGGTATGATCATGACCATTGAATTTATAATTGAATATCTTAAGCTTAAGTGCAAAGGTGAATTGATCAACATGGTTATAATTATTGTTTATATAAATTCTGAAATGATTATATATTTCTTTGAGATATGAATATATTTGGCCTGTAGTGCAAATATGAATTGTTGATGAATATCTTTGGCATGTGGTGCAATGATGGCCTGTTGATGAATATATTTGGCCTGTAGTGCAAAGATGAACTGTTGTTGAATATCTTTGGCCCGTACTGCAAAGATGGTTTGTTGATGAATATCTTTGGCCCGTAGTGCAAAGATGGATTTGTTAGTATGATTATAAACAGGAACTGTGATTTGGTATAACCATGATCTTTGATGTTTCAGGTAAAGACAGGTGATGAAAATATTCTTCGTCCTGGGTGCGAAGAAAAATTTATAGTCACAATTATGATTATGAGTTATTCATATGATTGTGGAAAGGAACTGTTAAGTGATGTTACATGGATAAAACATTGTTGGTGAATTTTTAACATGGAGAAGATAATAGACTTTATAGTCTATTTGACTCTTCTAATGGATTGCTCGTTCCGCTGCAACTATGGTTGAAATTTTTATCATTTACCATATGTTCTAAATCTCTGATTTATTGTTGATGAAGGCTATTGATAATTGAATTATCTTTAGTCATGATATTCTTTACTGAGCTAGTTGTGCTCACCCTTTTGCTTCACAATTCCTTTCAGGTAATAAGAGTGTAGCTGGGTCGAGCGAGGGTAACGGGGAAATAGAACGATGGTCTCTAGCTGTGGATGTTCTCCCGAAGCAGTATAGAAAAGTTCATTTAGTAGTTTTATTTGGTGAATCCAATAGGGTAAGGTGTATCTAACGTTGGAAGGGTGTTTCGTCACTATCATACAAGATGTCTAATGACATACAACCTCGTGTCATCATAGGATAGGGTTGTGCTAATCCATTTGCTGAGTATATCTATGGGCACTACCTATATAATCTTGGTGTTTGTTTGAAGTATAATTCTCAATTAGAGACAGTGGAGATAATGATAAGTCAAGAGAAGACTCACCATTGGGAAGAATATGATAGTAATCTTCTCGTTTTTCTTTGGGGTCTATTGGGTCAACCAAGGATAATTCTATGGCCATATGATATCTATCATAACCTAGATGCGTGGCCTCCCATGTACGAGGGTTTCCTTGAGCACTTTCCAAAGATTCTAGTTTCTAAAACAGTTTTTGACTATACCTTTATGTAAGGTGTCATTGTGAGGTGATGTCCACGATTGGAACATGAGTCACATTTGGTATATATTTGTATCCAAACTCACAGCATATGTGTTGTTGTATTTTGCACAATAATTATTGTAATAAAGTTATAGTTGTTTTCTGTACCATGTATTTGGCGACTCAGAATAGGTTGGATGGAATGGACCTATTTTGGGGTCGTCACAGGTGGTATCAGAGCTTAGGGATATGATCTCTGGCGGAGATCGGGGAATATAACTAGGAGGGGAGAGATGAGTAAATCCTTCGCTAGTGTGTCCTACCTAAGCTTATTTGATGGTCAGTCATAATATTGGGATATTATGTGATATGTTAATTTGTTCAATTAACCCTTATTTTGAAGCTGTATTCTAGAATGATATCTGAAATACAGGAGATGAGCAATGGAGAAATCATGATGATAGGGAAGATGGAATCTAAAATGAAAGCAAGGTATTCTCAACTCTTTGAAATACCAGGTATGTAAATTTCGGGGACGAAATTTCATAAGGAGGGGAGATTGTAAGACCCCGAATTTTATGAAATAAAAGTATTCAATTTTTCTTATAATTACTATTCAGTAAATGGTTAAATTGATAAAAGTTAATGTTAAAGGTGATATATGAATTTTTTTCAAAATAAGCAAGTGGTTATAAAATAATCATTGTTGTCGGGGAATATTCGTTTGGTCGTGGAATATTCTTTCTGTCGGGGAATATTCGTACGACGGCGTAGCTATTTGTGGGCCCCATAACGAATACTGTTGGATGAAGATAACGACAAAAATTGAGTTTTTATAATTAACGGCGTAGTTGTTACCGTTAACACTGTTAAAATACCCGGTGGTTAAAATACAGTAATACGCGTTATTGTACAGTAGCACACGGTATTGCACCAATTATTGATTCTTACGTAAGAAGACACTACTCAATAATTGTTACAGTAGTTATTGTTCAATATTTTATTTTATTGATTCAATAATTGCTGCGTTGATATTTTATATTATTGTTGTTTCAATAATTGTTACTGAACAGTATTTTCTTTTATCAGATCAATAATTCATATTATTTGAATAATATTATTAGATAATATTATTGACAATGTCTAGAAAGTTCTGTCTAAGGAGAGGTTTGGTCATCTAATTGCGCGCCAGCAAGGAGAAATCCTTATTAGAAAGCCCCCTCTTTCCTGGGAACGGTCTGGTTGTCATAAATGTGATTCTGTAATATTATTTGTGAATAATTAATTATTGATTTATATGATAAGAAAATATTTATTTTATGTGGATATAAATGAGGGATATATTTTTGTGGTTAAAAATAAAGGAGTTAATATTGAGGTTTTTATCAGTATTTTTGTCGGAATGGAGGTATTAAAAATTAAGGTATTATGAATTTTACGAGATGACTGGTTCAGAAATTATTGAATTTTCGAAGTTTATCATTTTGGTAGAAAATTCTAGAATTGGTGAGCCCCACTTGTGGTTGGTGAAGAAATGCGCTGAATTATATTTTAAATGTGGTGGTGGGAATAGTAGCAGGTAAAGCCATCAGGTTGCAGGTCAAACCTACCAAAATTTTCCTATAAATAGAGGGCTAAGTTAGAATTGAAAAACACCAGAAACATAAGCTTTCTCTCTTTCTCTCTCTATATTATGAAGCATATTTTGTGAGTATTTAGATACTTTGAGAGTTGTTATTCAGTGCAAGTTTCCTTCGGCTTTGCATACCGATCAGAAGTACTGCTCTTTTGAGGTAAGGGATAGTAAGGGATAGTAAGTGATTTTAAGGGTTGTTATATTTTCCAGTTTCGTAATTTTTCTGACCTTCAAAAATTCTAGAAAAATTTGAAATGATATTTTGATGAGTTTTATTGATTGTGCCCAAAAATGGTGATTTTTGGATGTATAGATTGAGAGTTATGAATTTTATGAGAAAAGACTATTTTAAAAGTAACCGCTTATAATTCCTTGTGGTTAACTCCAAAATTGATAAAATTTTTATTGGGAGTACATGTATATGATAGAAGTATACTCTGTAAATTTCAGAATTTTTAGACAAAAGTACAATTTTTGATAAATGTCTAAATATTCGACTATTTTGGCCATATGAAAAATAGTAAATGACTTTTAAAAATTCTGAGAAAAATATATGTTCACTATGGGACTATATTATGCTAAATCCCAGAAAAGAAATATTTTTGGAACTGATTTGGTATTTTTCATGAAAATAGTCTAGTTATGAGTAAATGAATTAAATATGTTTTGTGAAGAAAGAAAATTGAAAAATAGGATTTTATGGCTTGAGAATCCTATATGAGATATATGCAAATTTTTTATGAGGATTTTAGTTATTGATGATGAAATTGTAAGAGTTGGCATTTTATGATGATTAAATGCATTAATTAGTAAAGTGTAAACAATTAAAATAAATTGTTTATAAATTTAAGTAATGTTATTCTTTCAATATCATTATATCGAAATATTGGTATGGATTTTATTGTGGAATTTCTATCTTTTGTGTCAGGGTTACTATTCATAAGTTACTATTCACGATTTACTATTCATGAGTTACGAATATTACTCTTGAGATTAAACTATATGTTGATCATATTATTTTTATCATCATATATAACATTTTTATAATCCTGATGTTAAAATTCTCTTTCACTGGAGTGTAAAGATGGGTAGATTATTGGTATGATCATGACTAGGGTTCTCTTTGGCCTGTAGTGCAAAGTTGAATTGTGACTGGTATGATCATGACCATTGAATTTATAATTGAATATCTTAAGCTTAAGTGCAAAGGTGAATTGATCAACATGGTTATAATTATTGTTTATATAAATTCTGAAATGATTATATATTTCTTTGAGATATGAATATATTTGGCCTGTAGTGCAAATATGAATTGTTGATGAATATCTTTGGCATGTAGTGCAAAGATGGCCTGTTGATGAATATCTTTGGCCTGTAGTGCAAAGATGAACTGTTATTGAATATCTTTGGCCCGTAGTGCAAAGATGGTTTGTTGATGAATATCTTTGGCCCGTAGTGCAAAGATGGATTTGTTAGTATGATTATAAACAGGAACTGTGATTTGGTATAACCATGATCTTTGATGTTTCAGGTAAAGACAGGTGATGAAAATATTCTTCGTCCTGGGTGCGAAGAAAAATTTATAGTCACAATTATGATTATGAGTTATTCATATGATTGTGGAAAGGAACTGTTAAGTGATGTTACATGGATAAAACATTGTTGGTGAATTTTTAACATGGAGAAGATAATAGACTTTATAGTCTATTTGACTCTTCTAATGGATTGCTCGTTCCGCTGCAACTATGGTTGAAATTTTTATCATTTACCATATGTTCTAAATCTCTGATTTATTATTGATGAAGGCTATTGATAATTGAATTATCTTTAGTCATGATATTCTTTACTGAGCTAGTTGTGCTCACCCTTTTGCTTCACAATTCCTTTCAGGTAATAAGAGTGTAGCTGGGTCGAGCGAGGGTAACGGAGAAATAGAACGATGGTCTCTAGCTATGGATGTTCTCCCGAAGCAGTTTAGAAAAGTTCATTTAGTAGTTTTATTTGGTGAATCCAATAGGGTAAGGTGTATCCAACGTTGGAAGGGTGTTTCGTCACTATCATACAAGATGTCTAATGACATACAACCTCGTGTCATCATAGGACAGGGTTGTGCTCATCCATTTGCTGAGTATATCTATGGGCACTACCTATATAATCTTGGTGTTTGTTTGAAGTATAATTCTCAATTAGAGACAGTGGAGATAATGATAAGTCAAGAGAAGACTCACCATTGGGAAGAATATGATAGTAATCTTCTCGTTTTTCTTTGGGGTCTATTGGGTCAACCAAGGATAATTCTGTGGCCATATGATATCTATCATAACCTAGATGCGTGGCCTCCCATGTACGAGGGTTTCCTTGAGCACTTTCCAAAGATTCTAGTTTCTAAAACAGTTTTTGACTATACCTTTATGTAAGGTGTCATTGTGAGGTGATGTCCACGATTGGAACATGAGTCACATTTGGTATATATTTGTATCCAAACTCACAGCATATGTGTTGTTGTATTTTGCACAATAATTATTGTAATAAAGTTATAGTTGTTTTCTGTACCATGTATTTGGCGACTCAGAATAGGTTGGATGGAATGGACCTATTTTGGGGTCGTTACACTTAGTGAATAGTAACCTGCCATGAAAATATAGAAATTTATCAAGAAAGTTCAGACTAATATTCCCGTGAAATGATATTAGATGAAGCGCAAAACTTAAGTAATTTCTAATCATTTCAGGAATTATAGAAGAAATACTTACCATAGTAAGTTTAAATTTAGGAATACGAAATAAAATAATATCCCTTTCATAATATGGAGTATAAAAGAAAATAATATTTCTTACGAGTATTGCAAAAAAATAATATCTTTTACCTTAGTAGAAACTGGATTTGACTAAAATATCAAATATTATTCTGAGAAAATCTTGCACAAAAAGCTACACTCAAAGTATCCTTATACTCAAGAAAAATACTCACAATACTATAGAATAAGAATTTCTGATATTGTAGGTGTGTTTTAGGAAGGAGGGGTTACCCCCTATTTATAGTGCAACGGAGGAAGAAAAGTTAAATAAACTTGCATAACCTGCCAAACATTTCCTCCGCGTAATTTCTCATTTCAATCCCTAACTCTTCTCATTTTCCATATGGGTGGGGGCCACCCTTTGAAATCAAAGGATTTGTAGGCAACTTTCGAGCCATCACTTTGGAAAATCAAAAACAATGTGCAGAAGAAGTAAACAACTTGAAAAAAGGACAAGGCTACTATAATGCCTTTGAAAACAAGCATTCATTTACAATTTGCCAACCTCTGCTCCTTTTATCACATGTTATATATATATATATATATATATATATATATATATATATATATATATATATATTATAATAACATTATTTTTTAAACAATTATAATATATTATTTGAATGAATATTTTATATATCGGAGAAAATAATTGTAATTTAACAGAAAAATATGCCAAACTTTCAACAAATATTTGATGCTGAATTCTTTTATTTATATAAAAATTGAACCAATATCCACCATATAATAATTAATATTATAAACTCACAATATCAACAACAAGATCATTCCTAGAACTTTCTGATATTCTTATTGGCGCACAATTATATAACCAACCCCTTTCCTCTACAGAACTTTCTAGACATTGTCAGTAATGCTAACTAATAATATGAATAATTGTGTCGCGTCAATTATTGATTTAATAATATAAAACATTGTGCAGATGAAACTGTGACAATAATTGAATCAATAATATAAGAAACTATGACAATTATTGAATGAAACTGAGTGACTTCTTACGTAAGAATCAATAATCCAAAAATATTGTACAATATCGTGTGCTACTGTGCAACCACGCGTATTACTGTACTTTTTATCACCGGGTATTTCAACAGTTAACGGTAAAAGTTTTGCCGTTATTTTTATAAAAAAGTTATTTTTGTGCTTTCTATGTCCGATAGTTATTCTGTTATGTGGTCCACCAATGATTGTTCCTTCGTACGGATATTTCCTGACAAAAAAAATATTCTCCGACCAAACAAATATTTTATAACCACTTGCTTACATTACAAAATTTGCACATTTTACCCATAACAAAAGCATTATATCAAATCAACACCTTATTATTCAAAATAATAATTAGAGAAATAAAATCTTTATTCATAAAAAGTTGGGGTCTTTTAACCTCCCCTTCTTATGAAATTTCGTCCTCAAAATTGATATACGTACCTGGTATGTTAAAGATGTGAGGATACCTTATTTTCATATCAGATTCTAACTCCCAGGTCATTTCCTCAATATCGTGGTTTCTCCATAAAATTTTGACTTGAGGTATAACCTTTTAGCGTAAAATATGTTCCTTCTTATCTAAGATTTTAACAGGTACCTCTTCATACGTCAAATCTTTTGCTATCTCGTCTTGTTCTAATTCAATAAGGTGGTTCGAGTCTTTCACATATTTACGTAGAATAGATATGTGGAAAATGTTATGAACACGAGACATACTTGGTGGTAAGGCGAGTCTATAGGTCACAGTTCCTACTCGATCAAGGATTTCAAATGGACCAATGAATCGAAGGTTGAGCTTTCCTCTCTTTTTAAATCTCGTAACCCCTTTATATGGAGTAATACGTAATAATACATGATCTTCAACATTGAATTCCACGTCCCTTCGATGAAGATCAGCATAACTCTTTTGTCGATCTTGTGAGGTTCGTATACGTTGCTGGATCATTTGAATCTTTTTCGTATTCATGCGTGCCATTTTTGGTCTCAACAATGTTGCTTCACCCACCTCGTCCTAGCGTACTAAAGAACGACACTTTCGTCTATACAACACCTCGAATGGAGCCATGCCTATACTTGGTTGATAACTGTTGTTGTAGGAGAATTCCACCAATGGCAAGTAATTGTCCCAACTTTCTTTAAAGTTTAGGACACAGAGTCTTAATAGATCTTCAAGAGTTTGAATAGTCCTCTTTGATTGCCCATCCGTCTGAGGATGATATGCATAACTGAATTGTAAATCAGTGTCCATAGCTTTCTGCAAGCTAACCCAAAATCGTGAAGTGAATCTTGGATCTCGATCAGAAACTATGGATACTGGCATATCATGCAATCTCACAATCTCATTTATGTACATACGAGCAAGGCGTTCAAGTGAATAAGTTTCTCGTATAGGCAAGAAATGAGCAGACTTTATTAATCTATTGGCAATGACCCAAATTATATTTATGCCTTGAGAAACCTTGGGAAGACCGGTAACAAAATCGATGGTGATGTGCTCCCGCTTCCATTCTAGAATTTCAAGTGGTTGCAATGGACCTTTTGGTACTTTATGCTCCACTTTGATACGTTGACAAGTTAAACACCTTGAGATAAACTCTGCAATCTCTCTCTTCATATTGCTCCACCAAAATGTATGTCGAAGATCACGATACATTTTGGTACTCCCATGATGGATTGCAAACGTTGTGTGGTGTGCTTCCATCATGATTTTATACTTCAAATCAGAGTCGTTAGGAACACAAAGTCTGGAGTTAATTTTCTGAATATTCTTGTTAAATTTTAAGCTTTTTATGCTGGAGTATTATTCATACATACGACACTATTCATACATACGGTACTATTCATACATATGGTATTATTCACGAGGTATTATTCACGGGATACTATTCACGATAAAAATGATTTCTTTTCTGTCCAAATTATTTTTAATACATGAATATTATTCTTGAATTTTACTCCACAAAGTAGTTATCATGTTGACAATTTGGACATTCTTAAACTTTGGATAAATTAAATTATAAATTTTTAATATTTATCATTAATCTCACTTGATTGATTTCTTATATCATTGTCATCATCCTCATGCTTATATTGTGGTGAAAGTCATTTTTAGCCCGAGTGCATAGATGAACTGTTGATTGGTATGATTAATGACCAGGAATTATGTATCGGTATAATCATGACCTGTAATGTTACAAATGATGTGATAAAAGTCCTCATTGACCCGTAGTGCATTGATGGACAGTTGTTTGGCATGATCATTACCACTGGTGATAATAACGAATATCATTGACCTGTAGTACATGGATAATTTATGGATGTGTGATACTAACGAATATCATTGGCCCGTAATGCATGGATAATTCGGTGATGTGAATTATTTATTGAGATGTGTTGCATAAATAAAATATTGATGACGAACTTTTAAATCATAGAAGATAGTAGACATCATGCTCTACTTGACTCTTCTAATGGATTACTTATTTCGCTATAGTTAAACTTGTTGTCTATTGTATTCTATCAGTTTTTATACTGTTGAAGGCTAAGGACAATTTATTTTACATTATCTTAGTCATAATATTCTTTACTGGGCTAGTTGAGCTCACCCTTTTCTTTCATTGTTCTCTTCAGAAAATGAGAATATAGCTGAGACTAGTCGGAGAATGGAGTGATGATCCAAGATGGTGGCTATAGTAGTCATGACTATTCTATAAAATAGTGTGATAATAAATGTAATGAGAACTTCATTTGAGTTTTGATATTGTTTACGAGACAATATTCGTGTTAAAACTTTCAGCTTACGTTTGTCGTATTGTATAAATTAAGTTTGTATTTGAATTATGTACTATGTATGAACCTATTTTGAGGGCGTCACAGATAATTAATATTATATTTAACGTTATACAATCATTTTCTTAATTCTTGTGCATAATTCTAAAACATCATATATTATGGGATGGAAGGAATACCTAGTTGTACATGATATTAAATAGTTCTGCATATTAAGCCATTTTATAATATCTGTATTAATAGTCATAAATTTAAATTTAAAAACAAACAAAATATTTAAAATTAATAATTATATGCCAAGTATAATTCTTATAAACAAAGTCTAAGGTTCTTTCTAACCTGTCCCTAAACTTGCAGGATTTGAACTCAGACTTGAACCTTTACTGAATCAAACTCAAGCTAATCTCACGGGACCCCAACAAGAAGGAAAATCTCAAACTTACCCCTAACTTTATTTAATTTTACAACAATATTTATTTACACTTTTACCCTACTCCAAATTTAAGGACACCTCCTCATCTTCCTAAAGAATAAATATGTCCATTAAATTACTACCTCCATTTCTAAATAAGTGTCGTTTAAGGTTTTTATACATGGATTAAGAAAGTCATTTAATATTATCATTTAATAATTAAAATTTATGTTAAATTTCATCACTACCCTTTTATGGAAAGTTAAAAACTATTAATACAAGAAAGAGAATTTATTGAGACAATGAGAGAAGGTAAGGGTAATATAGGAAAGTAAATAATTTATTCTCCTAAAAAATTATAAACGACAAATAAATTGAAATAAATTTTTTCTTTTAAAACGTCACTTATTTAGGAGCGGAAGGAGTATCAATCAAATCTTATCCGGTGGTTAAATTTAGATGACACAATCCACTCACAAGTAGCTGGGAACTTAACTCTGCACGGACTTGTATGTAGAGGTGGCAAACGGGACGGACGGGCCGGGACGGGCCAAAATGGCCCGGGTTTTGGCGGGCTGCTAAAGTGAGGCCCGTGGCCCGGGTTGGGCCCGCGGGCTTCTTCCTCTATTTTTTTTTACAAAATCTTGCTACACCAAAAATAGTAATAATAATAAATATTAAAAATAATAAAATAATTTATAATAAACAATAATTCTAATTACCTACATTAACTACATATCTCAATCAATTAAAATTTTAATAGTATTATAAATTACTTTCAAAGTATATAATCAAATTTGGTTTTTTTAAATTATACTTTAAAATTAAAATAATTTATTTAACTTTTAAAAATGCATTCATGATTCCACAAATATTATTCCAAGAGATATCTAATTAATTTTCAAGATTTACACGGTTGGAACTTGGAACTTGGAGATGCCAAGATTTTAGCACTTTGAATATTTAAATTGATTTTCAGAAGATTTGCATGACATGATTTTAGGCATTACCCAATATCTCATTATTTAATCAATTATCTTGTTTTATGGGACTTATTAATAGCCACATCAATTAAGAAATTTTAAACTACAATTATTATTTACTACAACTATAATAGTTAAATACTGTATTAGCAAATGATATTTTTGTATAAAAATATATTTTTATATTGAAGATTGCATTAAAAATAAACAATTGTTGTAGCTCAGTTGGTTTGAACTCATATTTATTTACTTACAAGTTTTATGTTCAAGCCTCATAACCCACAGTAGCAACATTTTATTTTATTTTTTTTAAAAAAAAAAAAAGAGTCGCGGGGCACGGGCTGGGCCGGGCCAAAAAGGCCCAGATTTTAGTGGGCTAAAAAAATGTAGCCCAAAGCCCAGCCCGTGGCGGGTGGGCCGGCCCGGGCCGCGGGCCTGGGCCATCTTTGCCAGGTCTACTTGTATGCATGAGTTATTCTCTAGTTACTTAATATAAGTAGTTTTAAAAAATTATTTTTATTTCTTAATATAAGTCGTTTGAGAATTTTAAGTAAGTATTAATTATTTAGTTTCTAATATTATTCAAAGTAATAAATATAACTTTGGTTCTCTTACTATTTTTTGCCCAATAAATAATATTTTTTTCCTAATACAAGGACAATATAGACAATTGATATTATATTTAATGTTATGCAATCATTTTTTTAATACTTATGCATAACTTTAAAACGACTTATATTAAGGAACGGAGGGAGTATATAAATACATAATTTTGTAATTTTATTGGCGTTTAAAGCATTGGTGCGTTTAACCATCCAAAAACACTACTACTTCGTTCTATAATATATGACGTTTTAAATAATTTTAATTTTTTTTTCAAATTATTTGACATTTTATATAATCTAGGAAAATTATTCACAATCTTTCTAAAATTACCCTTTATGGGAAAATGTTACATATGAAAGTGATAAAGAGTATGAGATAAGTATGGTAAAGAGTATTATAGACAATTGATATTATATTTAATGTTATACAATCATTTCTTTAATTTTGATACACGACTCTAAAATATCATATATTATGGGACGAAAGGAGTATATATTTGGTACATTTAGTAGCGAAATAAATTATTATCTTTCAATCTTTGTCACGCGTTGCTTGTCTGCCTTCGAAGCATGTCTTGATAAACTGCTGTCAACAAGATTCGAACTCTCAACTTCTATATTAATAGAGAAATTGAAGTGAGTCATATAAGTGGATTAAATGTATTTGATGAGTTTTCTCATCTAACAATTTATTTTTAAGTACAACTTACTTAATTTACAAAGATAGTATTTAAGCCTAAACATAATATTTCAAATATAGTACAATACATTTGAAGTTTTAAATGTAGAACCTACTAATTAATGGTAACAATTAAACAATCTAATATTATAAAAAGGAAAATAGAAAACAAATGAGAAATGAAAATAAATTAAAATATAAAGAAAGAAAGCACTAAAAAATGGAAAAGAGGAAACGTGAGTGTCGTCTTTGTCAGATGGGTGCAAGTCGAGAGATGAGGTTTCCCCCGTGGGTAACGTTTATGATGTCTCCCACTAACTTCTCTTGGTCGGCCCTTCCCAAGACAATACTTTGTGGCTTTTGTCATTTTCATATTTACCCTTTTATATATATATATATATATATATATATATATATATATATATATATATAGTCTGAATTTTAAGCTCACCTCTTATCCAACTCATTTGAACTCACCCCTTTTAGCGACGAACTCGGCGACGGTTCGGTCATACAACCGTCGTCTATACTTTTAGCGACGGACAACATATAGCGTCGCTAAAAGTACAGACGACGGTTGTATGACCGAACCGTCGTCGGATCCGTCGCTAAAGGAGAGTGAGCTCGGATGAGTTGAATAAGGAGTGAGCCCGTATATATATATATATATATATATATATATATATATATATATATATATATATATATAACTGTGTAGTATATAGTCGTACTATGACAACAGTTTTTTTGGACTATAGCGATGGTTCAACCGTTGAATCGTCGTCATAGACCAGAATATTTATGGCGACGGTTGAATCGTCACCTAACCTAAAAATTCGTCGTCATAGGTACACTACACAACTATATATATATATATATATATATATATATATATATATATATATATATATATATATATATATATACCTCTCTTAAATAACATACTTTTATTAAAATTATGTCGTTTTGAAGATTTTTTTATAAAGTAAAATAATATTAAAAGAGAATGATTCTACTTATTTTCTTTTTATTTATAAAAATATCCCCCACAGTCCCAATTGTTTTTCAAAAAATTTCCAAAACGACATAATTTTAATAAATATATGTTATTTAAAATGATCATACTATTTAAGAGATGTTTTAGATCCGTCTTATATATATATATATATATATATTCTCAGAATGTTAACTCAAAGGTCCGGTGGAAACTTGGTGAAAATTAATTAAAGTGTTTAAAAAAAGAAGCAGCTTAATTTGAAACTCTAAAATTTTATACTTCCTCCGTCTTATGATAAAAGTCCTTATTACTATTTTGGGTAGTCTCATATTAAATATCTATTTTCTTTTAATAACTAAACTTTTACATATTTTTTCCTATTATACCCGTAACATTAAATATCACATACTTTTTTTATTCTAATTTTCTCTCCATATTTAATAAATATAATTAGTTATGTGTGCTAAAAATATTTTGAATTGAAAAACTAGAAAGTCACTCTCTCACCTACATCAAAAATAATTAATGACATTATTATGAGTAATTTTGTCATTTCATTTTTCTTCTTAATATGCGTAAAAGTCCACTATGACTTTTATCTTGAGATAAAGAGAGTTTATAATATATGCTTTATATATTATAAAAAAATACATTAAAAATAAAAATAAGAACGTTTAGAAAAAACGCTTAGCAAAACACTTTAAAAATAATATTTTTCAAAATAGAATTTATATATATGATGTGGTACCCTACTATTTAACCAACTTTGCCCAATCTTGCATTTAAGGTATCCTATTACTTATATTTAGGTAAACAGAGTATTATCACTTCCACTACTATATTTTTAATTAATACTTTCTTCGTTCCTTAATATATATTATTTTAGAGTTATGTACAATTATTAAAAAAATAATTATATAATATTAAATATAATATCAATTACTTATATTGTCTTTGCATTAAAAAAATAAGGTGTTATTTATTAGGCAAAAAATAATGAGAGAACCAAAGTTATATTTAATATTTGGGGCAATATTAGAAACTAAGTAATTAATGTTTAATTAAAATTCTCAAACGACAAATATTAAGAGACAAAAACACATTTCTAAAATGACAATTAAAAATGAACTGAGGGAGTATTAAAATAGGGAAAAATGTATATACACAGCTGTGTAATACACAGTCGCCTATAACGACGGTTTTTTTGGGCTATAGTGACAATTTACCCGTCGTTATAGCTATTCTGGTCTATGGCCAACCGTCGCTATAACCCAAAAAAGTTGTCGCTATAGGCGACTTTGTTTTACACAGCTGTGTATATACATATAGTCCATTAAAATAATATATATATATATATATATATATATATATATATATATATATATATATATATACGGTCCGGATCTTAAGCTCACCCCTTATCCAACTCACCCGAGCTCACCCCCCCTTTAACGACAGATCCGACGACGGTTCGGTCATACAACCGTCGTCTATATTTTTAGCGACACTATATGTTGTCCGTCACTAAAATAAAAGTATAAACGACAGTTGTATGACCGAATTGTTGCTAGGTCGGTTCCTAAAGAGAGATGAGCTCGAATGAGTTGGATAAGGGATGAGTTTAATATCCAGACCGTATATATATATATATATATATATATATATATATATATATATATATATATATATATATATTGGAGTGTGCATGTATGTTTGTTTTATCCCTAGGTTGGATTTATCTTCCTTAACGCTTTGAATGTTAGAAAGGAATCTACCTTTGTATTATTAAAGTTATTTGTATTCTTGTTCCCATAACACTTCTGTCTACCATACCATACCATACCACTACCATACTACCACGACTACATCATCATCTCTATTTGTCGCGCGTGTAGACCTACCTAAATTAATCAACACTTACATGATAAAAAGAACACTGATATATTTCCCAAGTGGTGAAGATGATGATACTGAACTGAATTGAATTGAATTGAATTGAATCGAATTGAATCTCTCTGCCTAAATTATTGGTCACCGTATCTTAATTTCTTGTGTAATAATATGGGATACAATAAATCTAAAGTTCAATTTATGTTCTAAAGAAATTTCTTTATAATTATTACTCCTTCTATTTCAAAGTTCTATCGGTTTATTTTTATTCTTTTACGTTAAAAAAAAAAGGAAAAAAAAGAAAAAAATATATTTAATTATATAGATAATGGATTTCGTAGTAGCCAAATTACCAACGCGAGGGACTTAGACCGTTTAAGCAGTATCATCGAGTGTCAGCTAACAGTTAAAAAGTCTATTTAAAAAACAAGTTCATTATAAACGTAAGGTGTTCACAAACTCGAATTCAAAGAAAGTCAAAGAAAAAATAATTGCAAATCAAAGTGTTTATTTGAAATTTATGTTCTAAAGAAATTTCTTTATAATTATCACTCCTATTTCAAAGCTCTATCGACTTATTTTTATTCTTTTTCGCTAAAAAACAAAGAAAAAGAGAAAAAGAAAACTCTTTAATTATATAGATAATGGATTTCGCAGTAGCCAAATTACCAACGTTGTAACAACGCGGAAAATCGGATTGTCCAGAATTTAAGTTTAAAGAATTATTAATTAATAAAACAATTTTTTATTAATAATATTATGTGTTATGTATTTATTAATCGTTCTAAGACCTAGGATGATTATAAAACGGGAGGATTCTAGCTACGATCTAGACTGAACGAGTAAGAATTTTCAAGACGAAAATAAAATATTTCCCGGAACAAAAATATTTTCGAGTAGAAAGACGAAATAAACACTATTCACCCGACGAAACCTAAGGGTTAGGGTTTGAATAACCTAAGCCTTTACGAAAGATCAGTATGTCGAAATGGCATTCCGTCGAAAGATTTAACGATAAGATGTTGTGAAAAGTTATGTTAGCTGATAAAAAATTTTCTCGAAAAACATGCAGAAATCGGACGAAATAAAAATGATGAAAAGTACTGTTATATACTTTTCATTCGTTTAACTACGTTTTGGAAAAACGTGACGGAAAACACTATTCATCAAAAAGTGTTTTTCAGTTTTTCGAAGTTCCGAAGAGCGCGTATAAGTAAATTTGTAGAAGAAAGACGGAATATCTAAAAATATTTAGATTCAGGAAATCGTAGTTTTTCAAACTGTCGAAAGAATTCTGCAAGACGAAACCACGAGGCTTCCAAGGGAAGCTTTGTGAATAGTAAGGAGGTTAGGAAAGGAGGTATGAATAGTAACTTTGGGACAAAATGACTATTTTACCCCTAGTTTTGAAAGCTTATAAAAGGAGAGCCTTAGTTTATTTGTTGATAATTTGAAAAATCACCAACACTTCAGAGAGAGAGAGATGATTTCGGATGGGGAAGAAGAGAGAAAAAGCTAGCAATTCCCCAGTTTTATCTAAAGAAAGAAGATTAAATAAGAAAGTTAACCCTAAAACCTAGTATAATCTAAATTTTCTTTAAGTTTTTATAGGAAAATCATATAGCTTAACGAAAATAGAAGTGAAGGATGTTAAGAATGATTTTCATATAGTTGAAATCATGAGAAAATGAAGAAATAAAAATTAGAAGTTTAATTATAATTTTTTTTAAAAAGCTTTCATAAGGAACTATTATTTGCTTGATGAATTTGAACGATCCGAATGAATCATATGAACGATTCGGTGAAATAAGTAAGGATTGGTGTTTTATAACACTAAATTCCAAGAAAAAGTGAAATCGTAATCAAAATATCGATTAAAAATGAAGAACAAACGAAGAACACGCGAAGAACGTTGTTGATGGACAAATTTAAAACCATTATAAATAGAACTTGTTGTTAATGGACAAGTTTAAAACCATCGCATATAAGTTAGATTCGTATTGCTTGTTAAGGATTTAGAAAAACGTTCATGAAGAACGAATTGAACTTAGCTATAATGAAGTTATAGCAAAATCTCTTAAAAGACGAACGGAAAGTAGAAAGTAAGTTAAGGAAACCAAATAGTTAGGGTTTCATAAGAATGTAAGAAAACTTAGAAAACATGAGTCGTGAACTCAAGAAAGAACAAATTTCGTGTTCAGATGACCGAATTACGGATGAACGAACGAAGAACGTTAATAACATAAAACGAACGAATGATGAAATTTAAGCCAATCTAATGGCATATTAACGGATTTAGAATAAAATTCTGTCCAAGGGAAGTTGAAGTACGTAAGATAAGGAAGAAAATAGCTTTGAAATGACCTCGTTCCGAGTTATAACGAAGAAGTTATGAGATTTCAAAATAGGGGTCTCAAACATGTTCAATACTTAGAAAAATTTTCTTAGTTTTAAGACTGGCACTGCAGCGCCAGCCAAAACTAGAAGAGTCGCACGACAGCGCCTGGTCCGAGGCTCAGGGGCTACATAGAGGCGCCGCAGCGCCGAGATTAAAGGGGAGAGTGGTGCCCTAGCGCCCTTAACCCGAAAAATTTTGAATGTAGATTTTTATTGTCCAACTTTTTGGTTGGTAATTAAGTGGAAAACATGAATGCAATATTCATGAAAAGAAACATCTTGAATGATGATTAAAACCTTGAGTTGACGATTAAACGTCGAATAAAGGTTATAAAACGATGAACGTAAAGTACGTAACCGATATCCGGGGACCGTATTCGCGTTAAAACTAACATGTGGGATTGCTATGGTTGTAATTCCTAGGACGTTGAGTGAAGAGGGTGACTTATAAAATTACAATGTTATAATGTCATAAGAAGAGTTAAGTGTAAAGCGTATAAACGCTATGAACACACCGTAGTTGCGATGAACGATCGGTATTAGCATACAACGAACAGTATGGTGTTGGTCATTTTACCGATCAATATATGCGTGCAAGTATACGCGGTCAACAAGTAATAAAGAGTAAGTAAAGTATCGTTTCAACGGAGAATTAACTAATAAAGTTCACCAAGCACTAGCCCATAACCATTTCAGTCTTATTTAAACGATTGCTTTGATATTTTAAATTTAAACTATGAAATTAAATAAGCCTAACTATCCCTAGAGTAAGACTAGATAATGAAGACTTGAGATTACAATTTCACCTATTGAATCACTTAAATCAACACACTTCTTGTTAAGCCAAACGAATTTTACTGGATTGTTAGTCGAGAACACGAAAGTGAAACATGGCCATCTCTCGATGTACCATACCCATATCATATATAATCCACAATTGATAAAATACACATGAACACCCACATTACCTAAACCACTATACGTCTATGCGATTTACAAATAATTAGGGTTTAAGCCCAAGTTCTCAATTGACTATGAGTGGTGCTTCGGTATATGTCTATCCTAAGCATGAATCATACATTCCATCACCATGTAGAACATACAAACACAAGCTATCAAGATCATATCTAAACCCATACTTCATTTTTCAAGTTCATAAGGATTATCACATTAATTGATAGCCAATCAACTAAGCAAATAAGCATGAATCTTAATAGACAATCTCATAACAATCAATAAGACTAACAATGAAGTATGTCAAAATAAACTAGGCAATAGATTCCATTGCAATCTCAAAATATAGTTTAGCCCATCATAGAATCAAAATCCATAATCCACAATTGATTATACATTGAGTAATAAAGATAGAAGTAAAGAGAAGTTAGGGAATTGGGAATGCAAATCTAATCTCTCTTGCTCCAATTCTGAATTTCCTATGCTCTCCAATTGCTTCAATCTTCAACTCTAATCTAATCTAGGGTTCTAATCTAATCTAACCAAGAAAGAGAAGAAAAGAGCATATGTAATCTCGATTGATCCCCCAAGGGTGGAATCTCCCTTTACATACTAAAATACGTCTAATTATATAAGCCCTAATTGAACCCCCCCTCCAAGTTACGCTTCAATTGCTTGTTTAGTGAAAAAGTCAGCTCTGGTCAACTTCTGAAGTGGCGCGACCGCGCTGGGAATGGCCTGGAGTTAGGCGCGCCCGCGCAAAAGTAGCAAAACTCATTTTTTTGGTCCAGGGACTTGTGCGGCCGCGCAGGAAATGCACTATAAATTCGCGCGCCCGCGCCATTGGTTTTCTGCTGCAGTGTCCTCTGATAAAATGGTCATAACTTTTGATTCGGGAAGAGTTACAGGGCCTGCCGCCTATCAAATCGAAGCTCTCGATGAGTTCTACAACTTTCATTCTTTGATAATTGAGAAATAATGGACGTATTAAGGCTAAAATTGGGTTGTAAGTGACAGCTATGCAAATGGCCTCCCAAAACAGTGACGTTCAACGTCCGTTGGTACAAAGGTCATAACTCTTGCATCCGAACTCCGATTGAAATGATTCAAGATGTTCCGGAAAGCTAAGAAGAAGCTCTATAACATAATCTAAGTTCCAAGCCAAGAACATGGAATGAACATGAAAGCCTAAACGATGTCCGGATTGCTTTTCCTTGTGTTTTTATACCAATAGTCGCTCACACCGTTCCCAAGCATAAGATCTACAAAAAGAACACAAAATGCATGAAAAGTAACTAAGAAACATGAGTATAAGCAACTAATTCAAGTAATAGATACTGGATAACTAAGTATAAAACTTACTTATCAAATACCCCCAAACTTAAACCGTTGCTTGTCCCCAAGCAACACAACATAATGCAATCTACATGCTATGCAAGCTATGCTACTATGCAAATGAATCCCAAGATTTCCAGCCAAATATGAATTCCAATAAGATGTGCCTCAGAGAAATATCAAGATCTAAGAACAAAGCATCAAACTAAGCTAAAGACATAATGGCATACAATCAAACAATCTCAACATGCTATAAAGATGTTGTGAGTGTGTGTTGTGTTCACAGATAAGCTTGGCAAAGGTGAAGATACCACATGCCATACTGCTTAAGAAAGAAAACTGACGTTCAAATCAAGAACTATGCATACAAATGAAACCACAACTACTCCAACACATCAATACAAACTAAGGTTCAATAATGGGTTTATTCTGCTTTATTTTTACACACGAGGGCAATTTTCTCACTTTCTCGCGGTGTTTATTGATTTCTTTTCTTTTTCCCATGACTGTGCAATGCCTCATTCCATTAAACTAACAGTGCTACCCCTTAGCGAACTTTCAACCAACGACTCCCAGACCATAAAAGACCTTAGGGTGCTAGGTGTAAAGACAATCCCCTCTGGCATACTTGCTCAAGTAACAAAGGCCTCGAAACAAGACTAACCACGATAATTTTTCATATTTTTTTCTTTTTCTTTTTTTTATTTTATTTTATAGCAAGCATACCCATGTGTTCCCAAAGTTTGAGTATCAGTGTTTTCATAGTCAATGTTCACATCCTATATAATTCTATCATTAAGAATAACATTTTCTTCTCAACAGCAAAATAAGTTAATCTTTTACCAACAAGCAAACATGAACACTTATGTGCTAATCGGTAGCATCTAAACAACAAGCATGGATCAAATCATGTATAACATTATAACTAAACTCAAGCTATCAACCACATTCAAGAATCCATTAAATTTCTAAATTCCTCATTGGCCAAACTAGAATTCCACTAACTAGATACTTGGGATTATGCAACTAAACAAATAAACTAAAACAGATATTAAGCAAACAAAAAGAAATTTTTTTACTGCAACATTAAATAATAACAACTAACATGCAATTACTATATGAAACATGGACAAATGATGCAATTTACACCACATGCTCTATACTACTGATTAGACCCAATACCCCCAAACTTAAAGCGAACAATGCCCTCATTGTAATTAAAAGTGAAAGAATACTCCCCTAAGTGGTAATGCCATCTCCGTTTGCCTCCTCATGATCCGATGGTATATCAGGCGATGGATAAGTTTGAGATAATCTAAAGTTGGAAACTGAGTGTGGACTTCTAACTGTCCGAATGCTTGAGTCAGAAATTCTAAAAATTTAGCAGTGTTTGTTTTCTATGACTGAGATATGGAGTGGCCGCGCTGTGTTTGGCTTGTAGTTGGGCTCGGCCGTGCTACCCTGTACCTTGGCAGCTTCAATATTTTTGACTTCTGTTTGATCCTGAATGCTTATAGCAATTGGATTAAACCTGAGAGGAGAAATAATCAAACTATTATTAAGACTTACAACTATCAAACATCTATGAAATATGTAAAGTATAAAGAATTAAATATAGTAGAAGAAGTAAATGGAAATGTAAATAAGAATTAAACAAGGAGGGAGAAAGATTGGATGGGGTGCCTCCCATCGAGCGCTCGGTTTATAGTCCGTTAGCTGGACTCTTTTCTTTACACCGCTATCTGATTCCTCTACGATAAGCTAAGAACCCTCCATCCATTAGAACTGCTCTATGCTTTGGTAGGTTCCCCATCATGAGAGTCTTCGGATTGAAGCTACCTAGCATATTTTCTGTACACGATTTCTCCATTTTTATTGCATAGCCAGGTACTTCTTTCGTTGTATCTGTGAACAGATTTTTGGATTGAGGCATGACAGATACAACGATCTTTTTTTTTGTAAGAGACCTCATAATCGCATAAATTCTTGCTTTGGATGTGACTACCAAGGGGACATGGGTGTGCAAAGTTCACTGAATTTTTCAACTCTAACTGAGAAGGCACTTGGGGTATTATACAAGTCAGCTCATGTTCTTTATTTTTCATACCCCCAGTTGTCTCCTCAACGTCCACTCATTTCAGTTCATTCAGTGACATGTACACTTCTGGCTCTCCATCATTTTCATCGTCCATGTAATAACACCAATTGTTTGGAGGGCGATTGTTCAAGGCTTCGAACAATTGATCCATCTGATTCTAAAGATTTTGAATTGACCTCTTTTGCTCAATCATAATCTCCTCAGTTGATGCTACAAATTTGAACCACAAATCCTCCATTCTTGAATTATCTTGTTTAGTTTTGAAATCCATGTATTGAGGACCATTCATTGAGGAGTTAATGAGTTGTTCCATCTGTAAGACCCCGAATTTTATGAAATAAAAGTATTCAATTTTTCTTATAATTACTATTCAGTAAATGGTTAAATTGATAAAAGTTTAAAGTTATGGGTGAAATATGAATTTTTTTTCAAAATAAGCAAGTGGTTATAAAATAATCATTGTTGTCGGGGAATATTCGTTTGGTCGTGGAATATTCTTTCTGTCGGAGAATATTCGTACGACGGCGCATCTATTTGTGGGCCCCATAACGAATAACTGTCGGGTGAAGAAAACGACAAATTTGAGTTTTTACAAATAACGACGTAGTTGTTACCGTTAACACTGTTAGAATACCCGGTGGTTAAAATACAGTAATACGCGTTATTGCACAGTAGCACACGGTATTGCATAGTATTTTTGAAATTATTGATTCTTACGTAAGAAGGCACTACTCAATAATTGTTACAGTAATTACTGTTCAATATTTTATTTTATTGATTCAATAATAGCTACGCTGAAATTTTATATTATTGTTGTTCAATAATTGTCACTGCACAGTATTTCTCATTATCAGATCAATAATTCATATTATTTGAATAATATTATTAGATAACATTATTGGCAATGTCTAGAAAGTTCTGTCTAAGGAGAGGTTTGGTCACCTAATTGCGCTCCAGTAAGGAAAAATTCTTATTGGAAAGCCCCCTCTTTCCTGGGAACGGCCTGGTTGTCATAAATGTGATTCTGTAATATTATTTGTGAATAATTAATTATTGATTCATATGATAAGGAAATATTTATTTTATGTGGATATAAACGAGGGATATATTTTTGTGGTTAAAAATGAAGGAGTTAATGTTGAGGTTTGTATCCGTATTTTTGTCGGAATGGAGGTATTAAAAATCAGGGTTTTTGAGATATTTTGCGGGGGTTATAATTTTTAATCCGACCGTTGGATCGTGGTAATTTTTGGATATGTTATACATATATAAGTTGAGTATATGCCCACAAATTTTGAACCGTTAAAAATGAACGTATGATTTATTATGAATTTTACAAGATGACTGGTTCAGAAATTGTTGAATTTTTGGAGTTTATCATTTTGATGGAAAATTCTAGAATTGGTGGGCCCCATTTGTGGTTGGTGAAGAAATGTACTGAATTTTATTTCAAATGTGGTGGGTGGGAATAGTAGCAGGTAAAGCCATCAGGTTGCAGGTCAAGTTTGCTAAAATTTTCTTATAAATAGAGGGCTAAGTTAGAATTAAAAATCACACCAGAAACATAAGTTTTCTCTCTTTCTCTCTCTATATTATGAAGCATATTTTGTGAGTATTTAGATACTTTGAGAGTTACTATTCAGTGCAAGTTTCCTTCAGCTTTGCATACCGATCAGAAGTACTGCTCTTTTGAGGTAAGGGATTGTAAGGGATAGTAAGAGATTTTAAGGGTTGTTATGTTTTTCAGTTTCATAATTTTTCTGACCTTCAGAAAATTCTGAAAAAAATTGAAATGATATTTTGATGAGTTTTCTTGATTGTGTCCAAAAATAGTGATTTTTGGATGTATAGATTAAGAGTTATGAATTTTATGAGAAAAGACTATTTTAAAAGTAACCGCTTATAACTCCTTGTGGTTAACTCCAAAATTGATGAAATTTTTATTGGGAGTACATGTATATGATAGGAGTATACTCTGTGAAATTCAAAATTTTTGGATAAAAGTACAATTTATGATAAATGTCTAAATATTCGGCTGTTTTGGCCATATGAAAAATAGTAAATGAGTTTTAAAAATTCTGAAAAAAATATATGTTCAATATGGGACTATATTATGCTAAATCCCAGAAAAGAAAAATTGGTTACATTGATTTGGTATTTTTCATGAAAAGGGACTAGTTATGAGTAAATGAAGTAAATATGTTATGTGAAGTAAGAAAATTGAAAAATAGGATTTTATGGCTTGAGAATCCTATATGAGGTATATGCAGATTTTTGATGAGGATTTTTGGTTAATGGTGATGAAATCTTAAGACTTGGTATTTTATGATGATTAAATGCATTATTTAGTAAAGTGTAAATAATTAAAATAAATTGTTTATAAATTTAAGAAATGTTATTATTTCAATATCATTATACCGAAAATATTGGTATGAATTTTATTATAAAATTTCTATCTTTTTGTGTCGAGATTACTATTCATGAGTTACTATTCATGAGTTACTATTCACGAGTTACTATTCACGACAAAATTGGTTTCTTTTTCTAACCAAATTATAGTTGAGTTATGAATATTACTCTTGAGATTAAAATTATGTATTGATTATATTGTTTTTATTATCATATATAACATTTTTATAATCCTGATGTTGAAATTTCCTTTCACTGGAGTGTAAAGATGGGTAGATTATTGGTATGATCATGACTAGGGTTCTCTTTGGCCTGTAGTGCAAAGTTGAATTGTGACTGGTATGATCATGACCATTGAATTTACAATTGAATATCTTTAGCTTAAGTGTAAAGATGAATTGATTAACATGGTTATAATTATGGTGTATATAAATTCTGAAATGATTATATATTTCGTTGAGATATTAATATATTTGGCCTGTAGTGCAAATATGAACTGTTGATGAATATATTTGGCCTGTAGTGCAAATATGAACTGTTGAGAAATATCTTTGGCCTGTAGTGCAAAGATGAATTATTGATGAATATCTTTGTCCTGTAGTGCAAAGATGGTCTGTTGATGAATATCTTTGGCCTTTAGTGCAAAGATGAACTGTTGTTGAATATATTTGGCCGTAGTGTAAAGATGGGTTTATTAGTATGATTATGAACAGGAACTGTGATTTGGTATAACCATGATCTTTGATGTTTCAGGTGATGAAAATTATCTTTGTCCTGGATGAGAAAAGGAATTTATAACAACAATTACGTTTATGAGTTATACATGTGATTGTGGACAGGAATTGTTGATTGATGTTACAGGGATAAAACATTGTTGGTGAACTTTTAACATGGAGGAGATAATAGACTTTATAGTCTATTTGACTCTTCTAATGGATTGCTCGTTCCGCTACAACTATGGTTGAAATTTTTTATCATCTACCATATGTTCTAAATCTCTGATTTAATTCTGTTGAAGGCTATTGATAATTTATTTATCTTTAGTCATGATATTCTTTACTGGGCTAGTTGTGCTCATCCTTTTGTTTCACAATTCCTTTCAGGTAATAAGAGTGTAGCTGGGTCGAGCGGGGGTAACAAGGGAATAGAATGGTGGTCATCATTTAGTAGTTATATTTGGTGAAGAAAATAGGGTGAGGCGAACCCAACGTTGAAAGGGTGTTTCGTCACTATCATACAAGATGTCTAATGACATACAACCTCGTGTAATCATAAGATAGGGTTGTGCTCATCCACTTGCTGAGTATATCTACGAGCACTACCTATATAATCTTGGTGTTTGTTTGAAGTATAATTCTCAATTAGAGACAGTGGAGATAATGATAAGTCAAGAGAAGACTCACCATTGGGAAGAATATGATAGTAATCTTCTCGTTTTTCTTTGGGGTCTATTGGGTCAACCAAGGATAATTCTGTGGCCATATGATATCTATCATAACCTAGAAGCATGGCCTCCCATGTACGAAGGTTTCCTTGAGCACTTCCCAAAGATTCTGGTTTCTAAAACAGTTTTTGACTGTACCTTTATGTAAGGTACCTTTGTGAGGTGCTGATACATGATGGTGTCCAATGTCACATTTGGTATATATTTGTATCCAAACTCACAGCATATGTGTTGTTATATTTTGCACGATAATTGTTGTAATAAAGTTGTAGTTATTTTCTGTACCATGTATTTGACGACGTAAAGTCATCCATGGTACCTGATAAGAGAGAAATAAAAGAAAATAATTAAAATAAAAAAAATGTTTAAATTAAGACCAATTTGATTAAATTAATATGGACAAAAATTATTAAACTAATTCCCCGGCAACGGCGCCAAAAACTTGTTGGTCGTTTTACCAATCAATAAATGCGTGCAAGTATACTCGGTCAACAAGTAATAAAGAGTAAGTAAAGTATCGTTCCCACAGAGAATTAACTAATAAAGTTCACCAAGCACTAGCCCATAACCATTTCAGTCTTATTTAAACGATTGCTTTCATATTTTATATTTAAACTATGAAATTAAATAAGCCTAACTATCCCTAGAGTGAGACTAGATAATGAAGACTTGACATTACAATTTCACCTATTGAATCACTTAAATCAACACACTTCCTGTTAAGCCAAATTAATTTTACCTGATTGGTAGTCGAGAACACGAAAGTGAAACATAGCCATCTCTCGATGTACCATACCCATATCATATATAATCCACAATTGATAAAATACACATGAACACCCACATTACCTAAACCACTATACGTCTATGTGATTTACAAATAATTAGGGTTTAAGCCCAAGTTCTCAATTGACTACGAGTGGTGCTTCGGTATATGTCTATCCTAAGCATGAATCATACATTCCATCACCATGTAGAACATACAAACTCAAGCTATCAAGATCATATCTAAACCCATACTTCATTTTTCAAGTTCATATGGATTATCAGAGTAATTGATAGTCAATTAACTAAGCAAATAAGCATGAATCTTAATAGACAATCTCATAACAATCAATAAGACTAACAATGAAGTATGTCAAAATAAACTAGGCAATAGAATCCATTGCAGTCTCAAAATAGAGTTTAGCTCATCATAGAATCAAAATCCATAATCAACAATTGATTATACATTGAGATATAAAGATAGAAGTAAAGAGAAGTTAGGGAATTGGGAATGCAAATCTGATCTCTCTTGCTCCAATTCTGAATTTCTTATGCTCTCCAATTGCTTAAATCTTCAATTCTAATCTAATCTAGGGTTCTAATCTAATCTAACCAAGTAAGAAAAGAAAAGAGCATATGTAATCTCGATTGATCCCCCAAGAGTGGAATCCCCCTTTACATACTGAAATACGTCTAATTATATAAGCCCTAATTGAACCCCCCCTCCAAGTTACGGTTCAATTGCTTGTTTAGTGAAAAAGTCAGCTCTGGTCAACTTCTGAAGTGGCGCGACCATGCTGGGAATGGCCTGGAGTTAGGCGCGCCCGCGCTAAATTAGCAGAACTCATTTTTTTGGTTCAGGGACTTGCGCGGCCGCACAGGAAATGCAATACAAATTCGCGCGCCCGTGCCATTGGTTTTCTGCTACAGTGTCCTCTGGTAAAACGACCATAACTTTTGATTCGAGAAGAGTTACGGGGCCTGCCACCTATCCAATCAAAGATCTCGACGAGTTCTACAACTTTCATTCTTTGATAATTGAGAAATAATGGACGTATGAAGGCTGAAATTGGGTTGGAAGTGACAGCTATGCAAATGGCCTCCCAAAATAGTGACGTTCAACGTCCATTGGTACAAAGGTCATAACTCTTGCATCTGAACTCCGATTGGAATGATTCAAGATGTTCCGAAAAGCTAAGAAGAAGTTTTATAACATAATCTAAGTTCTAAGCCAAGAACATGAAATGAACATGAAAGCCCAAACGATGTCTGGATTGTTTTTCCTTGTGTTTTCATACCAATAGTTGCTCACACCATTCCCAAGCATAAGATCTACAAAATGAACACAAAATGCATGAAAAGTAACTAAGAAACATGAGTATAAGTAACTAATTCAAGTAATAGATACTGGATAAGTAAGTATAAGACCTACTTATCAAATACCCTCAAACTTAAACCGTTGCTTGTCCCCAAGCAACACAACATAATACAATTTACATGCTATGCAAGCTATGCTACTATGCAAATGAATCCTAAGATTTCCAGCCAAATATGAATTCTAATAAGATGTGCCTCAGAGAAATATCATGATCCAAGAACAAAGCATCAAACTAAGCTAAAGACATAATGACATACAATCAGACAATCTCAACCTGCTATAAAGATGCTGTGTGTGTGTGTGTGTTGTGTTCACAGATAAGCTTGACACCTTACCACATACCATACTACTTAAGAAAGAAAACTGAGGTTCAAATCAAGAACTATGCATACAAATGAAACCACAACTACTCCAACACATCAATACAAACTAAGGTTCAATAATGGATTTATTCTACTTTATTTTTACACACGAGGGCGATTTTCGCACTTTCTCGCAGTGTTTATTGATTTCTTTTCTTTTTCCCATGATTGTGCAATGCCTCATTCTATTAGGCTAACAGTGCTATCCCTTAGAGAGCTTTAAACCAACGACTCCCAGACCATAAAAGACCTTAGGGCCCTAGGTGTAAAGACAATCCCCTTGGACGTACTTGCTCAAGTAACAAAGGCCCCGAAACAAGACTAGCCACGGTAATTTTTCATATTTTTCTCTTTTTCTTTCTTTTTTTTATAGCAAGCATACCCATGTGTTCTCAAAGTTTGAGTATCAGTGTTTTCATAGTCAATGTTCACTTTTCTACATAATTCTATCATTAAGAATAACATTTTCTTCTCAACATCCAAACAAGTTAATCTTTTACCAATAAGCAAACATGAACACTTATGTGCTAACCGGTAGCATCTAAACAACAAGCATGGATCAAATCATGTATAACATTATAACTAAACTCAAGCTATCAACCACATTCAAGAATCCATCAAATTTCTAAATTCCTCATTGGCCAAACTAGAATTCCACTAACTAGATACTTGGGAGTATGCAACTAAACAAATAAACTAAAACAGTTATTAAGCAAACAAAAGTTGAGGAAGAGATAATGTTATAGCTGTGGGTAATATTTATAAATTTTGCAAAGTATGTAAGTTATCATAAAATATTCGTTTGGTCGGAGAATATTCGTTTTATCAGGAAATATTCGTACGACGACACAATCATTGGTGGACCCCACAACAAAATTACTGTCGGAGTTAGAAAATGACAGAAGTAACTTTTAATAAAAATAATGGTGAAAGTTTTACCGTTAACTGTTAAAATACCTGGTGATAAAAGTACAGTAATATGAGTGGTTACTTAGTAGCACACGGTATTGATTATTGATACTTACATGAGAAGTCACTCAATTTTATTCAATTATTGTCACAATAATCGTTGCATAGTATCTCACATTATTGATTCAATTATTGTCACAATATTTTATATTATTAAAGCAATAATTGAGACGACAAAGTTATTCATATTATTATTTGTATTATTGACGATGTCTAGAAAGTTCTGTCGAGAAAAAGGGTTTGGTCACCTAATTGCGCGCCAATAAGGAGAAATCCTTATCGAAAAGCCTCCTATTTCCTGAGAATTATCTGGTTATTAATATTGCGAGTTATAATAATGATGAATAAATATTATTAAAAATGTATTTTGTGAAGCCAAGTGAGTTGAGATAAATAGAGTGGATTTTTATGAAGTATTTGTTGTAAATTTTGCTTATTATATGGACCCACATTTACCCATTTTTCAAAATTATTGGTAGAAGTTATCTCAATTTTGTTATATATAAATATATATATATATATATATATATATATATATATATATATATATATATATATATATATATATATATATTAGAAATTTTATTTTTTATGTAAAATAGAATATATTATATTTTATTATGCATAGTATTTGCCTAGTGTCTGCATAAGTTGTGCTAGTCTTGTCTGGTATTTTTAGCCTATAATCCCATGGCCCAATCAACAATTGCCTAATTATAATAGGATTAATTACATATATTAGTACATTTTAGAAAATAATTACAAAAATCACACATCCATAAAATAATTATAAAAATATTACATTTTGTCATTTTTATTTACAATATTAATACAATTATAAGTCCTTAAATTAAGGAAGTAATATTAATGGGCTGACATGGCAAATTAGTGTCCAACTTAAAATGTTTTTTTTTTGAAATGCGTGATAACCGCTATTATTTGTATAGGACTCTTCGGTTTAAAACCCTTGTTTACATGTTGAAACCCTTTCTTCTCTTTCTATTCGTGAGATCGTTTCTATTAATTCGTGCTCGTTGTCATATTGTTTAGTTACTCGCCATCTTCGTTTAGTTGTTCGTCATCATCATTGTTACCTGTTATCGTTATTGCACAGTGGTTTAGTTGGTTTATTCTTCTCCATTTATCGATTCCGGTGGTTACTATTGTTGAAGGTAAGTAATTTCTAAATAGTTTAATGTATTATCTATTAAAATAGTTTTATAACAGAATGGAGTATTGATTGTTTGGGTTTGTGTTGCTTTTATGTTTTGTGTAGAATGGTTGATACAAGGAAGAAGGATGGAAAGAGAAAAAGAATCACGGAGGGTGATTCTGTTAAGGACTTGAAGAAGTTTGTTGTGGAGAGGAAGGGGAAGTGGAAGGGGAAGGATGTAGGTCAGAAATCGAGAAAGAATGAGAATAGGTTGGTGATACATAGTGATATCAAGCATTCCGAAGTGCAGTTAGATTCTGATTTTGATGTTCCTGTTAAGACCAAAGGTCAAGTGCTTAGCCAGAAGATAATTCCAACACAAAAAATTTTAAAGGTGTGTTAATTTAAATTTTGTTATTGTTACGATCATATAAATGTTTGGTTTCTTAGTTAGTATGTTTTTGGTTACTGTTAGATTTTAATTTGGATACCATTTGTGTTCCATCGATTTGGTATTTTTAGTTAATTTTTTATGTTGTTATGGTTACCATGTATTTGCCTAGTATACATGGTTTTACTAAACTGGTTTTAGTGTACATGTTGTTTATGTATTGGTTACCATTAAAAGATATTTTGGTTACTATCATATAATTGGTCGGCTACTTGTTTAGTATGCTTTTGGTTACTGTAAGCTTATGATTTTGATACCATTTTTGTTCCCTTGAGTTGGGACTTTGGTTACTATTTTTTGTTGTTCTGGTTACCATGTATTTGCTTAGTACACATGGGTTGACTAAAATGTGGTTGATTTATATGTTTGTTTATGTATTGGTTACTATGAAAATATGTTTTGCTTATGATTTGGAAACTATTCTTGTTCCCTCAATTTGGGATTTTGGTTACTTGTTTATGTTACTTTGGTTATCATGTATTTGCGTAGTATACATTGGTGGGTTGAAATGGATTTGGTCTACATATTGATCATGTGTCGGGTATCATGAAAACATTGTTTGGTTACTATGATATAACTGTTCGGTTAATTTTTCAGTATATTTTTTTGGTTTACATGTTTTTGTTTTGGTTACCTTTAATTTATGTTTTAGTTAATATTATATATTAATGTTTGGTTATTGCTTTATTATGTTATGGTTACTATTATATTATGATATGGTAACTATTATTGTGCAGTTAATGTGGAATGTTGAATACTTTTTATAGTCTGTTTTGGCTACTGTGTAATTGTTATATTATATTTTGGTTAGTATGATATTATTTGTTGGTTAATATGTAACTGTTTATGGTATAAATATTGGTTACTAATAACTGTGTAAATCTGATTTTGTTTACTTGCAGTTATGAGATTTTTACTATGAGGAATGCAACAGAAAATTCACTGGAAAAGTTACATATTGGTGCGACATGGAAGTCTCCAGCATTATTGCCAATAAATTGAACCAAAGTCAATTTGAAAAGTTTAAGGAAACATGTTTTGAGAATTTTCTGGAGTTTGGTGAGCACCAAATGTATTCCCAGATTATACACCACGCTTTTGTAAGGGAGGTTCACCAGAGGGATGATGGTGAAATGTGGTTTTTGTTCGGGGAGAAAAGGGTCAGGTTTGGTTTGCCTGAGTTTTGTCTGATTTCTGGGTTGAGATGGCAAGGTGAGGATGATATAACTGCATATAAAGGTATGGAGAATATTCTTATTGAAAAGTTTTTTGGGGATGAAGCTGTGACACGTAGTAGTATAGGTAAGGTATATAGGAAGGTAGTTTTTGATGACGATGATGAGGCTATTAAGATGTCAATGATTTTGTTGGCCTTTAATTTCATTATATCCACAGTTTTCTGAAAATTATGTGGATGAGGCAATGGTTAATTTTTTATGTTATGGTGATGTTAGTAGTTTTCCTTGGGGGAAAGTCGCGTTTGAGATGACAAAGTACACTTTGTGCAATGCTTTGAAGGGGCGTTTGAAGAAAGGAAAGAATGGTGGTTCAACATATAATTTCTACAAGGATCATTATACCAAATTAGGATCATTATACCAAATTGTACAAGTTGAATGGGATTCCTTATGTATTCCAAGTATTCATGTTTGAAACTATTCCGACATTCAAAACTCGGAGTATATGCAATGATGAGCATCCGTCGGATGTCCGTTTATTTAGATGGAAGGAGCTACTGAAGCCCCCTACAAATGACAAGTTGAATGATTTAGTTTTTTGTTTTGTACAGGTATGCAGTTTTACTACTAAGAATATAATTGGTTACCTTTAGTTATATAATTGGTTACTGATTATATTTTGTGAAGTTTACTATTAACAAAGTAGTTAGTTACCTTTATATACACGTTTGGTTACTGATTATTTTATATGCATGTTAATAATAACATTGTTGTTGGTTACTTGAATATTCACATTTGGTTACTGATTAGATTACATTCAGGTTACTAATAATAATGTTGTTAGTTACCCGTATATACATATTTGGTTACTGATTACTATACATTTGGTTACCTGTATTTATGTATTTCGTTACTGATTATGTTTTATGATTCTTTATTTACTGTTTTTTTATTGTAATTGTACATTGTTTGTTAGATGCTATACTAAAGTGTACTTATTGTTTTTCAGCTGAGGATAAAAAGTTTGATTCCCACGGCCGAGGAGAAGGATCGACTTGATTTGGGCGGGCTTCACTTTTTTAATGGGAAGGATGGCGACAAGAAAGTTGAAAAAAAGTGAAGGTTGACAACATTGGGTTTGATATATCTGACGTTAAAGAGGCAATTGATGCACGGTTTAGGCCGTTGGAGAAGAAAGTTTTTGAAATGAAGAATGAAGTTGGAAAATTATGAGCTGATATTAGAGATGAAATGCAGATTTTACATGTTCAGTTATGCAGGGACTTTAGGTCCATTATTAGAGATGAGTTACGCGCGACCAAAGACGTTGGGGACAAACAGGTTGATGGTGATTCTGATGATGATTCTGATTTTGATAATGCTGGTGATGATGATGATGATGATAATGAAGGTGATGAAGGTGATGAGGATGCTGATGAGGATGCTGATGTTGTTAAAGGAAATTATAATGATAATGATGATGGTGAGAATGGTGATGATGGGTTGAAAGTGGATGAGAAGAATGATGAGGTTGAAACTGAAGTTGTAAAAGAGTGTGAACGTGATGTTATGGTGGAGGAGCCCCATGTTGATGAGGATGTTGATGATGGTTCAAAACTAAATAAGAATAATGATGGTGATGATGTGTTGAATTTCGTTGAGAAGAAGGATGGGAATGAAATTGAAATTGGTAATGAAGTTGAACGTGTTGATGAAGATGTTGATGATGGTTCAAAACTGATTAAGAATAATGATGGTAATGATGTGTTGAATTTCGTTGAGAAGAAGGATGGGAATGAAATTGAAATTGTTAATGAAGTTAAACGTGATGTTATGGTTGAAGAACCTCATGAAATAAAAAATAATGATGATGAAGAAAATGTCAAGGTTAGACATATTTGTTTGTTTTCTTATGCGATATTTGTCTTTTGTTTTAATGATTAATTGGTTGTTCTTTATTTTGCACAGCAATGACATGCCATCTTTTGACATATTAAGCCAATGCATTGGGAAAGAGATTGTTGTGTATGCTGGTGATAAGGTTAGTGTTATAATTACATGACATCCTTTTTTACATGCTCTCTAGGTTTTGGTTACTATTATATTGTGATTTGGTTACTATTATATTGTGATTTGATTACTATTATATGTGTTATGGTTACTATTATAATGTGGGTTGGTTACTATTATATTATGATTTGGTTACTAGTTTATTTTTTTAGGTTACTAGTAGAATATGTTCATTTTAGTTTGGTGGTTGTTGTTCAGTTAGTTTGTTATTGCATATATTAGTCAATTGCATGTTTTTGGGTAGAAAATATAATCACATATATTACCTTTTCTGGTAATTGAAAAATGGGAATAAATGTGAGTCAGAAAGCAGTAATATTATGCAATAACCAAGTCATCATTTTTCAATAACCAAGTCAGCATTAATCAGTAATATTATGCAGTAACCATTATAATTTTAGACAACAACCAAGTCAGTAGCCATTATAATGTTACACAGTAACCAAGTCAGCATTAGTTAGTAACCAATATAATGTTACACAGTAACCAAGTCAACATTAGTCAGTAAACAAGTCAGTAGTAGTCAGTAATATTATGCAGTAACCAAGACAACATTAGATAGTAACCAATACAGCATTAGATAACATAATGCTACACAATAACCAAGACAACATTAGGAAGTAACCATCATGTTGCAGGAAGGTAACCAATGTATTTGATGAGTAACCATTAATATAAAAAAAGTCAGTAGAACTCATTTAAAAATTTTAAAGCAATCAAATAAACATTCAACCAAATTTATAATAAACAATAGTAACCAATTTATATCTATTTAGTAACCATAATATAAAATATATTTTTAAATGCATTTTGCAATCAAAACATTCAGTATTATTACTTTGTGACCATTTTTTAGTGCAAAAAACTTAAGAAAGGTGTTATGGTTACTATTATAATGTGGGTTGGTTACTATTTACATTATTTGCTGGTTACTATTATATTATGAATTGGTTTCTATTTTATGTTGTTTATGTTACTAATAGAATATGTTCATTTTAGTTTGTTGGTTATTGTTCAGTTAGTTTGTTATTGCATATAGTAGTTAATTGCATGTTTTTGGGTAGAAAATCTAATCGTATATATTACCTTTTATGTCAATTAAAAAAGGAGAATAAATGTGAGGCAGCAAGCAGGTATGCACTTTATTATATGGTTCTGACCACACAGGACATAATTAAGTGTGATGAGTTGGAGAAAAGCGTCCATAAAGCCGGTGGTAGACCTGTCCGTGAACATGCAAAGAGTACCGTTTTGCGGTCTCCATATACAGCAACGTTTGGATCGGCTGGTTCATTGTCTACTGTCGTGGGTGCTAGTCAAACACTTGCACGTCTTTCTGCATTCTCCAAAGTATGCATGGATATGCCGTCAAAATTTGAAGAGGCATTGTTTGAACAATGATTTAAAATTGGACTAAATAACAGGAAAATGTTTGTTTTTTATTGTTAACAATGCTATAGTTTTTTATGAAACAAATAAATTTGTTTTACTGTAGTGCCATATGGTTAATATTAAATAAATGTTATGGTTACTATTATTATATTCTGGTTACTATTATTTTATGTTTTGGTTACCTTTTTGTCATGTATTGGTTACTATTTGATTATGGTTATGATATTAATATTTGTTGGTTACCAGGTTACTGTTTACAATTAAGTTGTTGATTAGTATGCTAATTATTGACTGTTCAAGTCTGATTTTAGGTAGTGTGTATACTAATACGGTAATTATTAATGTTAGCGTGTATACTAATATGCTTTTATACTGAAGGACTACAAATTCCCTGGAAAGAACGATAAAATTGAACATGCTTTTGTATTTGGGTCTGTCCCAATATCATCAAAAATGTGGTTCTACAAATTAAAGACTCCTGGGCAGTGGTTAGACGACGATGTGAGTTCTTTTTTTTAAAATTATGTTTTTGTAGTTATGGTTACATTATTTAGTTATATTCATTACATACTTACATTTTTTAACAACTGTTAATATCCTTTTTTTGTTTAGCACATCAATGTTGCGTTATATTATTTTCGTAAACTGGCCAGACATTGCGATAGTGTTCATATAAGGGCAACGACCACGGATTGTTGGTTTCATAGCAAGATCATCGCTCTTTTCGACGAGTATACAAGTAAAAATGCAGATAAAAGTGTTCTGTCTGGGAGGGTGATGTTGCTGAATACATTCATGGGATGTTCATGGATGTCAACACACCATGGAGAAACGTTGACTATGTGTTGTTCCCCATTCATATGTCATCACCGGACCATTGGTTTTTGTTGACATTTGATGTGCATCGTAGACGTCTAACTGTTTACAATTCTCTGCAGCCAAAAAGGAAATCCATGCAAACAAAAATTATAGATGTTTGTGAGCCATACATCTTCATTCTTCCCACTTTACTGCGCAAGAGTGGTTTTTGGAAGGATAGGTCTGACATTGACTTTAGCAGTGAACCGTATCACAACAAGGAGGAAGATGATATAATTGAGTTAGAATTTGCAGAGGCGGTTCCTGAACAAGTCGAGGGGTAAGGGTTACATTGTTTATATTTTTTTAATTATTACATATAGGTTGATTTTATTTTTGATTTTTGTTATCTTTTGTCTGTTTGTACAGTGATTGTGGGATGTTCACGATATGTTTCGCTGAGCATGTCATTCATCAGAAGTTTGATCAAATTCCTACTCCATTCTCTATTGCGCAGTATCGGAAGAAGTTATGCAAAAACCTATATATGCATGCAAGGAATAAACAGTTGGAGGGATATGAGACTGACAGAGAATTTTCAGGAAGATTTATTCCAGATTTTTTTTTAGTTCGGATTTCGTTGTTTTGTTTTTATGAATTGTGTTTTGTATTTTGTTTTTTATTTTTTGGGGATATACACAACATTTTTGTATGCTTTATGAGTTTTTAATGTTTATTGGATCTTATGTATATGAGATTACATATTTGATTATATTAGCAGTAATGAAAGTAATATTGTTTGTTGGTTGATATTTGTTTCTTTTAAGTTGTGTTTGTTACATTATTTTGAAATATACAGGTGGTAACCAATCATATATAAAGGGGTAACCAGCTAATGGTTTGATAGTAACCAGAGAGTTACAAGCTTGTATCAGGACATATATCAATTGTTAAATGTACATGTGTGAGTATACATGGGTTGCCTAAACAAACAATATCACTTTCATTACAGGTTGCTGGATATATAGGTTGTTTATGTGTTGGTTACCATTAAAAACTGTTATGGTTACTGTTATGTAATTATGTGGTTATTGTTATGGCTACTGTTATGTAATTATTTGGTTACCATTAAAAACTGTTATGATTACTGTTATGTAATTATTTGGTTACTGTTATGTAATTACTGTTATGTTTGCTTTATATTGTCAACTCATAATGAAATCAGAAATCAAAATATTAATGAATAACAATTTTGGTTACTGTACACAATCAACAATATTACCAACCATGTGGTTAATGGTTACGCACAGTAAATAATTATACATTCATGTATTTACACTTTTAATTTAACTGCACTATATCAGACCTTTTTTTTGTTTTAAAACCGGAGGATTATTGCATGTTTTTCTGTTGTGTCCTTTTTCTTGGCACCTGCTGCATTTGTTTTGAATTTTAATTTCAGATTCGTGTTTGTACCTCCCTATTTTTGGTCTATCCGCTGGTCTTCTTGTGTTCCGTGATTTTATACATATGTTTCTTACTTCTTCTGATACATCCCAATTTACTTTGTCATCTAACGGCATGATGGAAACTGAATATGTCTCGACCAAAGTTGTTTTAGAGTAATTTTTGAGCAAAAATCAAAACAGCTCAAATTTCGCTTGCTCATAACAGCAGCAGCGTGCGGACAAGGCATCTCATGATATTGAAATTTACGGCATGTGCATGTCTTTTGTACGATGTCCACAATATATTGTTTAGCGACATCGTAAACAGTGAAAATCACAAAGTTTGATGTCTCAACCTACAACACAAATTAAATGTGTCGTTAGAATAAAGTACAATTGGAATCATTTTCATTGTCTGAAAACAGAATAAATATTGTAAAGTAAACAAATCAATGTTAGCAAGTAACCAAACTACATAATATTAGTAACTAGAACATAAAACACATTTGTACATTCATCTTACAGAACAATAACCATTTGTAGCTAATATGTAATCATGAATATGAAAAACATCAGTACAAGTGTACATTAATATGCTTTAGCAACCAAATATACAGTAACCAATTAACTAGTACACAACACCCAATGTATACAATCAAATTAACAGTTGCATAAAGGTAACCAATGTAGTCAATAAGTTACCACCAATATAAAAGAAACAATTATAAAGCACAATAACATTATAATTTTACAGAGTAACCAAGTCAGCATTAATCAGTAACCAGTATAATGTTACACAGTAACCAAGTCAGCATTAGTCAGTAATCATGATATTGTTACACATTAAGCAATTCAGTATTAGTCAATAACCAATATAATATTGCACAATAACTAAGTTAGTATTAGTCAGTAACCAAGCTAGTATTAGTCAGTAATAATTGCAGTTATTTTTAATGTTGTTAAAATTATCAACATATACAGGTAACCAATAGTGAACAAATAGGTTTCCATAAAATGCAAATGCAACTTAGGATGCAATAATTTAAAATTTGTATTAATTATCTTAAGTATCTTTGATTTAATGATATTAGATTGTAACCTTCGCTCAGCTGTTGTGGACAGTGTTGTGAATGTTGATATGGCTGCTTGTTTATTTGTGAAATACCATCTTTGAACCAGACAACGTAGGCATTCAATCATTGACACAACTGGAAGATCCCTGATAAACTTGATTGCATTGTTAATAGATTCGGCGGTGTTTGAAGTCATTGTTGAGTATCTACTTATAGTCCCATGGAGCCTGGTGCACTTCTCCAACTTGACATCTTCCTCCAAATATGTCCTTATTCGAGGATCAATGGCATCAAGTTCAGCCATGTGTTTGTTGAATTGTTCAACAGCGTAAGCTCTACAAGCCCCGTTGTAAGCCTATTTAACTTCTTCTCCTTTCTTTTTGAATCTATTTTTTATATTTTTCAGTATATGGTATGTTCAGGAACCATACATGACATCCGAAAATACAAAATTTAGTCCTTGTATAATGGCTTCATGTCTATCTGAAACAATGCATTGACCTTCCCTAACTCCACAAGCAATTCTCAAATTTAAGAAAAACCATCTCCAAGACAATTCATTTTTGCTGTCAACCACTGTAAAAGCAATCGGAACAATGTTTCGGTTTGCATCTTGTGTGCTTGCTATCAGTAGTGTCCCCTCGTAAGTTGATTGTATGAACGTGGCATCGATTACAATAATTGGAAAACAATGGTGCCATGCTTGAATGGATGCTCCAATGGCAAAAAATAAATACTTTAAACGACCATTTGTTTCCAACTCAAGGGCTGTGATGGAACCTGATATGAAACATCAGCATTATCATTAGAATTACAAGTAGTATACAGTATCCAAATCACTAGTAATCAGTAACCATTCATGTGGTTAATGGTATCCAACTAATTACCATATTAATGTGGTTAATGGTGTACAAAATTTAATTAACGTGTAATCTTTTCTGTAGATATTTATGATACACAAAATATTAATTCACATAGGTTGATTGTACAGTATATTTAGTAACTAAACATGCATATTAAGGTAACCAAATCAGTTGAATTGGGTAACCAAATAATCATGAAAATCCTATAAAATGTTTTAAAGTGTTACCTGGATTTGTTTTCTTCAGCATGTGTAACCATGATGGGATCAGTGAGTAGTCGTGTGGATTTTCTCTCACCTTTTCCAACACTTTCTCCTTCGACCTCCATACTTTTTGGTAAGAGATAGATACATTATATTCTAACATCATGTCCTCCACAATATCGGTTGGTATTTATATTTTCTTCAAATTTGTTAATTTTTACATTATACATTCACTGATCAACTCACTATTTGTCTGTCTGTGGTCTCCCAGCAATACGTTGACTGAACACGTGTGGATGTTATTGAATTCTCTCACCTTGAATATACTGGTTTTTTAAAAACTTGATGCTCTTATCTTCCATCTGCAATTTTCATCATCTACGCACACTAGCACAAAGTCTCTATGACCTGTTCGTTGAACTTTGTGTTGTCTATTTTTCCTGATTGAATGCAGCCTCATAGCTTGTGATAGGATTTTTTTGTCTTTGTAGGTTTGATGTAATTTTACTTCACGTTCATTCGGATCTAATATTACATCATCGTATCGTTCTTCTGTATATGATTTGTCATGTTGTCTGTCTCGTTGTTGTTCAATAATTTCCATTGTAAGCTGATCAGCATATTGCGTTCCAATTTGGCAATCTTGTGTTGCTAGTGGAACTAGTGCTGAATTCCCTTGTGTTGATCTGATTGGCGTTACATCGTGAATTATAGTTTCTTCTACATTTGTCAAGTTATGCAAGATTGTTGTGCGTCCCCTTCTGTGTTCAATATCTATAATCAGTGGGAATTTACCTTTTTCATCAGATTTTCTACTGACTTCAAGAAAGAATTTTAAGGTTGCTTCATTTGATATACTGATCGGTGGAATGTCGCTTCTAATCTGAAATTTGATTAACAATGTTATTGCGTTTGTGTCCAGCCGTAATGCACTGCATATTTTATTTTGCACTTCTCTGAACGAACTAGTTGATGGAACTAGTATGCCGGTAACTTCAAATTTGGCGTATTGGTTACTTTCAGCCCATGTACCGTTGAAATAAAGTACAACTGGAATCATCTCCATTGTCTATCAACAGAATAAGTATTGTAAAGTAACCAAATCAATGTTAGCCAGTAACCAAACTATATAATGTTAGTAACCAGAACATAAAACACATTTGTACATTCATCTTACAATGGAAATAATCAGTATATTGATATTTTTTACCAATTAAATTATAACAGTTGTATGAAGGTAACCAATGTAGTCAGTAAGTAACCATCATAATAAAACAAAGTAATATTATATAATAATTGTTACAACATTATACAGTAACCAAATTTCATTTAGACAGTACACAACACATATTTATTTAGTAACCATAAGATAAACACATTATCCATTGCATTTTTATAGTAAAAAACAACCAGTATAATTTGTTTGTTACCAACTAAAGGCTAATTGTTAAGAATGTAACCAATGTTGCTTACAAGTAACCATTAATATAAAAAACATAAGTACAAGTGTACATTAATATGATTCAGTAACCAAATATACAGTAACCAATTAATCAGTATACAACAACCAATATATATAAGTATAATCAGATTAACAATTGCGTGATGGTAACCAATGTAGTCAATAAGTAACCTCCAGTATAAAAGAAATAATTATCAAACAATATAACATTATAATCATACAAAGTAATCAGGTCAGCACTAAAGAGTAACCATTATAATTTTGCATGGTAACCTAGTTAGTATTAGTCAGTAACCAATATAATGTTAAACAGTAACCAAGTCAGCATTAGTCAGTAACCAAGTCAGCATTTTTCAATAACCAAGTCAGCAGTAATCAGTAATATTTGTTTGGTTACCATTATAATTTTACACAGCAACCAAATCAGTAACCATTATAATGTTACACAGTAACCAATTCAGCATTAGTCAGTAACCAATATAATGTTACACAGTAACCAAGTCAACATTAGTCAGTAACATTATGCAGTAACCAAGACAGCATTAGACAGTAACCAATTCAGCATTAGTCAGTAACCAATATAATATTACACAGTAACCAAGTCAGCATTAGTCAGTAACATTATGCAGTAACCAAGACAGCATTAGACAGTAACCAATTCAGCATTAGTCAGTAACCAATATAATGTTACACAGTAACCAAGTCAGTAACTAAGTCAGCATTAGTCAGTAACATTATGCAGTAACCAAGACAACATTAGACAGTAACCAATTCAGCATTAGTCAGTAACCAATATAATGTTACACAGTAACTAAGTCAGCATTAGTCAGTAATATTATGCAATAACCAAGACAGCATTAGTTAGTAGTCAAGTCAGCATTAGACAGTAACCAATATAATGTTACACAGTAACCAAGACAACATTAGTCAGTAACCAAGTCAGCATTAGTCAGTAATATTATACAGTAATCAAGACAGCATTAGACAGTAATCAATACAACATTAGACAGTATAATGCTACACAATAACCAAGACAGCATTAGACAATAATCAGCATATTGCAGGAAGGTAACCAATGTATTTAATGAGTAACCATTAATATAAAAAAGTTAGTAGAACTCATTTAAAAATTCTAAAGCAATCAAATAAACATTATTCAGCTACCAAATTTATAATAAACAGTAGTAACCAATTTATATCTATTTAGTAACCATAATATAAAACATATTTTCAAATGCATTTTGGAATCAAAACATTCCATATTCTTACTTTGTGACCATTTTTTAGTTCGAAAAACATAAGAAAGGTAACCAATATAGGAATTCGTAGTAATCATAGGTAACTATGTGCATATAACTTTTAAATTCACATACCTTAGTATTCAAATTTATATCGAAATTGCTGTTGATCTTGTAATCAACAATCACTTCGTGGTCGTAGGTTTTCGGTTACTGAACTTGAAGAAGTTGTTGATTTTGTATGCTATTTTATGATCTCAGAGTTGCGTCGCGGCAAAAGGTTTCGTCTTCTCCGATCTCAGAGTCTCGACAAAAGTTTTTGTCTTCTCCGATAGATTTGTCGTTGATCTGTTGTTCCGATTTCAAAGTTGCATGAATTTAGGTGCGGTTAGTTGTAAATATGAAAGTCGGTAACTGACGTGTAGGAGTTAATGATACATGATTTTAGCAACATAATATTGTGTTTGTGTTATTTTTGTAATTATTTTGTGTGTATTTTATTTCTGTAATTACTTTCTAATTGTTGCATATTTGTGTTAAGGACCCTTTTCTTTTCTTGTTTTTTCTTTGGAAACAATACCATGTCCAGAATTGTTGGGCCTTTGGGCTATTCCGTTATGAATATGACTTTGACCCAAAAGTTTTAACTAAATGTGGGCAGCCCTGACGTTGGCTAAGTTGTGGGCTTTTTGACTGGAAGTTTTTACTCTTCACATTTATTATGCAGGAAGCATGGGCTCTTATTCCAGAATTAGCATATTATCGTTAATATTTTTTTGTCATATTTTTTTCAATTTATTTTATAAGATAGATTAATTAATTTTATTTCTACCTATAATAATTGAATTATATAATTTATGACTGTATTATATGTATGCAAATATCTTAATAATAATTAATACTTTAATATTAGATAATATAATCTTCATAAGAAAATTGGTTCATTCCTAAACTATATTATCTAACTATTTTTCAAAGTTTTACAATAGCTAATTAAACTTTAAAAGAAACACTTTCTCTAATCCCAAATATATTAAAGTCTGTATTATAAAATATTCATATTTTAATGTATTAATAAGAGCATTGCTATCTCTTAAAACTATATAATTTATGTAATAATAGAATAATATTTAAACTCGAATAATGATACTATAATTTAACAATAATAAAATAATTAATTAGACAGTCAAATATTTTTGGAAGTGAGTATAAATTGTAATACGACACTAATTTTTTTTTAAAAAAATTACATTATAAGATGTCGTTTATTATAAGAATATGAAAGTCACGTAATAATCTAGATAGGGTTAAATAAATTATTATCGTTTTAAAATTAATTTTGGTCTTTTTGAATTTTAATTTAATTAATTACAGTGAGATAATTTAATTAAGTAGTTATAAATAAAGAGATACAAATACAATCACATAAGACACAAATATTTAGTTAGTTCACAACACGGGTACATTGTTACGTCCAGTACCAAACTTTTCTTTAAGATTTGAGATCATATTATTATCCGTAATAATAAATCACTCTTTTAACCAGATGGGAAAACATTTACAAAATTTTAAAGATCAACTTTCAACTATACACAATAAATTATGTTGGACAACAAGTTCCACGCTTCTTCCACAAACTTAATTGTACATGTATCTTTGAGTTCAATTATATTCTATGATCTACCTTGAAACGACAGACAATCTCTCTCACCTCACAAGTACACTATAGAGACCCAAGTCCCCATTAACCTCTCTGAGACTCTGATATTGATCTAAGAATTACTCGTCTTTCTCACACATACATAAAATAAACTAACTCCCCATTTTCTTTTGACAAAAATATTATTTGAATAATGCTTCTAAAATAAGTAGATAAAATTCAATGTGTGTGTGTGTGTGTGTATATATATATATATGTGTATATATATATATATATATATATATATATATATATATATACTAATAATTGCCCGTGCCTGAAGGCACGGCGTAACGAAAAATTAGATTAAAATTCGAAAAATATTATATTACCTAAATACTCTTTGCAACTTAAAATAACTTACGATCAGACATAAGAATTATATTAATTTACCAAACTACCACAATAATTAATTTTCCTTTAAAAATAGATATTCAGAAAAATCTAAACTTGTCTACAAAACTTACAATCATCAATAACAATTATTATAATTCATCACACCACCACAATAATAATTATTGTTGTTATAATAATAATAATAATAATAATTATTATTATTATTATTATTATTATTATTATTACTATTATTACTATTATTATTATAATAATTATTAATATTAATATTATTATTATAATTATTACTTTATTACTATTATTATTATTATTTATTATAATAATAATAATAATAATAATAATAATAATTAATAATAATAATTATTATTATTATTAATTATTATTATTATTGTTGTTGTTGTTGTTGTTGTTGTTGTTGTATTATTGTTGTTGTTGTTGTTGTTGTTGTTGTTGTTGTTGTTGTTGTTGTTATTACTATTATTATTATTATCATTATTATTATTACTATTGGATTTGATATTAAGTTAGAATGAATTTCAATCGTCCTTGTGCTTTGTCAAATGAAAGATTCAAAATAAGTTCTGTTTGATTATATAGATTATTATTGTTATAATAATAATAATAATAAAAATAATAATAATAATTCATTGTATTTCTTTTATGCCCTTATAATAAATATTCAACCATTACTCTTTTTTTGAAGAAACAACCTTCAATATCACAATTTTTATCACCACATTGAATGTTGTTGTTTGTATTCTCTTTTGTTAAAGTTCTATGGTTATGGATTTTAATGGTCAGTACACGTCAATCAATGAAGTTGAGAGTTCCAGTGTGATAAGTAATGAGTAATTAACTTATTCATTAATTCCATATTAAGGGGTATATGTGGAAAATTTCTGTTAAAAATTGCCACTTAAATTGATTTTCTTAAACTATGTTCCAAAAGAAATTAGCCGATAACTATGGGACGGATGGAGTATTATTTTAAATTAAAATTAGAATTAATCCGTACTTGTGCTTTCTAGTCCAAATTAATTAGAATGAATTAGAATATTTATTAATTATGAATATGAATAATTATTATTACTACAATTATTATTATTACTATTACTATTATTATTATAATAATAACTATTATTATAATTATAATAATAATAATTATTATTATTATATTACTATTATTATTATTAGTATTATTATAATAAGCATAATTCTTATTATTAGTACTATTATTATAATAATAATAATTATTATTTGTTTGTGTGTGTGGAGAAGAAAGGATAGAGAAAAATTTTGTGGGTGAACATGAGAGAGATTAGGGTGTAGGGGTGAATTTGATTTGGGCGGGAAGAAATATGAGTCTTTAAATTAAGTTGGAAAAATTAAGTTAGAATGAATCTGAACCGTTCTTGTGTTTTGTCAAATGAAAGATTCAAAATAGATTATATATATATATATATATATATATATATATATATATATATATATGGTAAAAATAGAGGTACACAGCCGTGTAACATTTAAAGTTACACGGTCTACGATCGTAGAGTGATTTCACTCTACGATCATAGAGTGAATTAACTCTACTATCCAGGGACTACTCTACGATCGTAGAGTGAAATTACTCTACGATCGTAGACCGTGTAACTTTAAAAGTTACACAGCTGTGTACCTCCATATTCCCCCATATATATATATATATATATATATATATATATATATATATATATATATATATATATATATATATATAAGTTTACGTACTTTTTATATTTTTTGTGTTTCTCAAATAAGTAAATAGCAATTAAGGTTTGGATAAGGAACTCTTATGTGTGTGATATGTTTCTCGTGTAAGCAAATACATTTTTTTATTTTTTTTCTATTTTGGGGATTGTCTTCTCAATTTTTTCAATTAAGGGATTAAATTTATAATTTTTTTCACTTTGGAGATTGACTTCTCAATTTTTTCAATTAGGGGATTAAACTTTTAATTTTTTCTGATTGCGTCTAATTGATAATACCACGTCAGAAATTGATGACATGACATCGACATGTGGCGAAAACATGCTTATGTGTAATATTAAGTCTCATTTTAACATTTATTCCATTAATTCTTTATACCAAAAATGGTTAATATAAAATCATTAGTAATTTTTTAAAGTAAATTTAATACATTACAAATTCAACTTAAAAAATATCATCAATAATTAATATAACGATAAATATTTTAAAATGTATAAATGTACTACTAATTAAAATCTTGAAATTTCATAATCATCAATAATCAATATAATGACAATTTTACCTTTTTTCGTATAAAAAATTAAGGTCTAAATTAAATATAGATTAATACTCTAAACTTTTAAGTTTATTTTATAATCATCAATAATCAATATAATTAATTTTTTATACCAAAAAGAGCAAAATTGTCTTTAAATTTACTTTTAAAAAATTAATGATGGTCTTATATTTACCCTTTTTGGTACAAAAAAATAAGACTTAAATATGAATTAGTACCCTAAATTATAGGGCATATTCCACTTCGGTGATCCACCTTTCAATTTTGTCAATTAGGTTATTAAACTATCAATTTTTTCTAATTACACAAATTGAACACGCCATGTCAACAATTGCTGACGTGACTAATTTAAGTAGGGTCTTAACAAGCTTACGTGGCAAAAAAATAATTTTTTAATCATAAAATAAATAAGTCTGATTTAATAGGGGGCAAAATGGTCAAAACAAAAATTAACATAATTAATTAAAATAAAAAAAAAATCCTTATATTTCATCCCATCCTTAATTAATTAAAATAAAACAAATCCTAGATCCAGATCCAGATCAACCTCTCCTCCCATCCTTTCCAGTTCCCCCACCACTCTCCGCCGCCACCACCATCGATCACCACCTCCACCTAAACCACCAACACCCTCCATTTCAGCCTGACAAGTCTAGCCTCTCCGCTGCTTTGACCGACGACCACCACCCTCTCGTTCGTCGGAAATCTCCTCAGCTCCATCGCCCTCACGTCCTCCCTGTCTCCGCCGTCCACCGCCGTCAAACCACCATTACCTCCAACCCCAACACAACATACCACTTCTACACTTGACCCAAAACAACTAAGAGCCCTCCAAAAAAGATGAGATCAATCCGTATGTTTGTTTGGCTGGAACCAGAGACCGTTGGGTTTTGTGAGAAATCAGATTTTTTTGATTGAAGTTGCACAGATCCAGTGAATAGCTTTGATCGAAGTTGCATAGATCCGTATGGTAAGCGACGGCAACGCCTCTCCTCGTCGGCGACGGCAACTCCTCTCCTCTTCCTCGACACCGCCGATTCCAAGCTCGGCTATTCGATAGATCTGAGATCTGAGATCCAGACAGAAGGCTTCTTAAGACATCGCTTTCATACTCCACTCTCTAGTTCACTGGTTAATCCTTCCGCTTCTGTAACAGAGGCTAAAAGGTGTGAACGAAGAAAGCTTCTTCTCTAGATTCCACAAGAAAGGGTTCGGAGATAAGCAACACGAGGACACTCGCTTTGGATCTCGGCGGCAACACGGAGAATGGGAGCGATGGACTGGAGGGAGGTCGGACCACCTCGTTGTCGGGAACCTTCATTGAGAGCGATGGACTGGAGGGAGGCTTCGGTTGAGCTAGGGTTTGCAATTTGGGGCTTTTGTGTTCGATCGATTGTTGATTTTAGAGTGTGTGTTTCTTTTATTTTAATTAGGGCTTGATGATTTTGCCCATGCTGATAAAATGATTAGATTATGTAATGAATAATAAATTATTTATTTGTCACGTAAGCTTGTTAAGACCCCACTTCAATTAGCCATGTCAGCAATTTCTGACGTGGCGCGATCAATTTTGTCAATTGAAAAAAATTGATAGTTTAATCACCTAATTGACAAAATTGAAAGGTGAATCACCGAAGTGGAATATGCCTTATAGTTTAGGGTACTAATTCATATTTAAGCCAAAAAATAATTGAATAAATGTTAAAATTAATAAGACTCAATATTACTGATAAGTTTTTTTTAGTTACGTGTCGTTGTCATGTCATCAATTTTCTGACATGACACTATCAATTAGACGTACTTAGAAAAAATTAAAAGTTTAATCCCCTAATTAAAAAAATTTAGAAGGCAATCCCTAAAATGAATTTTTTTTAAAATTTTAATCCCCTTATTGAAAAAATATAGAAAACAATTCCTAAAATGGAAAAAAAAATAAAAGTTCAGGGTAATCTGTGACACTTCCAAAATAGGTGCACACAACCCATTTTGAGTCGCCAAATACATGGTACAGAAACCAAATACAAACTTCATTAATACAGCTGTCGTACAAAATACGACAACACATACGCTGAGAGTTTTAATACAAATATTGTCTTGTAGACAATATTTAAACTCAAATAAAGTCTTCATTACGATTATTGTTACACTATTTTACAAAATAGTGATGATTGCTATTGTAAGAATCGAGAATTTCGTGAATAAATGATTATTTAATATAATAAGAAAATAAGTATTTATTTGAATATAAATATTGATGTGTTGTGAGATGAGTAGTTTAATTAATTCAAATTGAATTTATAAGTGTGGAGTTGTGATGAGAATTGAGAAATGCCTTGTGTGGCATGAGAAGGGTAATTTAAGTGGTTAAATTAATTGAGAAGAGAATAATTAATTTATAATGTGAATAATATTGAATAAAGTAATTTACATAATTATCTAGTATGGCAAGATAATAAATAAGGGTATCATCTATTAAGTAAAAAGGAATTAATTAATAGGAATTTTTGTAACAGGAACTAAGTTAGAAAAATTTCTAGAGTAGCGCAGCTACGCCACTCTTGTACTGTAAACCAGTGCAGCTGCGCCGGTAGTAAGACTTGGAAAAATATTTCCATTGTGTGCATGATTTATAGTGAGGGGGTTTATTCAAATTAATAAAGACTAAAGAATTAGTTATCCTTATTGTTAATGTGAACATTATTGTTAAATATTATTTCATGTTACTATGTGTAATATGGATAATGTGGATAGTAGTATTATATAATTACCTATTGCTTAAGACTAAATAAAGTGTGATATTTAATTGGGATTAATGATATACAAACATATATAGTAAAAATAATTAAATCATAAGGTTGATTTAAATAAGTTTTGTTATCTCATCCTATGTAATGAGACAATTAAATGTGTACTCTAAAGTATGGGAGTAAACAAAGATGTGTAATTAAAATATATATTTCTATACTAATGGGTGATTAATAGTAAAAAGAAGATATTAAATTATTAGTGATCAATTGAATTAAGTCCACACATGTTTTAAATATTGAATTATGTGGACTAATGTACATGGATTATATGAAGTGAGTACAAAACAATTCCTAATTTTCCTAATATAGTAACAATTGTACATTAAAATTCATTTTTGGAAAGTAAAGTAACTGAATTGAACTAGTTAATCACGTTGCTGGAAGTTTAAGCTCATCAGTACACATACAGTTCATGAACAGTAACCTATACTCTAAATTACGTAACTTCCAAGCCTGTACTCATTGGCTAGAAGATGGCTGATGGTGAGTGGTTGAACAACTTCTAATTAACCATTGTGTTCTCTTTCTACATGCCAGTCTCAAACTTCCATGCAAAACCATTAGCCAGTCCAAGTTTTCTCTATAAATAGCAGCTCCATTTTCAGTTTTACGTTGCTTTTGTTTGTCTGTTGAAAACTCTGATAACTTGAGTTTGAGTGGTTGTTGTTCAAAGAAGAGGCTAGCAATCTCAGAAGGAAAAAACTAAGTTAGTAAGCTTCAAGAGGTATAAAAATCTTAACTTTTGTACTTAATTGGGTTTTGCCAAGTTCTTGAAATTTCTTAGAATTCTTTGTCAATGGATATGAATTAACATGCTATAATATGTTTATGAAGTATGTTTACCTGTATGGAACCTTTAAGGATGAATTGAGCATGTTTAAATCAATAAAAATGAAGGTTGGTTGATGCTCCGTAAAACAGAGTACCTCACTGTTTCTGTTCTAGGCATGGTGCAGATGCGCCTAGTTTATACTAGGGTGCAGCGCAACTGCGCCATACCCATTATGAGAAGGGATTCTGTTATTCAATTGGTCAAATTTAATATGCTAAAATGACTTAAACATGCTTGAAAATAAGTATAACAAGTGGTACAAAGCTTCTTTGTGAATTATGAAGGGTCTACTATGATTTTAGAAGGAAATTTGTAACAAAACTTAAGGTTTTGAAAACGAACCTTGTTGAAACTTATGTTCTACAAGTGTTGAACTTAGTGGTTTATACACATGATTGAGTTCAAATATAAATGAGCACGATATAGTGTTTATAGTGTCTTTGTTCATGATCTAACTTGTTAGATCTTGGGTTAGAGACGTTTTCAAGAAAAACTTGGTATAATAGAACTAAGGTGTATGAATGCTACATGATGTAGGTTCTGATCTTGAAAAGGTGTTAACATTGTAACAACCCGATATTTTTTATATAATTAAATCAGAAATTTTGCGTATAATTTTTTTTTATTATTTTAAAGATGAAGATTTGTACAAGATAAAACATATGTATTTATGTGATAAATAAAAATATATTTATTACATGAATAGTTAAAAATAAATTTATTTCAGAATTATTGATTATTATAAAGTATATTTTTATAGTAATTAACTTTATAGTAGAAATATTTTTATTAATTATTTTTCATAAAAATATGATTATATATTATTTAAATAATATATGAAATGATTATAGAATAATTATAATAATTATTTTATCTTATTATATGGAATTATTTCAGATTAGTTAAGTTAATTATTTTTCTAACTTAATTAATAATGTCATTTATGTAAGATAAATCAGATATGGAATCCAAACTCTAATTTTAGATTTTGATCAAGGCATGAGAATAATAATATAATATTAATTATATTTTGATTTTTTAGTGCTATAAATATGTATTGTATATGTATGGACTGATTTTGGTTGGTTAATTATATTGCACGATGACCAAACCCTAGCATTAATTTGTTTAATCCTATTTTTTAAACTCAATTATGAGTACGAGACTGTTATATAACTGTGTTATATGATTTATGTTGTATATTATATAATGTTATGATTAATTAGGTAAACCCTAATTAATAGTTAGAAATCCTAATTAGCTAATCAAGAAAACCCTAGCAATATTTTTGTAAACCCTAGTTAGTAAGTCAATTAAGACTTTAAAATCTGTTAAGCCATCGTGTTATGTTGTATATGATATGTATTATAGATTTTAATGCTAATTATGGAAAACCCTAATCAGTAATTAAAAACCCTAATTTTGAAAACCCTAAACAATAGTTATAAACCCTAATTTTTAAAATTAGTAACCCTAATTACTAATCTTAAACCCTAATTGCTATAATTAGCAAGGTTAATTATAATTAGTGATATTAAACCCTAATATTCCTGTATAAAGTAATTAGAAAACTAACCTAATTAAGAAAACCCTAATTTGTAATTTTTAGAAATTAATTTTTATTTTAGAACTAAAATTTTATATTTTTTAAACCCTAATTGCTAAATCTTACAAATTCTATGTATTAAACCTTAGGGTTAAACCCTAAGGGTTTGTAAAGATTACAAGTTTACCATTAAAATTATAATACAATTGACCAAATTGCCCTTATGCACATTTTCTATTGGTTGCTTGTAAAATTTGACAATGCTTTAGTGGTTCAACCACTCTTGACATATCATGTCACTGAATTATACACATCTTAGCCATTTTATATCACCAATACATGCATCTTAGACTTCTATAAATAGATTGGAAGAGAGAGAAATGACATTTGCTAGCTTATTTTGTGCACAACACCCATCTAAACTCTCTCAAGCTCTCACATCCGAAAATATCAAGACATATCAGTAACAAAACAAGCCCCACTATCATCTTTAATCAAATCAGAAGCTAGAATCAAAATTATTCTTACAAAGGTATAAAAACCCTAGCTATAATCTGATCTTGATTTGCATGTTAGATGTTATGATTTATTGTAAAAACATGTTGTTTATAATGTATAATGATGATCTGGGTTGCTAGATGTTAGATCCATAACATCTAGAGGCTCGGATTTAAAGTTTTACAAAATCTGGAAAAATTTATTTTGTGTTCTAACAACCGAATGTCAGGCCTTGTATCTCTGTGATCTTTAATGAGTTTTGTGTTTTGAAAGTTGGTAGTTGTAGTTTGATATGTGCTCTTTGATCTGGGATGGAAATCAAGATTAGATCATATGTATATTTACAAGTTATGTTTTGTAAATGTTGTTATATCAGGGTTATAGTATGATAGATGAACTTCAACCTTATGCCTTGATATCACCTAAATGATAATTAGATGGGGTTTAGCAGCCGGTCAAACGAGCAAGGTCGAACACATTTTCTGTTTTCTGGGTAACCCAGAAAAACATTTGAATGTGTTGCCTGACATGGTTTGACCGGATCTTATTTGCTTAATTTGTTGTTTTTATGATGATGTTTTGTGATAGACCTGTAGTACTACATGTAGTCTACAACCTGGAACCTTTAGATCACAAAAATAGTACATGGATTGCAAGTTGTGGAAGCCCAAAAGTGCTTGCTCGAACTGTTCTTCATTTCTGGGCAACCCAGAAATGAAGAACAACCTCTGACAGCCACTTTGATAACTTAAATCTCTCTCAATTTATGCTTGTTGGCCATGATTCTTGTTGGATCATGTAGATCTACACTAACACTATAAGATCCGACCACAAGCATGCTTTGAATCATCACAGATTAAGAATAACACTTGGTCAAAGTAGTACCCACGATAGCTGCACATGAGTTTCTAGGTTTCATGAAGAACACGAAGAACACCTATGACGACTGTTCTGTCGCTATAGGCAGTCTTTAGCTGCACTTAATTTCTAAAAATTATTTTTTTATTACATAATTATAGAAAATTAGTTTTTAATTATTAAAAATACATAATAAATTATTAAAAATTATTTTAAAGTTCGAAAATACTTTTTTAATTATTTTAAGTATATTTCATAAATATTTAATAGTTTTGAAATATTAATGGTATTTAATTTATTTAATTATAATATTAAATAAATTATTTAAAAATGATTTTAATACTCAAAAAATCATTTAAAATTTTTAAGTTATTTTTAATGACTTTTAATATTTTGTGATAAATTTCATTAATAAATTAATATTAATTATAATTTAGTTATTTAATAAATGAATTAAATAAATTAATTAAAAATAATTTTATTATATTAAAAATCATTTTAAATAATAATAAGGTATTTAAAAATATTTTAAGTTATAAAATATAACTTTCAATATTTAAAGGTAAATTTCATTAGTTAATTTAATATTAATGATATTAGAATTATTTAATAATTACATTACATAAATTAGTTTAAAAATAATTTTAAAAATTATTTTAAATGAAAATAGAGTATTTAAAAATATTTTAAGTTATAAAATATAACTTTTAATATTTAAAGGATAATTTCATTAGTAAGTTAATATTAATGATATTAATTTAATATTAATGATATTAGAATTATTTAATAATTATATTAAATAAATTAGTTTAAAAATGATTTTAAAAATCATTTTAAATGAAAATAGAGTATTTAAAAATATTTTAAGTTATAAAATATAAATTTTAATATTTAAAGGATAATTTCATTAATAAGTTAATATTAATGATATTAATTTAATATTAATGATATTAGAATTATTTAATATTTATTTTAAATAAATTAGTTTAAAAATGATTTTAATATTATAAAAATTATTTTAAATAAAAATAGAGTATTTAAAAATATTTTAAGTTATAAAATATAACTTTTAATATTTAAAGAATAATTTCATTAATAAGTTAGTATTAATGATATTAATTTAATATTAATAATATTAGATTTATTTAATAATTATATTAAATAAATAATTTTAAAATGGTTTTATTAATTTAAAAATCATTTAAAAAGGATATAAATGAATTAAAAATATTTTAAGTTATATTTAATGACTTCTAATATTTTGAGTAATAGTACATTAATATTTTAATATTAATGGTAATTATTTAAAAATGATTTTAAATATTTTAAAAATTATTTAAAGGCAATATAAATGTTTTAAAAATATTTTGAGTTATTATAAATAACTTTAATATTTTGGTAATGGTTTCATTAATAGTTGAATATTAACTAAATGTTAATGATAATAGAATTGTTTAATATTTAAATTATTTAATAATGATTCCGGTGTTTGAAAATTTATGATAAATCATAATAAATGTTTAAAAATTATTATAAGTCATTTAAAAATAATATGACTGATACTTACAGATATTGAACTTGGGGATAGAGTCTTAGACTCGATAATTACCCGATAAAGCTGTCGGTACACCGACATATTTCAGAAATTGATCTGGACTTAGATAATTTGACTTGATAAGTGTTTGTTTGTGATTCAATGACTGTTGAATATGTGTGACAATGTGATTAGGTTATGTGCTGACTGCAATAAGTAGTATTATGTGTTACGATATGTTATTCTAATCAGTAAAATGATCTTATTACTGATAGGTTATTATACAAAAGATAAAAAACTAAGTTGCGTATTGTAAGCAGCAGACCAGGCAAGTATCCTACCTTTGTATTTTCGTTATGCAATGGACAGAAGTAAGAGAGTTTTAGAATTATATTATTATTGTACCAGATTATTAACCCTGTTGGTATATATGTTATATCCTATCATTGATTATCAACATGGTACTATATTGTAATTCATATATATATATATATATATATATATATATATATATATATATATATATATATATATATATATATATTGATTACCAGTATGCATACAGTAAGTAAAAGTCGTCTAAGCTATTTGATCAGCTAGACACAAATTTAGAAATATCATTGAATATGATAAAACCTTTTTGTATCCAATCAAATTGTTTTAGTTCGGATTCCCGACTAAGTATGAACATCCCAAACATGAGAAAACTTTTATGCGCCCAAGGCGGACAGAGTGAACGATAATATCGTTCTTGTATGTAGTATTGATCAATACAGGGCATAACGGGCTGATCACCCCCGTGCCCGTAAGTTATGACGGTTTGCGGATGAAGTTCTGCTAAACCTATTTGAAAATTAAAAATAATGTTCATAGTATGCCTCCTTAACCCTACCTATAGTCAGTATGTAGTTTCAAAAATTTGATAGAGAGTTGTTATGTTATTATTATCGGTTCAGATTACTTCATAACTATTGATTTGGTGTAGAAGGATAGTACAAAGAAAATATTTAATCCTTTCAGCTAATATTTATAATTGTTATTACTTGTTGGACACTCAAATGCTCATCCTTGCTTAATTTAAATATTTTCAGCTAAGTGTGAACAACCAGAAGGCTCATGCAGAAACAAAGGAAAAGAAAAGCAAACAGAATAAGATTTGTGGGATTCTATGTAATAATTTGATATTATTAGCACAATGATATATATTATCTATCATTAATTGTAATGAATGTTTAAAAGTTGCGTACTTGGGAATAGACTCTGATATGTAAATTAAGTTTAATATTTATATTACTGTTATTATTATTAGTATTATTCCGCTCATAGAAATGGTATCGCGAAGCACCGAGTTCGGGTTTTAAGTACCTGAATTTGGTGGCCTTACAGGTTGGTATCAGAGCTTAGGGTTAGAAACCTTAGGTGGGATAGACCTTAGGCTATAACCTTAGAATAGAGGAAAACGTTGAAAATATAAATAACTCATATAGAGTTTAAAGAGAGATGAATTGAATAGTTCATCGTCATACAAAATAAAAGATAACTTCTATAAAACAATTATTTGTTGGGTGTATATACTATATGCTAATCAGGATAATTTATGTGTATAGATGTCTGGTGGAAAAGGCTTGTTATATGCTTATAGCATGAATAAGGATCAAATCCATACACTCGAGCTAATATAAAATCCAATAGTTGAAATATAGGCTCACGATGAAAATAATTTTGACGAGGTGGTTATTTTAGAAAATATAGTACCAGATCCGGAGATGGTGGAGTTGACAGATAGTGATTCGGACACTAAAGTTGAAGCTGATCAAGCATTAACGGAGGTGCAGAATCTGAGGAACAAAGTTTCTTTTCTGGAAAAACTGTGGGAAATAGAAAAACTACTAAATAGTCAGTTGCGAAAAGCCTTACTTGAAATAATGGAAGAACAAGATAAGCTTAAAATTCAAATTGATCAGATGGGAGCCACAAGCAACACATCGTGTGTAGCTCCGAGCAATAAGGGAAAAAAAAGATAGAAAACCATGACTTAGGAAAATTCGATAAGAAGAAAGGGAAAAGAATATGTTACATTTGCGGTTATGAGGGACATACCACTCTTTATTGCCCCGACTATGAACCAAGTGCATGTTTTATCTGTGGGATAAAAGGTCATCAGGCGAAGGGTTGTCCAAGAAAAAGGCGTAGTTAATAAGTAGTATAGGTTCTGTTGTGTAGGTCTATTTAATGTAATATATATGATAAGTACGTCTGTGTAATGTAATGTTCCCAACTTTTGTATTAGTCAAGGTTGTAAATCCCAACTTTTATGGTCACAAAGGGATAGCTGATGTTTAAAGCAGTATGTGCTATGCTATGTAAAGTATTCGCTAAATGAATATGAATCTATGTTTGAGTAATGAAACTAGTTTAATATATTAAACTTATGCGATAAGGTTTAGAATGTAAGTTAATAAAATGTAATTTATGGTTTTTACTTATCCTGATAATGCCGCCAAGACATCGAACTTGAAACCAAAGGGCAGAAGAATCTGTCAACAATGTTGAGGGACAACAACAAGCAGACTCGATGCAGTACTTTGCAAACATGATAGCACAAGCTATACACAAAGAATACCAGCCGCAGGGAACCAGCTAGATAATCGCCTGACAAATTTTAAGAATTTCAAGGCTATAGAACCGCCAGAATTTAGAGGTACAACTGACCCTGTTGAAACCTAAACTTGGGTTAAAGAGATTGAAAAGGTGTTTGTGATAGCTAGGGTAGCTGATGGGCAAAAGACCGCTTTTGCCACCTATATGATGAAAGGGGAGGCAAACTTTTGGTGGGAAGCAAATCAGGCGAGGGCGGGAGAAGGTGTAGTTACATGGGATAGATTCAAAACTTTATTTTTTGAAAACTATTTTTCATCTAGTATGTAGGCTAGGATGGAGGTGAAATTTTTAGAGTTGAAGCAGGAGAATATAACTGTTGCGGAGTATGCCACAAAGTTCAATGAGTTGGCTAGGTTCGCTCCGCATCAAGTTGATACGGAGGATAGGAAAGCGAGAAGGTTTGAGCTGGGATTAAAACCCTGGCTCTATAATAAGGTAGTGGTGTTGTAGATTCCTATATTTGTAGCACTCATGGAGAAGGCTATTATTGTTGAGGAGGGGAGTGAGGCCATGAGCCTCTACAATAAGGAGAGAAAGAACAAGGGTAAGGTCGAAGGAGCAGGGAAGGTGGAAATTAATAGTGGAGGTAGAAGTGTTAGTAGCAAGAGGAAGGGGAACTATTTTGGAAATGTTCAGGTGAAACAAGAAGGTGTTAAGAAGCCAGCGGTACAGTGTAAGACTTGTGGAAAGAACCACTCTGGAGAATGTTTGAAGGGGAAGTTTGTATGCTACAAGTGCGGGCATGAGGGTCATATCTCTCCCAACTGCCCCAATCCTAGGATGAACAGTAGGTATATTTTGTGCGGATCGACTGAACATAAGGTGAAGGATTGCCCGAAAAGGAGAATGGAGGCAGGAAGTGTGAATACTGGCAAGGGCAGCGGGACTTTAGCGATCACGGGACCAACGTCATCAAGCAAGCGAACAAAATCTACTGTGAGAGTCTACAATATGATGGTCCAGGATACCATAGTAGCTGGTGGTGCAGTTTCAGGTATTATTTGTATAACTCTTATTTTCTTTTACATGATTTTCCTATATATAGTAAATTATTTTATAAAGAAATTTTGAGGGAGAAATTTGAGTTCTTTTAGAAATCAAAATTTTCCATTTAATCAGATAGACAAGCTTTATGTGAATAGTTAAAGATCAGTTTGATCAAAGTTGGTCGAGATCTACTTACGAAGATTGTGTGTGCTATGTACCCTGGTATGATTATATATTATTTAAATAATATATGAAATGATTATAGAATAATTATAATAATTTTATCTTATTATATGGAATTATTTCAGATTAGTTAAGTTAATTATTTTTCTAACTTAATTAATAATGTCATTTATGTAAGATAAATCAGATATGGAATTCAAACCCTAATTTTAGATTTTGATCAAGGCATGAGAATAATAATATAATATTAATTATATTTTGATTTTTCAGTGCTATAAATATGTACTGTATATGTGTGGACTAATTTTGGTTGGTCAATTATATTGCATGATGACCAAACCCTAGCATTAATTTGTTTAATCCTATTTTTTAAACTCAATTATGAGTACGAGACTGTTATATAACTGTGTTATATGATTTATGTTTTATATTATATAATGTTATGATTAATTAGGTAAACCCTAATTAATAGTTAGAAATCCTAATTAGCTAATCAAGAAAACTCTAGCAATATTTTTGTAAACCCTAGTTAGTAGGTCAATTAAGACTTTAAAATCTATTAAGCCATCGTGTTATGTTGTGTAAGACCCCAAATTTTATGAATAAAGATGAATTTTTTATAAATATCATTTTTGAATATTATGGAGTGAATTTGATATAATGTTATAGTTGTAGGTAATATTTATAAATTTTGCAGAGTACGCAAGTTGTTATATAATATTCGATTGGTCGGGGAATATTCGTTTTAACAGGAAATATTCGTACGTCGGCACAATCATTGGTGGACCCCACAACGGAATTATTGTCGGATTGAGAAAACGATAAAAATATCTTTTTATAAAATAACGACGAAAGTTTTACCGTTAACTGTTGGAATACCTGGTGGTTAAAATACAGTAGTACGCGTTGTTGCACAGTAGCACATGGTATTGCACAGTATTTTTGAATTATTGATTCTTATATAAGAAGGCACTACTCAATAATTGTTACAGTAATTATTGTTAAATATTTTATTTTATTAGTTCAATAATTGCTACGTTGATATTTCAAATTATTGTTGTTTTAATAATTGTCAATGCACAGTATTTTCCATTGTCAGATCAATAATTCATATTATTTGAATAATATTATTAGATAGCATTATTGGCAATGTCTAGCAAGTTCTGTCAAGAAAAGGTTTGGTCACCTAATTGCGCGCCAGTAAGGAAAAATCCTTATCGGAAAGCCCCCTCTTTCCTGGGAACGACCTAGTTGTCATTATTGTGATTCTGTAATATTATTTATGAATAATTAATTATTAATTTATATGATAAGAAAATATTTATTTTATGTGGACATAAATGATGGATAGAAAAATATTTATTTTATGTGATTATAAATGAAGGAATTAATGTTGAGGTGTTTTGTCAGAATAGATGTATTAAAAATTAAATCAGTGTTCTTAAAGCTCTATTGCGTGAGTTATAATTTTGATCCGGCCGTTGGATCGTCGTGATTTTTGGATATGTTATGCATATATAAGTTCAGTATATGTACACAAATTTTGAACCGTTAAAAATTAACGAATGAATTGTTATGAATTTTAAAAGGTGTTAAAAACCATCCGTTTATGAAGTTTGAATATTTTCTGTCTGGAATTTGGAAAAACTTAAAGCTACAAAGTTGTAGAGAATTAAATTTTCTATGGAAAGGACATGAGATTCAAATTTTTTTGATAAAATGGCTATTTATTATGAATTGTTGAAGTTTCAGAAATTAAAATATTTTTATTAAAATTATGGGTGAGACCTACTTTTGTTTTTTGTTGAAAACATGTGCTGGAATTAAAATTCAAAGGTGGAGGGCTGAACTAGTCTTGGCATACATAGGAAGAAAATTTTAAAATAATATTATTTTATTACTTTAGTCTCCTGTGGCGTTCTAGCATTTTTCTATAGGCGCTTAAGTTAGAATTAAAAATTACACCAGAATCAGAGAATTCTTCTTCTATAATCTTGAGCGTATTTCTTTAGAGTTTTAGAAAGCTTTGATCGTAGAAATCAGTGAAAGTTTTCTTCAAGAATATCCCCGCTATACCAGTTAGAATACTCTTCTTTTCAAGATAATGGATGTTATTTTTATTCAATATTCGCTTGAAATAATATTTTCTTCCATGCTCTGTAGTATGCAAGTAATATTATTTCGTTTCAGATTTCGAATTCTATACTCGTTTTGTTAAAATTTTGGCTTCTATACTCTATGAAATTAGTAGAATATCCTTGATATTTGCGCATCATCCAGTATCTTTTCATGAAAATATTATTCTGAGCATTCTTGATAAGTTTTAACTTTTTTATGCCGGAGTAATATTCATGGGGTTACTATTCCCAAAGTACTATTCACGGAGTACTATTCACTTGAGTACTATTCACCCGGGATACTATTCATGATAAAAATTGATTCGTTTTCGGTCCAAATTATTTTTGGTACAATATTATTCTTGAATTTTACTCCACAAAGCAGTATCATGTTGACAATTTGGACATTATTGATTTCTGGATAAATTAAATTATAAATCTTTAAAAATTTATCCTTGAACTTGTTTTATTGAATTTTATATCATTGTCATCATCCTCATGTTTATATTATGTTGAAAGTCATATGTGGCCTGTAGTGCATAGATGAACTTGGTATGATTATGACTATGAATTATTCGGTATAATCATGACCGTAATGTTACAAATAATGTGGTAAAAGTCCTCATTGGCCCGTAGTGCATTGATGGACAGTTGTTGGCATGATCATGACCATTGGTGAATACACGAATATCCTTAGCCCGTAGTGCATGGATAATTTGTGGTCGTGATCTAATGAATATCCTTGGCCGTAGTGCAGGGATGATGTGGATTATTTATTAAGCTGAGTCTCAGCGATAAAAGTGATGAAAAACCTTCTAAATCATAGAAGATAGTAGATTTTATTCTCTACTTGACTCTTCTAATGAATTGCTTGTTCCGCTGCAGTTAAACTTGATGTTTGTTATATTTTATCAGTTTAACACTGTTGAAGGCTAACGATAAATTATTCTGTATTATCTTAGTCATAATATTTCTTACTGGGTTAGTTGAGCTCACACTTTTGCTTTCATTGTTCTCTTCAAGAAATGAGAACGTAGCCGGGACTAGTCGGGGAACGGAGTGACGGTCCAGATGATAGCATTAGTAGTCCTCACTATTCTACGAAATAGTGTGATAATAAATGTATTGAGGACTTATTTTGAGTTTTAATACTGTCTAGAAGACAATATTAGTATTAAAACTCACAGCTCATGTTGTATATTTAAGTTTGTACTTGAATTTTGTACCACATATTTGGCGACTCAAGATGGGTGATGTATATCTATTTTGGGGGCGTCACAGTTGGTATCAAAGCTTAGGGATATGATCTCTGGTTGAGATGTGAGACAAGAACTAGGAGGGGAGAGACGGAAAATTCCTTCACTAGTATGACCTACCTAAGTTTATTTGGTATTTAATTGGTCGGTCAGAGTATAGGGATAATATGTTGCATGTTAATTAACCCTTGTTTTGTGGCAATATTTGAAAATGACATCCTAGAATATTGAGAATAGCAATGGAGCACAGGAGACCATTGAGTCACCTCAGATCAATACCTAGGATAATGTGCAACAGGAAGACAATAATCTTCAGTTAAACAACAAAGATCAAATGATGAACGATGGAATGTTCAGAGGCTTTATGCAATTCATGCAACATCAGGCGAGAGCGGCTCTTATCCAAATTATAGGTGGAAACACTGAAAACTCTTGGACGGTCACCGCTAAACAGTTCAAGGAGTTGGGACCACCGGAGTTTTTTGGAGAGCCAAAACCACTTAAGGCGGAGACGTGGATAAAGTAAATCAACAAGATATTTGATGTCTTGGGATACTCTGAGGAGAAAAAGGTTCCCTTTGCCACCTTCATGTTGCGGGCAGAAGCAGATTACTGGTGGGAATCTGTAAAGCGTACTTAATCTGCCACACTGAAGATGTCTTGGGAGAAGTTCCAAGAACTGTTCAACGACAAGTACTTTCCCGAAAGTATTCATCACATGAAAGAGGTAGAGTTCATTAAGCTGGAGCAAAACAATATGACCGTGTCACAGTACGAAGCCAAGTTTGCTGATTTGTCCCGGTTTGCATCCCACTTAGTTGATAACAAGGAGAGAATGACACGGATGTTTCTAAGAGGTTTGAAATTTGAGATACGCCAATACTTAATTTCTCACAAACTATGTTTATATTCAGATGTTGTAAATAGGACTCAGTTATTGGAGCACAATAACGAGTCAACCCAACCAAGAGAGAGCAGTCGGCAAAATAATAATACCAGTGGTAGCAGTCATCGAAGCGGTGACAACAAACATGGAGGGAATTAACATGCCAGAAATGGTAACCACTTTGGTGGTAATCATGGCCAAGACAATAAGAGTAGACATTTCAAGAAGAGGAGATTTAACAATGATGGAAAGACGTCAGCACCAGCACCCGTTGTTAAGGAAGGAGAACGACCACCTATCATATGCTTCAAATGTGGAGTGGAGGGACACGTCAGTCCAAACTTCGCGAAGCAATCCAAAGCGTGTTATAATTGTGGAAGAGAAGGTCACCTAGCCCAATTTTATTGTGCACCAAAGACATGTCCAGCTGGAATGGAGGCACCAAAGGCCGTCCCAGAAAAGTCAAAGCAGGTAGTTCAAGGGAGAGCGTTTGTCGTGACCTCCCAGAAAGCAAGGAACCCAAATGAGGTCATCACGGGTAAGCTTATCATAAACTCTAGCGAAGTCTATACCTTATTTGATACCGGTTCTACCCATTCTTTTATTTCTCATTTTTGCGCTCAACGTTTAAATTTGACTCCGGAGAAATTAGACTATGACTTATCTGTTGAAACTCCGTTAGGAGAAACCTTCATTACATCCACTGTTTATAAGTCTTGTTTAGTTCAAATCGGTACCCTCACATTACCTGTCGATCTTATTTCATTGAAAATACTTGCATTTGACGTAATTATAGAGATTGATTGGTTAACTACTCATCATGCAAAAATTAATTTTTTTTCGTAAGGTTGTTAGCTTTCATATTCCTAACCAACCTATTATGCGAATTCAAGCAACCAAACCATTAAAATCAATCACTGTCATCTCAAGCCATAAAGCTATTCGTTTATTGAAAAACGGATGTCAAGCTTTCTTAGCTCATGTCTGATTTAAACAAAAATACGTCAGTTTTGAAATATATTTCTATTGCTAATAAATTTTCTGACGTAATCCTTGAAGAACTTCCTGGCCTACCCCCAGAGTGAGAAATTAAATTTTGTATCGACCTTGAACCGGGTACAAAACCCATTTCCAAAGCCCCATATCGAATGGCTGCTGTTGAACTTCAGGAGTTAAAGACCCAATTACGGGAATTATTAGACATCGGTTTTATTTGTCCTAGTACGTCTCCTTGGGGTGCTCCTGTTCTATTCGTGAAAAAGAAAGATAGGAGTATGCGATTTTGTATTGATTATCGGGAGTTGAATCATGTCACCATCAAGAATAGGTACCCATTACCACGTATTGATGACCTGTTTGACCAGTTGCAAGGTGCCAAATTCTTTTCAAAGATCGATCTTCGCTCCGAATATCATCAGTTAAAGATTAGAACCGATGACATTCCAAAGACGGCTTTCATAACTTGGTACGGGCTTTATGAATTCCTAGTCACATCTTTTGGATTGACTAATGCTCCTGCTGCCTTCATGGATATGATGAACCTAGTATTTAAGAAATATTTAGATCACTTTGTGGTCGTCTTTATTGATGACATCCTCATATATTCCAAAGCTGTGAAAATCATGAGCAACACTTGAGGTTGATACTCCTAAAGCTTCGTGAAAATAAGCTTTATGCCAAGTTGAAGAAATGCGAGTTCTGGCTTGAGGAAGTAGCATTCCTTGGGCACGTAGTATCAAGTCAAGGAATATCTGTTAACCCGGTAAAGATTGAAGCTATTTAAAGCTGGGAGCAACTTAAATTAGTGACCGAAGTACGTAGCTTTCTCAGCTTAGCTGGTTATTATCGGAGATTCGTAGAAGGGTTTTCTCGAATCGCTACTCCATTAACTCAGCTGACTCAAAAAGATACAAAATTCGATTAGAGCGTGAAATGTGAGAAGAGTTTTCAAGAACTCAAGAGGAGACTCATTTCAGCACCTGTTCTGACAATACCATCTGGCTCGGAGGGATTTGTCATCTACAGTGATGCTTCGGGCAAAGGGTTAGGATGTGTTCTCATGCAACATGGGAAAGTCATAGCCTATGCCTCTCGGCAACTCAAAGAATATGAGTAGAATTATCCTACTCATGATCTAGAGTTGGCAGTTGTTGTATTCACACTTAAAATTTGGAGGCATTACTTGTATGGGGAGAAAGTGGAGATCTTTACGGATCATAAAAGCCTCAAATATTTCTTCACCCAAAAGGAACTCAACATACGACAATGACGTTGGCTTGAACTGTTAAAAGATTATGACCATACCATTCAATACAATCCTGGTAAAGCGAACGTAGTAGCTGACGCATTGAGTAGAAGATCATATGCGGGTACGAGTGCGATATTGTCAACGCAAAGGCCCATTTTATATGACTTGCAAAGGATGGAGATAAAGTTAAAGACTCTAGGTACCCATGTGATGACATCGAATATACGAGTAGAACTGACTTTAATCGATAAAGTTAAAGCTGCTCAAGCTACAGACCTGGAGCTGATGCGTATGAGGAAGAAAGTGCAAGAAGGTGCTATGCCAGAAGCAAGAATCGATGAAGAAGGAATACTTCGAGTCAACTCTAGACTTTGTGTTCCTAATGATTCTGACTTGAAGTATAAAATCATAATGGAGGCGCACAACACACCATTTGCAATCCATCATGGGAGTACCAAAATGTATCATGATCTTCGACATACATTTTGATGGAGCAATATGAAGAGAGAGATCGCGGAGTTTATCTCAAGGTGTCTAACTTGTCAACGAGTCAAGGCGGAGCATCAAGTACCAAAAGGTCCATTACAACCACTTAAAATTCCAGAATGGAAGTGGGAGCACATTACCATAGATTTCGTTACCAGTCTTCCCAAGGTTTCTCAAGGCATAGATGCGATTTGGGTCATTGTTGATAGATTGACCAAGTCGGCTCATTTCTTACCTATACGAGAAACTTATACACTTGAACGTCTTGGACGTATGTACATTAACGAGATTGTAAGATTGCATGGTATGCCAGTATCCATAGTTTCTGATCGAGACCCAAGATTCACTTCAAGATTTTGGGTTAGTTTACAAAAAGCTATGGGCACGGATTTACGATTTAGTTCGGCTTATCATCCTCAAACGGACGGGCAGTCAGAGAGGACTATTCAAACTCTTGAAGATCTATTAAGACTCTGTGTACTTGACTTCAAGGGAAGTTGGGACAAGTTCTTACCATTGGTGGAGTTTTTCTACAACAACAGTTATCAAGCAAGTATTGACATGACTCCATTCGAGGCGTTGTATGGAAGAAAGTGTCGTTCTCTAGTATGCTGGATGAGGTGGGTGAAGCAACATTGTTGGGACCGAAGTTGGTACGTATGACTACGAAAAAAATTTAAACGATCCGACAACGTATAAAAACCTCACAAGATCGACAAAAGAGTTATGCTGATCTTCATCGAAAAGACGTGAAATTCGATATTGGAGATCATGTGTTGTTACGTGTTGCTCCATGGAAAGGAGTTACGAGAATTAGAAAGAGAGGAAAGCTCAATCCTTGATTCATTGGCCCATTTTTAATCCTCGATTGAGTAGGAACTGTGGCCTATAGACTCGCTTTACCGCCAAGTATGTTTCGTGTTCATAATATTTTTCACATATCTATGTTACGTAAATATGTGGAAGACTTGAACCATATTACTGAGTTAGAACCGGACGAAATAGCGGAAGATTTAACGTATGAAGAGATTCCTGTTAAAATCTTGGATAAGAAAGAGCATATTTTACGCTCCAAGGTTATACCTCAAGTCAAAGTTTTGTGGAGAAACCACGATGTTGAGAAAATGACCTGGGAGTTAGAATCTGAAATGAAATCAAGGTATCCTCACGTATTCATCATACCAGGTATGTACCCTAATTTCGAGGGCGAAATTTCATAAGAAGGGGAAGTTGTAAGACCCAAACTTTTATGAATAAAGATGAATTTTCTATAAATATCATTTTTGAATATTATGGAGTAAATTTGATATAATGTTATAGTTGTGGGTAATATTTATAAATTTTACAAAGTACGCAAGTTGTTATATAATATTCGATTGGTCGGGGAATATTCATTTTAACAGGGAATATTCGTACGACGTCACAATTATTGGTGGACCCCACAACAGAATTATTGTCGGATTGAGAAAATGACAAAAATATCTTTTTATAAAATAACGGCGAAAGTTTTACCGTTAACTGTTGGAATACCTGGTGGTTAAAATACAGTAGTACGCGTTGTTGCACAGTAGCACACGGTATTGCACAATATTTTTGAATTATTGATTCTTATGTAAGAAGGCACTACTCAATAATTGTTACAGTAATTACTGTTTAATATTTTATTTTATTAGTTCAATAATTGCTACGTTGATATTTTATATTATTGTTGTTTCAATAATTGTCACTGCACAGTATTTCCCATTATCAGATCAATAATTCATATTATTTGAATAATATTATTAGATAGCATTATTGGCAATGTCTATCAAGTTCTGTCAGAGAGATGTTTGGTCACCTAATTGAGCGCCAGTAAGGAGAAATCCTTATCGGAAAGCCCCCTCTTTCCTGAGAACGGCCTGGTTGTCATTATTGTGATTCTGTAATATTATTTATGAATAATTAATTATTGATTTATATGATAAGAAAATATTTATTTTATGTGAACATAAATGATGGATAGAAAAATATTTATTTTATGTGGTTATAAATGAAGGAAATAATGTTGAGGTGTTTTGTCGGAATGGAGGTATTAAAAATCAAATCAGTGTTCTTAAAGCTCTATTGCGTGAGTTATAATTTTGATCCGACCGTTGGATCGTTGTGATTTTTGGATATGTTATGCATATATAAGTTGAGTATATGTCCACAAATTTTGAATCGTTAAAAATTAACGCATGATTTGTTATGAATTTTAAAAGGTGTTAAAAATCATTCGTTTGTGGAATTCGGATATTTTCTGTCTGGAATTTGAAAAAACTTAAAGCTACAAAGTTGTAGAGAATTAAATTTCCTATGAAAAAGTTATGAGATTTGAATTTTTCTGATAAAATGGCTATTTATTATGAATTATTGAAGTTTCGAAAATTAAAATATTTTTATTAAAATTATGGGTGGGACCAACTTTTGTTTTTTGTTGAAAACATGTGCTGGAATTAAAATTCAAAGGTGGAGGGCTGAACTAGTCTTGGCATGTGTAGGAAGAAAATTTTGAAATAATATTATTTTATTATTTTAGTCTCCTATGGCGTTCTAGCATTTTTCTATAAATAGGCGCTTAAGTTAGAATTGAAAATCATACCAGAGTCAGAGAATTCTTCTTCTATAATCTTAAGCGTATTTCTTTAGAATTTTAGAAAGCTTTGAGCGTAGAAATCAGTGAAAGGTTTTTTTTCAAGAATATTCCTGCTATACCAGTTGGAATACTCTTCTTTTCAAGGGAAGGGATGTTATTTTTGTTTAATATTCGCTTGAAATAATATTTTCTTTCATACTTTGTAGTATGTAAGTAATATTATTTCGTTTCAGATTTTGAATTTTATACTCGTTTTGTTAAAATTTTGGCTTCTATACTCCATGAAATAGTAGAATATCCTTGATATTTGTGCTTCATCCAGTATCTTTTCATGAAAATATTATTCTATGTATTCTTGATAAATTTTAACTTTTTCATACCAGAATACTACTCATGGGGTTACTATTCCCGAAGTACTATTCACTTGAGTACTATTCACCCGGGGTACTATTCATGATAAAAATTGATTCGTTTTCGGTCCAAATTAGTTTTGGTACAATATTATTCTTGAATTTTACTCCACAAAGCAGTATCATGTTGACAATTTGGACATTATTGATTTCTGGATAAATTAAATTATAAATCTTTAAAAATTTATCCTTGAACTTGTTTTTATTGAATTTTATATCACTGTCATCATCTTCATTTTTATATTATGTTGAAAGTCATCTGTGGCCTGTAGTGCATAAATGAACTTGGTATGATTATGACTAGGGATTATTCGGTATAATCATGACCGTAATGTTACAAATAATGTGATAAAAGTCCTCATTGGCCCGTAGTGCATTGATGGACAGTTGTTGGCATGATCATGACCATTGGTGAATACACGAATATCCTTGGCCCGTAGTGCATGAATAATTTGTGGTCGTGATCTAATGAATATCCTTGGCCGTAGTGCAGGGATGATGTGTATTATTTATTAAACTGAGTCTCAGCGATAAAAGTGATGAAAAACCTTTTAAATCATAGAAGATAGTAGATTTTATTCTCTACTTGACTCTTCTAATGAATTGCTTGTTCCGCTGCAGTTAAACTTGATGTTTGTTATATTTTATCAGTTTAACACTGTTGAAGGCTAACGATAAATTATTCTGCATTATCTTAGTCATAATATTTCTTACTGGGCTAGTTGAGCTCACCCTTTTGCTTTCATTGTTCTCTTCAGGCAGCGGCTGAACCAGGGGGGGGGGTGGGGGCATTTGCCCCCTGTAGCGGACGCTGGATGCCGGTAGGAGCCACAGTTTCCTCCACAACAAGACATTTTTAATTTCTTGGAATGAAAACTAAGGAGAATGAATCAGAAAATTAAGTCAAGCTGGTGGGTTCTTTATTGGAGCCATCAGTTCTATTTATAAATTAGGGAAGAGACGGAAGGTGACCGTCCACCGTATACGTGTATGATACATAGCAAAGTTGCATTAAGTTACTGTTTGGTAAAAATATAGTGGACAGATTGACTATAAAATATCTTTTTCATCTCTATCTTTGGTTTGATTACACTCATTTGTCACAGGAAGAAGTATCTAATACATTAATGCTTCATAGAAATTTGTTAACGTCAAATATATTAGAAAATTTTAAACTCCTTAAAACGTCAATTATTTAATAATGGAGGGAGTAAATTAACAAAAATTATTAATTACAAAATTTATTTTATTTTAAATTTTTATAACTAGGAGGGGGGCGAGGCTGGGCGGGGCGGGGTGGCAGCAGGCAGCAGCCAGCCCGACACGACTCGCGAGGAGCTCGGTCTTCACACTTCACATTCACTGCTCCTGCCGTCGGCCGTCGCCGCTTGGTTTAAAAATTTTGACCCCCCTACAAAAAAGTTCTGATTCCGCCACTGTCTTCAGGAAATGAGAACGTAGCCGGGACTAGTCGGAGAATGGAGTGACGGTCCAGATGATAGCATTAGTAGTCCTCACTATTTTATGAAATAGTGTGATAATAAATGTATTGAGGACTTATTTTGAGTTTTAATACGTCTAGAAGACAATATTGGTATTAAAACTCACAGCTCATGTTGTATATTTAAGTTCATATTTGAATTTTATACCATGTATTTGGTGACTCAAGATGGGTGATGTATACCTATTTTGGGGGCGTCATATGTTGTATATGATATGTATTGTAGATTTTAATGCTAATTATGGAAAACCCTAATTAGTAATTAAAAACCCTAATTTTGAAAACCCTAAATAATAGTTATATATAATCCCTAATTTTTAAAATTAGTAACCCTAATTACTAATTATAAACCCTAATTGCTATAATTAGCAAGGTTAATTACAATTAGTGATATTAAACCCTAATGTTCCTGTATAAAGTAATTAGAAAACTAACCTAATTAAGAAAACCCTAATTTGTAATTTTTTGAAATTAATTTTTATTTTAGAAACTAAAATTTTATATTTTTCAAACCCTAATTGCTAAATCTTACAAATTCTGTGTGCTAAGTCTTAGGGTTAAACCCTAAGGGTTTGTCAAGATTACAAGTTTACCATTAAACTTATAATACAATTGACCAAATTGCCCTTATACACATTTTCTATTGGTTGCTTGTAAAATTTGACAATGCTTTAGTGGTTCAACCACTCTTGACCTACCATGTGACTGAATTATACACATTTCAACCATTTTATATCACCAATACATGCATCTTAGACTTCTATAAATAGATTGGAAGAGAGAGAAATGACATTTGCTAACTTATTTTGTGCACAACACCCATCTAAACTCTCTCAAGCTCTCACCTCTGAAAATATCAAGACATATCAGTCACAAAACAAGCCCCACTATCATCTTTAATCAAATCAGAGCTAGAATCAAAATTGTTCTTAGAAAGGTATAAAAACCTTAGCTATAATCTGATCTTGATTTGCATGTTAGATGTTATGATTTATTGTTAAAACATGTTGTTTATAATGTATAATGATGATCTGAGTTGCTAGATGTTAGATCCATAACATCTAGAGGCTCGGATTTGAAGTTTTACAAAATCTGAAAAAATTTATTATGTGTTCTGACAACCGAATGTCAGGCCTTGTATCTCTGTGATCTTTAATGATTTTTGTATTTGAAAGTTGGTAGTTGTAGTCTGATATGTGCTCTTTGATCTGGGATGGAAATCAAGATTAGATCATATGTATATTGCAAGTTATGGAAGGTCAAACTTATTGGGTAAAATCTAGTTACGCACAACACGCAAGTATACGTGGTCAACAAGTAATAAAGTGAAAGTAGAGTATCGTTCCCACGAGGAATTGTTTAATAAAAATCACCAAGTACTAACCCGTAACCAACTCAATCTTATTTAAACGAATGAATTTCAATTTATAAGTAAACTAATTCTAATTACTACTAGTTAAATTAAGATTACGGAGATTTAAGATCACAACTTCACTTATTGCTTCATTTAAATTAATACACTTCTCATCAATTATTCTCTATCCTGAATTGTTAATCAAGAATACTAAAGCAGATAAAACCACCTCTCGATGCATAATACCCATACTCACTTAAATCCACAAATGATAGAATTAAGCAAGACACCCTAATTAACTAATCCACTATATCTCTATGTGTAATTACAATTAAAAAGAATTTAAAGCACAAGTTCTTTATAAGATTACATATGGCGTAAAGGCATATCTCTATCCTAAACACGAATAATAAATTCCATCTATGCAGAAATCACAAACACATGCTATCATGATCGGATCTAAATCTAAACTTCATCTCTCGAGTTCATATAGATTATCACATTAATTGTTAGCTAGACAATTAAGCAATAAGTCCAAAACACAATAGACAACTCACAATAGAACATAATAATTGATAGCGAAGCATATTAAAATAAACTACACAATAAGATCCATTGTAATCTCAAACAAAGAATTAGTTCATTATTATTGAATTAAAACTAAAAATCCACAATTGAATAATCATTAAAAGACAAAGATAGAAGAAGATAAGAAGATAGAATCTGTTGTCTGTAGATTTGAAGCTCCCTCCTTGCTCCTACTTTGAATCTTCAATGGTCTCCAAGTTGCTTCAATCTCCAAATCTAACAAGAACTAGTGTTTTGATCTAATTTACTCTAATATAATCTAATGGAATCCTCCAAAACTAATCTATATCTCATCTCTTTTATGCCTCTCATCATGTATTTATAGTTCTAATGGACACCCAAGCAAGTTAGACAATTAAGAATCCTATTCTAGCTCAAATTGGACATCAAATAACCCAAATAAGCTGTCTTCCCGCCTCCTAGCGCGCCCCGCGCCGTCCCTAGACAATTCTGGGCCTGCCCCGCGCTACAGGGTCAGAAAATCTGGTGGCCTAGCGCGCCCCTAGCGCGGTCTGCGCTACTCTATTTTTTGCTACGACGTCATTTGGTAAAATAGGCATAACTTTTGAACCGCTTGGAGTTATGGGGCCTGCCGCCTATCAATTCGAAGATATCGACGAGATCTACAACTTTCATTCTTTAACAATTGACAGATTCGGGCTGGAGCAAGGTGGAAATTGAGCTTGAAGTAGATGATGTGTAAATGGCAAGCATGACAACTCTTAGCTTTGATCTTTGTTGATAAAAAGGCCATAACTCTCGCATCCGAACTTCGATTGAGATGATTCAAGATGTTCCGAAAAGCTAAGAAGAAGCTCTATAATATAATCTAAGTTTCAAGTCAAGAGCATGCATCCAACTTGGTGTTAAAAATCCTTCAATATTCCCTTTTTGCATTTGCTTGCATATTTTAGTCCAAAAGATTTCCGAATTGCTATCTCTTGCTTTTTCATGCCAATAGTCGCCTTTTTCTTGCGTTTTCATACCCAAGCATATAATCTACAAAACGGACACAGAATGCATAAAAAGTAACTAAGAAACATGAGATTAAGCAACTAATTCAAGTAACAGATACCGGATAAGTAGGTATAAAACTTACTTATCAAATACCCCCAAACTTAAACATTTACTTATCCTCAAGCAAAAATACAAAACAACAATGCTATGCAATGCAACTAATCTACATGCCTACAAATCCAGCAATAATGACAGAAACAAGTCTATTCAACCAGCCTTAGAGAAATCAAATAAACACGATAATACATCATATCAAAACCAATCAATAACTTCTCAATCAATCATCAAATCTTAGACTGTTATCACTAATATAGTGCGTGTGTGCTCTACAACAATGTTAACTGATATAAAATTAAATTTAACACATAACAAGTCTCTTCGAAGGCATCATACGGTGTAAACTCAAGAATTCTAAAAACAAGCTAGATCCAACTAAAATTAAGTAATTACCAATATCGAGGGTCAACATGGGATACTTATGCTTTATTTTTCATCTACGGGGGCTTTTTGCTCTTATTTCCTGTTTTATTCATTTTTTTTCAATAGATGATTAGTGAGTGCGTTTTACGCTCCATCTCACACATGTGTTTATGGGGAGTATTTCTTCTCAACCCACCATAGGACTCAATTTATTCAACTCAATATCTTTTTTTTTCCTTTTTTAAGCTTATATACCCCAAATATTCTCCCAAACTTAGGTTCTTGTCTAACTTTAGCCATCGCTACTTATTCTTGTCATTCTTTCATTCAAACTAGCATTATCTTTAAAGTTCCATTATGTATCAATTTAAACTCAATCAATCAACAAGTTGTTTTTACTGTGCTATCCTTATTATACAAGTTTCAAACAGAAAAAGACTCAATTCATAACAAGAAATCACATCAAAGCTCTAATAATCAGTACTATACTTGTCTACCCAATTCCAATCTCATCATTGGCCAAAATAAACTTAACTATCAAAAGCTGGGCTCATGCAAGATGAACATAGTAACTAACTATTATTTTTTATTTTTGATTAAATTTTTTTTTAAGAAAGTGAATGCAAAAACTAAATGTAATTATATGAACTACAATGTAAATAACTAACTATATGTAATACGACACTAAAATGTCCCCCCAAACTTAAACAGACATTGTCCTCAATGGCTAAGATAGGAAAAATTAAAAGAGAGGACTTCCTGAAAATACA